>WSYQ01000009.1:600000-1134939 GCA_011426435.1 Lysiphlebus fabarum
AGACCGGTTGTTGCTGTTACTTTTCACTTCTACGGAAGTACCGTTCTGTATTTTATGTGTTTATATATAAAATTATATGAAAAACAATGTATAAAATATGTTATTTAAAATTGATATATGTTTGGGTAACAATAAAACATTAATAGAGTGAAAGAGGTAAAATGAAAAAATGAAATTGAAGTGTTCATTTGTTGGATAATTGAATAATGACTTGAAATATAAATAATAAATATTTAATAATTTGAAACAGATAAATCAATGATATTATTTTGAATATAATATTGATTAAATATTTTCGATGAATTTTCGGTATTGAAATACACTTGTAAGTTAGTAATTAGCCAATGGGCCTTGGCACGCTTTGTATGCAATGCGCAATGAATATAAAGGATGAAATTGTAGGACACATTATTCGATGAAATGCTTTTGTGAGAGTCACAATAATTTCAAACCCTCAAAGACAAATTATACAATTTTCATCGTAAATTAATCAAACAAATATATTCAATGAATAAAAAAAAGAAATAAGAAAAAAAGTAGATAAAATATTGTCTCTTTTGAATGACAGAAAAACGCGTAAAATTATAATAAAAAATTTAAAGATTTATTAAACTTATGGAGTTATAAGTTTTTTAAAAAATAATAAGATAATTATTTTGAATATTAAAATTATATTTTTAATATGTTTACACTGTTTGTGATAAATATTATAGTAATCATATACGTGGATTATTACGTTTTGTTTTCTTTAACTTGGAAAGAAAAAAAAAAAATTATTTTCAGTGAAGAAATTTTAACTGCAAAATACATATTATGCAATTCAATGCATTACGTGAATTTTATTCAACATTTATTTGATGATATGGCACATAAAATTCCATCATGAAATTACAATTCAATTAAAAAATTTTATAAAAACTATTATCAAATCAATGTCTTTTGTCTTTTTAAAAATTTAAAAAATATTTAACAATTTATATAATCTCAAATTCATAAAAAAAAAATGAATAAGTAAATAAAAATTTATAGAAAATTTCAGTCAGTTAGCTACATTTTGAAGGGCTTTGATAATTTAAAAAATTTTTTTAAAAATTATAAATTTAATTGATTTGTGTTACAAAAGCAACTTGGTCGATCAATTAAAATATTTTAATAAAATTATAGTTAAATGTTTTTTTTTTTTATTCTTGAGTATTATCTGAAGTGGTTATTTTTTTGGCTGACGTAGATTCTTCATTTTCATTTTCAACAAATTCTTCTTCATTTGATCTCATTGTACATCGAATAATTCTAAAATAAAATATATAATTATTTCGATAAATTATCATATAAATATTATCAATTATTTCTTACAAAGTGAGGAATAATATTGCAGCTTGTGTTGCAAATGTTAACCAAAAAATAGCACTTGGAAAATAAGTTAAAGTCTTGATGTATATTTGACTGTACAAAGGACTACTTATCAATGGAACAGCATTATCACAAACTGCTAAAATTGCAAAAGCTTTTCCTACAAAAAAAAACAATATAAATAAATACATAAAAAATTAATTTTATTAAATTACCTCGTTCATCAGCTGGTACAACTTTTGATGTCATTGATCGTAATGTTGGAGCAACAATTGGTCCAAATGCAGCAAAACCAGCACCTATTTTATTTAAATAAATACATAATTATTTAATAAATTTAAAATAAAATACAGTTACGTAATAATCTAGTTGACCGTGAAACATACCAATATAAAATACTGTTGATGTTTTTGCAGTAGCAAACAGGATTCTTCCAATACAATGAGACAATGCTCCAATAGCTACAATATACGTATCTCTTATTACTCCATCCAAAGTCCGAGCAACAATAAGCATAGCTAAAAAATAATAATAACAGTCAAATCATATATTATCATGTAATATAAAATTTAAATAATAATTATTTTTACCAATAATTAATAATGATGATTTAAATACTCTAAAATAACTATTTGCTGTAACATCCCAATGAAAAATACGTTGAGTATATAAAAATATCATTTGAGTTTCAGCACGTTGAAACATGTACAATATCATTGCAATAAATAATATCCAAAGATGTAATCTACCAAATTTTATACGTTTTTTAGTCATTGTTTTAAATGTACTAATTACATGATCTTTGTCAAAAAAATCTGTTATTATATTTTTAGTATCAATTGGCTTTTGACGTTCATTAGTTTGCCATTTAAGAAATATTAATGAATATATAATTGATAATACAAGTAGTGATGTATTTATTACAAACATTATTGTATAAGATTTATCAAAAACTTTATTATACAAATATGATCCAAGATATATACCTAGAAAAAAAAAAAAGAAAAAAACACTTAAACGATTGTAAATAACAAAAAAATAAAATAATAATAATAATAATATATTATTGTTTATAATTTTATTTTACCAGTTGGCATTGCACTCAAGTAAGCAATGTCAAGGATTGTGACCCTGAGTGTTCTTTGTTTATGTGATGATACATCAGAAATATAAGCAAAACAACATGCAAATATAGCAACATCACCACCAAGCATTCCTGATGGTATTGTTGCTGTCCAAACAATCATATTTAAATTCCAATTTGTTTGTAACATATTAACAACAACCATTCCAGAATATATTGCTTTACCAATTAATCCAATTACAAGTGGTAATTTCCTGCCTCTTCTGTCACTCCAATTACCCAAAAATAATGCCAATATAATTGGTACCACATGACCACAAATATCATTCCATTGATGAAACTTTGAAACTGTTACCTAAAAAAATTATTATCATTATTTTATAATTTAGTTTATACAGATTTGTTTGTTTATTTTTTTTTTTTTTTTTTCATTACTTGAATTTTTGCTGTTAAATTTGCATCTTTTGTTAAATTTCTACATATTTCTTCAGTTAAATTATGATCAACTCGACATGCTTTGTAACTAAATAGTGACTGTTCAATAACAGTTGTTGTCATAAATGCCATCATGTAAAGCCACATTGTTGGTTCCACTGAGACATATTGTATCCATTTAAAATACTTTGACAGTATACCATGTGATTCAACATGTTCTTCAACATTATCTCCATTCTGAAATAAAAAAAAATATATATTTAATGACTTATTATGTAATAATTAACAGATTAATTATATTTATCATAATATCTGTATTTAATTTTTATAATCAAATAAACATACCGTAGATGGTAAAGATTCTTCACTCATAATAAATTATTTAAATTAAAGATGATAATTAAAAATTTATAACGATGCAACAACTTTTATTGTTTTCTTTGAGATTATTTTTTTAAATCTGTGAAAAAATAAATAAATAAATAATTATTATTATCAAAGTTAATTTATTATTAACGACATTGTTGATTCTAAAACCGCAATCATCACAAAGTTATTACCATATATGTCTATCAATTTTTCTGATAATTGTGAAATTCGAATAAATAAGCTATCATCATCAAGTTGCACAAAAAATTATCAGCATATACTTGAGTATTTTTATTTATTTTTAATCAAAGAATTGCACACATGCAACTTAACTAAATAAGATTAACGTATTATGTTGTTTGACGATACCAAGTTAACTATATTTCGAATTCAATAATAATTATAATAGAAACCGGTTAGAGAATTTGCTTCTTTTTATTTATTTTTCTTATACTTAAATCAGTTCAATGAATAACTTGGAATGTTAAAACGATAAATTGTCATCAATTTTTAGACCTATCAAAGTATAAGTTTTGAGAATGAACATGACTATGTTATTTTACTTAAATGCTGTTAACTGATATGACCTTTAATTTGAAAAAAAAATATCAGTTGTTATCTTTAAATAAAAATAATAATAATTTCTTGTTGCTTTCTCCAACATGCTTATCAACAACTTGACTCAAATAAAAATTTGTTAAACAATTTTTTAAGTATTGTTAATAAATAATAATTATTTTTTTATTTTTTTTATAATTTAAAAAAATATATTAGATATTTATTTAAAAAAAAGAATTTAATAGCAAAAAAAAATTTATAAATAAATAATATAAGTAAAGTTAAATTTACCTATTGTTATGAAATAATATTTTAGTATTTAAAATAAAATAAATAATAAATTGTTTTCATGGCTAGAACCATCATGTGTCACATTTTACAATGAGTTATTTTTAAACAATAAAAAACTTAGTAATATGTTAACCACAAAATTATATGACACATAAAATTGTTCAATTATTATTTAAATATTCTTGTCAAATATATCATTGGATATATTTTTAATATTATTTAACAACTATACAATACTTTGATGAATTATTTTTTTTATTTATTTCCACGTGCAGATGTTGAAAGAGACACCAGCTGTCTTTTTATGCGCACGCATTTCTACATGGATATATTTTTTTTGTTTCGATTGGTTTTGATCAAGAAGACCAGGAACAGTCTTCTTGATTTCGATCAGTTTCGATTCGACAATAATTTATAATCAACTCAAAAAATCCAGCTGAGTTAATTCAAAGTGTTTTTATTTTTATTGAAAATGAAATTCTTATTTGGCTTGTATAGTCTTGGTTATTAAATATATTCTTAATTATAAAATAAATATTTTTATGATAAAAATATAAAAATTTCGATTCGAAATATCATGTGTAGATACAATGAGTTTCTGTTTTTTCAAATGCTGTAGTCTTATCATTTGTCAATCTCATTTTAAAAACATTTTTAATGAAACAATCCAAACAATCTGATCATAATTGGAAACGTTAAAAATGACACACTAATTTCATTATCTTTCGAAATAAATAAATATTTATTAGTAAAATCATATTTTTATTTTCAGAATTTATTATCGCACATAAGAGTATAGAATTTAAGTTTAGGCCATTCAAAATTAATTAAAATTTTTACAATTAATTATTATTATTTTTTTTTATAACAATTAGAACAATAAGTAAAATTATATATTTATATTAATAAAAATTTAGCACAAATTAACATAATTTTATTTATTAAAAATTATTGACTGTCATATTTTATAAATTTATAGTGATAAGTGGCAATTTTGATAAAGAAAATTAAAAAAACCTAAATTAATAAATTATAAATTCAGTAAAATTTTTTAAACAATAATTATGATATTTTATCTGTCTAACAATTATTTATATATATTTGATTTTACTCTACAAACACACTGCAAAAAAAAAAAAAAAAATTTCTATATGCAGAAATATTTATAACAGTAACAGCCATTATCAGAATCGTACTTAACAATAATATATATTTTGTTTTTTTATTTTACAATTATTTTGTATTCAATTACCACCAAGTTTATCTTAAATATTAAATATTTACTTAAACTCTTTAATTTGATTATTAAAATCAGACATCAATTTTTTAAAAACTATTATATCAATTTTATCTTCTTGTAACTTTAAAACAATTGATAATTAATTATCTACCTCTGGTCCCCTCATACAAATCCTGATTCCAGCAGGTAATTACTCAGAAAAAAACAAAAATTAATTTCTTTTCGTTGTGGTTTAATTATACATGTATATATTTTTTTTTATTTTGAATATATCTTTTTTTTTTTTTTTTATCTATTTGTTTAAATAATTTTATTCATTACCAATAAATAAACAATTGACAGTTATTATTTATTGACTAGAATTTGCATTATCATATCATCCAAAATAATTGTACATTTTATGATTCATGGTGCTTGGAATGTGTGCAACAAATGCTCAATTAATTATGCAATATTTGAATTTTTAAAAATAATTATTTTTTTCTTTCAACATATGGCATTGTTGTAACAATTATACTAACATTTTACTAACAACAATTGAACATCAAGTGCAGACAAGATTGACAGAATAAGAATTAAATTTTTTTTTATTTTTTTTTTTATTTTTACAATAGTACAATACTGATATTCATGTATCCTGAAAAATCATTAAATTTTTATGATAAAAAATATTAAATAAATATTCCATGTGTTTTATAAATTACTTTTTTTGTTTTTTCAAAAATTAAAAAATAATTATTTTATCAATAAAATTATTGTTATATTATTTATAAATAAAAATAGATATTTTCTTTTTTTAATTTTCATTGTTGATAAATTTAAATTTTTAAAATTCATTAATAAAATTAATTCTCAACATTATTAACAATTAAAAAAGTTTAGCATCAAGTAATTTTATTTAACTGTATTTATCACGATATTGAAATTAGTATTTTTGTCATAATAAACATTGTCACTGACAAAATTATTATAAAAAAATTATTATAGAAATAAATATATATATTTATTTTATTTATATATAATATATCTGAATTTTCAAGGTATAACTGTGCGCAATATTTAAATATATATATTTAATTTAATCATTATCAAATTGATAAATTAATTAATCGAAAATAGAAGAATTAAAATTTTATTTTTTCCTTATAAATTTTTTGAATAATAAACAATTAATTGTTTATTTTTTTTTTAAATAATTTTTATTCAATTATTATTATTAATTATTTTATCAGTCAACTAAAGACAACTATATATTATCGAACATTAATTATGTCAAGATCAAAATTAATTGATTTTATATTGTAATAATTATCTCAATTTAATTCATCATAATATTAAAAGTTATTTTTTCATTTATTTAATCATCATTTGATTATTATTAAAATAACTTCAATATGTAATTTCATTTATCGTTGTAATATTTTGATCAATTAAATTGAAATTACTGTTGTTATTATGATTACTAGCATAAATATCATTTTCTTGAATTGTTGCCATTTTATTAGTATCTCTTGGTCCATCAAGAAAATATGTAATCATACTACCTTTACCTTTAACTTGTATTGTACCACGACAAGTTAATGAATAACCTTTATCACTTAATATATCTTTAACTTCTTGTGTAACTTGTATACAATCAAGTATACCAGTTGAATCCATACGTGATGCAACATTAACAGCATTACCCCAAATATCATATTGTGGTTTTCTTGCACCAATAACACCAGCAACAACTGGTCCAATATTAATACCAACACGCATACGAAAATTATTAAAACTATGCTCATTAACATATGCCAATTGATCACGTATACGTAATGCATAATCAGCCATTGCAATAACATGTTTATAATCTTTTGTATCACGTGTATTTTTTGTTAAACCTAAATTAAATTTTAATTATTTATATATATATAATTTTTTTTATATACTTATATAAATATATTTTAAATAATAATTACCTGAAGCTGCCATATATGTTGCACCAGTACTTTTAATTTTTTCAATATAACGAAATTTTTCATCAGCTAATATTTCATCAAAATCAGCAATTATTTCATTTAAAAGTCTTAAACATTCAACACCCTCATTATTTGCTTCAAGTTCAACATAAAATTCAGAAAAATTTGGTATTGATGCAAACATTATACAAACTGAATCACATTGTTCATGATATAATTCCTAAAATTAAATTTAACATTTATTTATTTATATATTTTTTTTTTAAAATAATTATTTAACTTACATCTGAATTAAATGTTGATAAAAAATGTTCAGCAACATGTTCTGGTAATATATTTGCAAGTAATTTTTGATTATATGCTTTGAGATGTTCCATTTCATCTTTTTCTTCAGTTGCTTGAAGTTTCCATAAAAAATCAAGACGATAAGTTGCTTCAGTATGTTGTGAATGTGCAACAAGAAATGCCATAAAAAATATAACTAATACACCAGCAAGCCATCTTCCAGTTTGATCAATATTTTCTTCATCAATTGCTTGATAGATACTGACAATAAGATAACAAGCAACAACAATACTGAGTACTGCAACTTTAAATACAGATGTAAGAATTTGATAGACAGCACATGTTACCATCACTAACATTACCAATACTGGAAATAACTGATTTGAAAAAAAAAAAAAAAGAAACAAATCCAATAAGAATAAAATATATATTATCCATTTTTTTTTTTTTTCTTTTTTTATATTATAAAAATTCAATTGCACTCACATCTGCAAATAGAGTATAGTAGCAGTGCCTTTGGGTAACTTGAGTACTTTGTAACATCACAGTTAAATTGTCTGCTGTTGAAGTCATATTGCAACAAACATTGCTATTGTCAAGCGTGACCTGAGACAAAAAAAAAAAAATAATATATAGGTATTTTATTAAACAAAGAAAAATATATTTTATTAAAATTCAATATATTATATATAGTTTTTATTACCAAAGGTGATAGCACTGTGATAAAAGTAAGAAAGACAACAACTGAAGCAATGCTTTGAGCAATCATTCGATTTTCAAAAATTGCTACTGATGCATTTCTTATCCATTGTGGCATTGACTAAAAAATTAAAAAATTTATATATCAAATTTATTATAACAATAATAACTTTTTTTATTATTAAATAATTTTAAAACAAAAAAATAAATAAATCATACCTTATTTTTTTCAGCCAAAAGAATTCCATTTATAAGAGCAATCACAAGCAAACTGATTGCTGTACATGCATAAAAATATACACTCCTATAAATATAAATAAATAAATAAATAAATAAATTTTTTAAAAATTTAAATAACTAATAAAATTTAATGCTACATGTGGTTTATGTGTATCTGAGAATTTCATTAGTATCAGTCAATGAATACTTGAACAGAAATTTAATGTAGTCAAACAGTCTGATTGTAAATTATTTGCACGAATATTTTTGAATATTATTTTTATATGTATATGAAAAAAAATATATATATAAAATATGAGTGTGATTTTATTTATAAAAGGATAATAATACTTTGATTTTTCATACCCAGACAGAGTGATTGCTATGGAAACCACGACAACGATATATACAAAACCCGAACAAACAAAGTACGCGGATAGCATACGATCTCGTTCTTTTGAATACTAAAAAAAAAAAAAAAAAATTACATTGATATATTGCATGTCATATGAAAAATTTATATCTTTATTTAAATTACTTTTTCTTCAATATCTGGTCGACGAAATGTCAAAATAAATGGTGTACAATGTTCAGCACGAAGTCTATCAATACTTCTAGCATCTATAGCTCTCATTAAGTACTCATTAACTTCATCATCTGGATCTTTTTCACATTCAACAGTTTCACCAAAACATAATCTATAATTATAAATTATTAATTTTAATATTTTTTTTTATTTTATTTTTTTTAAATAATTAACTTACTTTGTTTGTTTACCATGTTGAGATCCATGACCCATCATTCTCATTTCTTTAGAAATACTACCATTTAATTGATAAGTTTTTTTTAAATTTGGACTTGTTACATTATCTTTAAATGTATCACCTGGTACAATAAGATATGTTTTAATATTATGTTCTTTTAAATATGAATTTCTTTCACTTCCATGACCCTCTTCTACTTCATAATCACCACCAAGACAATCAAGTGTTTCTTTTGTTATGTGTATACGTCTTTAAAAAAAAATTTATATTATAATATTAAAATATATAATTAATTCCTGTTAATTATCTTAGATATTTAAAATAAAATATAATTACCCTGGTATTCCTCCACTTTCCATGTAATTTGCTAGAGTAACATCATTACTCCATACATCAAATTGCCATTTTCTTAATCCAAGAACACCACAATGTACACGACCAGTATGAATACCAACTCTCATGTCAACATTAACTGCCATCACTTCTCTTACAAGTCTGAAATTTTAATTCAACAATTATTTATTTGTTATAATAATTATAATTTTAATTACAATTCAACAAAAGCAACTTATGACAAGTACAGTTTTATAAAAATGATAAATTTATATAGATATAAATTATTTTTGTTGTTGATATTATTAAATTCTTCTTGATGCTTTGATAGTTCAATAGTTTTATTATATAAATGAAAATTTAAGTCCAATGTAACACTGATAATATTTTTCATTGAAAAATATTATCGACAACAATGCCAATAATGTGTATCTATTGAATGCTCATAAAACGTGGATTATCTTGGATAAATTTTAAAATCACTGAGCCATACGATATTTATATTATAAAGCAGGATGAAAAATCAATTTAATCTGATTAAAAAAATATAAAAGGATCATAAAAGCTGTCGAATAATTATCAGCTAATTACCATTATTATTACTTTTCTCAATAATCTGAATAATATATATCAAATTTTCCATACGTATATATTTTAAAAAATTAAAAATAAAAATTTATTTATATATTAAAATTACTGAATTAAAAAATTGCAGTATTATATTCTCTATTGAATTTAAAATAACAAAAAATAATAAAATAAAAACAAAAAAAGTTTATAAAAATAGAAAAAAAAAAGAATGAAAAATTTAAATATTTATTGAAATATAAAAATAACAGTGGTTAATTAATTTTGAGTTTGTAATAATAATACGTCAGATAAAAAAATTTAAAAAAATTCTCTCTCTATGAACAATATGCAGGAAACATGAACATTTTGTTCTCA
Organism: Lysiphlebus fabarum; assembly: GCA_011426435.1. Classification (NCBI taxonomy): domain Eukaryota; kingdom Metazoa; phylum Arthropoda; class Insecta; order Hymenoptera; family Braconidae; genus Lysiphlebus; species Lysiphlebus fabarum. The sequence continues at coordinate 610,534 of WSYQ01000009.1, forward strand.
TTAATTTAGTTTATAATATTTAGACTATAAAATTATTTAAACGTATATAAAGACTGTAGCTTAATTATCAAAAGTCCCAAAGGGAAAATTTTTTCATTAACCATTATTATATATTCTTAACAAAATAATTTCAAATGTTATTTTTATTATTTTTATATATTAAATTTAGTAGATAAATATTTATTATTTTTCAAGTAAACATTTCATTTTGTTTACATTTTTTTTTAAAAGTTATATAAAATTTATTTGTACACTTTGTTAAATTATTATCAACACATTAATAAAAGATGTACAATTAATTGTTTTCTTTATGTATATACATAAATTTAGTTCAACTTGAAATAACAAAAGTTATGTTTAAAGATTTTATCAAACAAAAGATATACATTGTTAAATAATAAATGCAGTTAAATAAATATTTAAAAAAATTATTAACAACGAAGATAAAAACTAAACTTGATATTTTTTTTTTTTTTAAATAAACAATGTATTATTTTAAATTGAAAAAAAAAAAAATATACTTACGTAATAGCATCGATCATATCAAGTCCCATTTCAACACAACATTGAGCATGATCAGGTCGTGGCTCAGGTAAACCAGAAACACAGTAATAACAATCCCCAAGGAGTTTTATTCTCAAACAATAATGCTCAGCTGCAAGTCGATCAAATCTGTAAAATATAATTTAATTTTTTTTATTTATAGTCCAAATTATATTTTGATATAAATTAAATATTGATAATTAATAAAGAAAATAATTGTTGAATATTGGTGAGATGTGTATGGATACTTGGATTGATCAGGAATTTCGACAATGATGCTTCGATTTATACACAAGAGGCATTCAAACATTACTATTGCAAATATCAGTTCTATGATGGATTAAATTTTTGTGATTGATTGATCAATTTATTTCAGAAAACAAAAAGATAAACAAAAAAAAAAAGGGATTCAAGTTTTTTTTAAACCACCAGAGACATTTTTACGAATATATAAAAAAAAAATATGTTATCTTAAGTTGACAATAGTCGTAATAAATTATTCGAATAAAAAAAAAAAGTTTAACACGGTTCGTTTAATTTTTATCCTAAATTCAAAGACACATGCGAATGACTTTTTTTTTTTTTACAAGACATTTCAATTTATACGATTTGATTAATATTATTCAAGAAAATCAGATAAAAATTATTATTTTTTTTACGTAATATATATTATTTTTTATTTTTTTTTGTACAAAATATTATGTTTAATTAATTATTTTTTTTCGTTGATAATCTTGTGTACAAAGTTTTTATAAATATTATATGAATATAAGAAAATATTTTAATCTTGTTTTGCTCACCTTTAAGCTTTATTTAAAAAATAAAACTTCAAAGAATTTTATACGTTTTAATTTTTAAAATTTTTTTTTGTTTTTTTTTTATATTTATATAAATTTGTTATATTTTTCTTTGGAATAATTTAAAAAAACAGAAAAAATTGTTGAGATAAAAAAATGTTATTAACAGGTAAACTCATAATGGATAGACTTTTGTATATACTGACATGAAAATAGGATTACAAGCATAAGTACTAAAATATGTATAACATTTGAGATGACGTGCTCATTTTCCTATAAAATATACAAACATATATATACACCAATTTAATAAGAAAATTGCAGTAAAATTTTATTTTTATTTTATAAATTTTATAAATAATTTACTTCATCTTTTCAAGGTTAAAAATATTGATTGAAAATAAATTTCTCAACAAATTATCAATCAGTTAAAACAAACTTTATAAAATTAATTTTATTAAATTGTTTGTTTATTTAATTTCAATTTCATTGTTGAAAAAAAAAAATATAATTAAATAAAAAAAAGTTATTGTCAATGTATTTTGAAAGACGATTTAATCACGAGGCAATTGTGCAAATTCCCCAGACTCTTATGCTGAACTTTTTCTCCCTCAATCAACAGATGCCGGAAAATGCCAATTGAATTTTCATCGATAACCCTAAGACACTTTTTTTTATATTTTATTTTTTTTTATTCTTTTTTTGTAACTTTATTATTAAACTTTTTTTATATTTTATTTTCCCAATGTGACTGATAAATTTATTCCAATTATTATAATTATTCGTTGGGGAAAATTTTTTCATTTTCTTTTTTTTTTTTTTGACTTTACTAATTGTTTTTATTATATAAAAAGTATAATTTTTAATCCAAGTTAATTTATCTATATTAAACACGAAATTATACAGTATCTGAAATTTTGTAAATATATAATTTAATTATTTAAATACAAATTAAAAAATAATTTAATTTTAATAGAAATAAATTGAATGAAATATTAACCTTGATAAAAATTTTAACAAACAAATTTATTTATTTTTTTTTTTTCATTATATAATTTAAAAAAAGAAAAAATAATTTAATTTTCATGAATAATGTCAAAATTAATTAATTAAAATATAAATTAAAATTTTGTCAACAAGCAGACAGTTTAATTTTCCTTTTGCATCGTTAGTTTTGCTATTATTTATTGAGAATAAACTAAAATTTGTAATTTCTGATTGATTGACAGTCGAAACTTGTCACTATCAATATGTTGTGTTTGTGTTATCAATCTATAAACCTCAATTTTTAAAATTACTTTTGTTTATAATTATCAACAAATAATTTTATTGATATATTATGGAATTCATTTATATTTTTGTAAAAATATATATACTAATTATAACGTGACTTGACTGGCTTTATTGATCGCCCTTATCAAATTAAATTCATCAAATTTACAATAATTTATGTATCAATTAACATTTCTTTTTACTTTTATAACATGAAGGTCATTCAAATTAATTTACCGTAATACACACACGTGTCAATTAGTAAAAATATTTTCTCTTTTTTAGTGTTTTTTATTTATTTATTTATTTTTTTGTATATCAAGTTATTTAATTTATTTTTAAATTAATTTAAAAAGCATTTAGAATTAAAAAAAAATAAAATAAAATAAAAAAATATACAAAAGAAATTAATGCTTGTGGAAGCATGACTTTATTTGTATGTTAAAAAATAGTAGAAGGTGTTAAAATGAAATATGTCCACCTCATTATTTTATTTCTAATTGGATTTAAAAGAATTTTTTTTTTTCAAGTTTATTGTTGCAATTTTTTATACAATTAAACATATGTGTTAATGAAAAATATTTTTAAAGATTGCAATAAAAGAAAACAAATTTAAACAAAAAATAATTAAATAAATTAACTCACCTTGCAAAAAGTTCATTCAGTAGACGAACTAGTTCTTCAGCAGTGCATTGATCAGATAACGAAGTAAATCCACAAATATCAGCAAAAAGAATGCTAAAATTAATTTTTTATTATTTAAATTTTATTATTTATTATTATTTCAATCATAATTAAATATTTCATTTCCAAATGAAAAAATATAAATTGAAAATTTTTATCACAATAGTTGACCAATTAAAATCAAATCTTTTAAATTTTTTACAAATTTATTAAATTACAAAGTCAAAGAGTAAATAATTGTAAACAAAATAATATTTTTTCATTTATATTTTAACTATATAAATAATTGTTTTTTCTGTGTTTCTATTTTTGATTAAAAAAAAAAACTATACATACAAAGTTTAAATAATTTTTTTTTATTAATATTATTCTGTGTTTATTTATAATTTTTTTTTTTTTTTCAATTAAAACTTACCTAACATTTTCGTGTCTTTGAATGTATATTTTATGAAACATCGTGTCTTTTGGTTTTCCAGCAATATCAGCTTTCATTTCCATAGCTACGTGACGTGGTAAAACACTCAGTAAAAGTCTTTCCTAAAATTATAAATAAATATTTACACACTGATTGTTATTATTTTATTTGAAAAAAAATATATCAAAAGAAATAAAATTGATATATGTATAATTATTCTTCATATAAATATATATACAGTTGCATAATAATTAGACGTTTAAATTAGTAATCAGATGAATTATATATATATTTGTGTGGTAATTTATGTTTCATATACAATAAAACATTTCAAATTCATTGATGTTAAAACTCGTCAATAACAAAAGGCCAAATAATTTACAATATCAGAAATCATTAGTCTATTATTAACACATTCATGAAAATTATTTAAAAATTATATTTCATTGTAATATAATTAATTATATTTATAATATTATTTATTCTATTTTATTTTTTAAATATTATATTGTTGAATAATTTAATTTATGAAAATTATTAATTTATTTTTTTAAGCTTAGATTTAATTTTAAATATTCAGTTGAAAACTTCATTCAAGTCAAAATACTTTTGAAGAGTTTAGCACAGTAAAATCCCAAGACACATTTTTATTATACAAAGAAATAAATTAATTAACCCAAAGTGTACATTATAATACAAGTCATGAGTGTATCTTGTTTTTTTTTTTTTATTTTTATTTTATTTTCAATGATTATCAAGGGAGTTATGAATAATTATGATGATATTTATACAATCCTTTTAAAATTATTTGATGAATGAATTGTTTTATAAATTAAAATTTTTATCAATAGAAATTACAAAAAAAAAAAAATTTATTATCAATAAATAAGCTTACTCTGGTGAAAATTAAAAAGACAAATTAATATTATAATTTTTTTTTAAGCCTTGATGGATTATACATAGTAATTCTGGCTCAGACATACTGAGATTTACTTATTATTCTGAAAATTTAATGATTATATACTTCATTATATCTCATAACTTTTAAAAGACAAGAAAAAAAAAAAAAATACAAATTAGATAACTTTATTTTGTTGAAATTTTTATTAACTTATAACTGTGAATTTTTTTTTTTTCATCCATTATTATTCGATGCAAAACAGATTCATGAATATGCAAAAAAAAAAATTAAAATAAGCTAATATTGTTATGTAACTTGAAATTTTCATCAACTGATTAATTCATAATTTTTTAAATAATTTTTAATTTAATTGATCAACCTTATTTATTATATTTATTTATTATTTGATGAATTAATATTCCATTTTGATTGATATCATAATAATCATGTGATGTAGAATAATAGTGTTAATCTATCACCGAATTACACTGACAATATATGTATATTTACTTATTAAACTAATTAATTTAATTAATTATTATGTTGACATACTGTGCAATTTCACAGAACAGTGCTAATATAATATTATTTGAAAAGCTAATATTTGTTAATTGTTGTTTACAAAATTCAAATATTAAATATAAGTTTTAAAATTAATTTTCCTTTTAAAATTTTGTAAATATAAAAATTATTTAATTGAGCATGTCTAGGGGATATCCCAAAAGGGTTATAAAAAGTTTGGTATTTATTAGATTTTTTATTTAATTTTGATGGAATTTTTTTTATAAAAAAAACCACAATGTACTTTTACAATAAATATAAATTACCTGCTGTTGATTTTCACGTTGGGTTGTTAATCTTGCTTCAACACATTGACGAGTTTCTAAAAATGCTTGTCGTTGTGCTAGTTCACGAGGATGATGTGTCAATGCACCAGCAACATTTGTTCCACCAACAACAACAATTGAACTCAATAGCTAAAAATAAATTAAATATATAAATTTATATAAAAATCATTAAAAAACATTTATTTATTATTTTAACATTATAAAATTTATATCAAAATTATGATATATTTTTAGAGACACTCAAGTATGATATAACAAATTTATTTCAATATTTTTTTCATATTTTTTTCATTATTATTTTTTTTTTATATTTTTATATAAATTTTTGGTTCATTTTTATATATGCCCTTGACTATAAACTCTGAAAATGTTACATCATCCTCGTAACAAAAGTTTACAAGATATTTTTTAGGGATTCAAATTTTTATTTTTTTATTTCCTAAAGACATGATATGTAATGATGGGCTTTGACAGTAACCACGTGAGCTTAAAAGAAAAAATTTTATTGTTACTTAACAAATATAAACATGAATTTGAATTTACTTATGCAAATACTTATTTTATACAAGATTTACTAAAAGTTTTATGCTATTATAATATTATAATAATAATTAAATTAAAATTATAAAACATAATTATTCCATGAATAACATTTAAATTTTTTTCAAATTTATAATAATATCTGCTGAATAAAAGTTTTGTCTGACTATTGAAACAGTTGCATCACTTGTTTATAAAATAAAAAGCATCAATTGATAAATGAATGAATTGAGGTGATTAGTGATTATAAAGTTGTTTAATAATTTATTTGCATTAATAATGAACAAACTAAAGACCACAAAATTTAGTAAATGGTCTATTTTGTGACATGATGTGCATGATGGTATTAAACATGATGCATTTATATATGCAGTACATTGAGATGTTTGAAAATTCAGTCTTTATCATGTATTGGTTTGTATGTATATATATATATATACAAATATTGTATAGCATGGTACATTATTGAGTTTACCAAGAGTTTTTGAATACGATATTGTGACATTGGTTGGACTATCGTTCAGTGTCCAATGTTCAATGTCCATATACTGGATGAAGAGTGTCAAGGATTCAAAAGAGACAAGAGACAAGAAACAAGTATTCACACTGGTTTAATATATATATATATATATTTTATATGATACAACATTAAAATTAGTTTCTCACTTTTCCTCTTTCAATCACCTCTTTCTAATTAAATCCATGTCGTGTTCATAACTACATTCACTCTGGTTACTCATGTATACATAGTTAAAGAGTACTTTGATCTTTAGAAGGGTTTATTATGTACAAACTATTGAAGTTGTTTTTTTTTTTTTTTTTTTTTTATTTTTTTGACCATGTTGATCATTAGTGTTTTTTAATTTTATTTTTACTTGTAACTGTATTTTACTTGGGTCTCTTTGCAATCAAGTCTTTGTCATTATACATGATAAAGAATTCATCCACAAATTTTTATTTTTCATTTTGACACTTTTTATACAAATGGTTTAATTAATTTTTTGTGGAAATTAAATTTTTTTAAATTATATTTTATTATTTTGAATTTTGTGATATACTTGACAGTATTGCAATTTTAAATTAGAATTTTTTATTACACAAGTTATTATATTACATGTACCAATTAAAATAAATATTTTTTTTCGTTTTTTTGTTTTTTTTAAATATTTTAATGAAAATATAGAAATTTGAGATATTCAGAATTTTTAAATAAATAAATATCAGTGACTATGATAAAAGTATCTCGACCTTGTTGATATATTATTTATAAATATTTGTTAAATTTTTATTTTTTATTTTTAACATTTGCTAGAATAAAATGATATTTTTAGAATAAAAAAAAAATAATAATGTGAAATTGTTTTTATTTTTTAAATGTTAAAAAAGTATTTTCTATTAAATAAGCTTCTTATTTTTTTTATAATCTAGATGATAAAAAAAAAGTATATGTATTATTATTAAAATAATACAACAAGTAAAGTGCAAGTATGTAATTTTAAAAATTTTAAATTACAAAAATTCCATAAAGCATATTTATATATATTTACAAATTTTTTTTTCATTAATTTTGTTATTATTTTGTCGTTTCATTTTTTTTATTATATTTTTAATTATCTTTCTATATTTTTCATATTAAAATTATTAAATTATCAATTAAATAAATGAGAATATTCCCTGAAAATATTTTCATAACTTGTCTATATTAATTGAGAAACGCAGCTGTTCCATATATGTTTGTTTCGATGTCACGAAAGTTTCTTGGGGATGCTTACAAAATACTTAAAATTTTTGTGGATTAATATATATGTTTTTAGACATATATATATATATATATATATATATTATGTTTTGCAAGTAAAATGTGTGCCATGATTGCAGGCAAGTATACATTTGAGCGTGCAAGAAATATTGATTAACCATCTTGTAGTTTCCGTTACCAATTTTCGACACTCTGAAGCATTTAGATCATTGATCCTATCAAAAATTCAACACAATATTAAATAAAAAATATATTTAAAAATTTTTTTTTGCTCTAAATATATTGTAGCAATACAAAACGACTCTATAAAAAATTATGTATCGACATAATTAAAAACAAAATTACAAAATATTTTAGTCTAGCAAAGTTAAAATATCAAGAAAAAAAAAAAAAAAAAACAGCAATCACTTAATTTATTTATTTATTTGTAATTTATTGTATTTTAAAATTAATTAATTATTGCAATTGACTTGAATGTCTTTTGTAGAATGTCTTGGTTAAAATACAACTTGAAAATACTGAAGAACAAAATTTGTCGTTTGCAATGCCATTACTTGAAAGCACACACTTTGAAATTGAATCATGCTTTATATCTTAATTTTCTGATCTCAAATATCTCGTTAATTTTTTTTATCCCATTACAAGAATTTAACAAGCTTAGTATTTTTTTTAATTTACTATTACTTTTTTTATCAATTCAATTGTGTCTTTTATATAGATATTTATGTCTTCATTTTTATGATAATAGTTTTTCATTTTTATACTTGAACTTTACATTACAATATTTAATTTCATGAATAAAATTATTTTCATTTAAATATACATAAAGTTTGTGATATTTTAATTTAATGTAAATTATTTTTTTTTTTAAATAAAATAATAATCATTATTGATTTTCATAATATCAGAGATTAAATTATATAAAGTTTTATTGTAAAAATTTAATCATTGTAAACTTGAATAGTTGTTATTTTTACAATTAATACCCTGGGGTTATTTTATATATTACACTAATGATTTTGATAATTGTTCATTACATTATTACGTATACTTCAATATAAAATAATAAAAATTCAAATGAAAAATTATTGATTTTTCATATAGCCCTTGAGAATTATTATTCAGCCTCTAGCAATCGTTCTTTGAATTATTCCTTTTTCATTTTTCAAAAACTCAAATAATTATAAAACTAATACAAATTTTAATTTAAAATAAATATGTAATTTTTTTATTACTTTATTTTATTAATTAAAAAAAATATTTTATTATAAAATATAAATTTTTAAAACTATTTATATAATTTTTACGTGGAAAATAGTAATCATAAAAATTAAAATATATAAAAAAACTTTTTTGATTTATCACATGTATGCAAGTGTAATCTCAGTTTTTTTTGTTTTTTTAAAATAAAATTATTATAAAATGACAAATCACTGTATTACATACGCATATAGTGAACAATAAAATTAACGAAAAACTTTTAACATGAAATAAACTCATTTTTCATAATAAAAATAAAAAAATATCTCTAATAATTAATGGATGTTAGCTTTTAGTTAAATTTATATGTTTATATTAATTAAATAACCTTGAAATTAAAAAATAACAAATCAATATTTAGTATATTTATGACAAAATTTATAAATATATTTATATTAAGGTTAAATGTCATGTGATATGACACATGTCACATTATTTTATTTGACATAATTACTCAAAATATTTTTCAATGATTTTCATATATGTATAATATATCAAATTAAATTATCCCAAGTGGCATTGAATGAAAATCGAATAAATAATTAAATAATTCAACTGTTTTGTTTCTTTTTTTTTTAATTAATATGATACTGGATTGCTTCGTGATATTCGAGTTGTAATTTATTTATGAATTTAATACACAATTATTGGGCTTTTAAATTTTGATGGTATATAATTTTGTTTAAGTATTTATTGATTTTTTAATATTACTCATTTATGTTTTATATACTTATATGAATTTAAAAGTATTTAATATCTAATTTTATTCATTATTATCATTATTGCAATTATTTAAACAATAATTTGTTTAAATTATTACATTTTATTACATTTAAAAAAAAATGTCTTGATCGTAACCCTCGGTTGACCAGTTTCGCCAACAAACATCCTGGCCTTGAACTTATATTACAAATTGGTATGTTGATAAGAAAAAAAATAAGACTTGTAGCAACCCTCAAGATGTATAAAATCATAAGTTGAAATTTTTCTTGTTATACACATGTTTTTTTTCAAGGAACAAAATATTTATGATCTGATGATTCTCGACCATATTCTCGTATTATTCACCAGAATTGTCGAGCATTTCAAAGACATAAAATAGAAAATAATAATAAAAAAAAAAACAAATGTATATATAAAAAATAGTAATGTGAAAAATACAATAGAGTAGAATATACTTTGGATGAGCTTTCAATAGATTGAAAAAAATCTGAGTGAAAGTAAAGGCCAAGGGAGCTTCATAAACGTTTGGTTTCTTTTTTTTTTTTTTTTTTTTTGTATTTTATTTTATTTTATTTTTTTAAAATGTTTTACTGGTAATACTTCAACTCAGTTTGTTTAAAATAAATCTTTGAAAGTTATTGAACTTGAATTAAAATTGAAAAAAAACAATTTTTAAATTAATTGACAAAAGTTTTAAATTAATTTGTTACAAAATGAAATAAAAAATTAATGCTCAAAGTATAAAATAAAGTTTAAAGATTTACGAATTTCATAAACTTTTGGTAATTGATTTTTTTTTTTTAAATAATTGTATTAATTTTATTTTATATCAAAAAAAAAAAAAAATCCAATAATATTATTCGGAAGTATAAAAATCCAATGAGAGTATTTGGAATGTTACTAAAACTATGATTAAGAGATAAACTAAACGAAAGTAAAAAAAAAAAAACAGAAAAATCCCTCGCAGTTGGATCAGAGTCCTCAAAATCTTCTCGTCTTTTTTATTTATTTCTTTGCTTATTTATTTCGGGAAAAAAAAAAAATTCCACTGGTAGTAATAACAAGAAAGAGATCGATTGTTGAGCCCAGGCATTTGTATTAACCAAAAAATAAATAAATAAATAAATAACTGTGGTATATCTAAACCTCAAAAAAAAAAAAAAAGAAATTTCAAAAGGGTCACACGACCACATCATTAATTTACCTCTACTGATGAAAAAAAATAAATAAAGATTCCAAAGGATAACCATAGTGATTACGATACGATCAGTCAATTACAAAAATATAAAAAATTAAAAAAAAAAAAACTAAAATAACACAACTTTATTAAACCATAATTAATAGTACTTGATGATTTAAATTTTTCTAAAAAAATATTATCTTTATTTATTTATTAAAAAATTTATTTGATGCCATAAACAAATGGAAACTGTCAAACTCATTTAATATATCTATCAAAAATAAGACAGAGCTTTATACTAAATTGCCATCGAAAGTCTGAGATTTTGTATTTATCGAAGAGTTCCAAATCCTATTGAGAATATTTCTTAACCAGAAAATAAAAGTATACACATTTATACATATATTTCAGAATGGATTTTCAGATTAACCACAGCTCATATAGCCAAGTGGAAACTCAACTTATATATATGTATTCACAAAAAAATGATAAAAAAAAAAGAAAAAAAATTCTATACATAAATAAAGTTGGCGAGAACGTGACAAGTAGAAGCTTATGGTACATTTTATTTTACATTGCATGTACAGAATACAAAAAAGTAGTATAAAGCTAGTATAAACCTCAACAATCCTCGAAAAAAAAAAAAATAAAAAAATAATAAAAATTAAAATAAAAATATTTCTTTTGCAGTTTCTTAATTTTGCAAGTTTCTTCATTTTATTATTAATAAAAACAAACTAATTTATTACTCGTGTATTTTAATTTTTTTAGTTAATTATAGGATCATTTTTTTAAAACTAGTTTTATACTCGACTTATTTTTAATTTTAACTGATAATATTAAAAACTTGTTTATTTATTTATTTTTTATTTCACCTTTCAGTAACATTCCAACTTTGAATAAATATTTTTTTTTTCAGTATTCATTTGACTTTTGAAGTATTTAATTAATATTAATTAAATTTAAAAAAAAATCTAGCTTTTATATGATTATTAAAAATAAAAATATCTATAAAATATTTTTAAATTTATTTTTAATTAATTAAAAATAAATTAAGTAAATAAAGTATTTATTACAATATTTTAAAATAAAATTTACAAAACTTATCAATCACTGTTAATTATATAAAAACAAATTAAAAAAATTACTTAAACTTGAAAATAATTATTCAACTGAATTATCAAACATTTATGAATTTTCTGATATTATCTTCTAATTATGATATGCATTCAGTGCATCGTGTGAGATTGCAACATGATACATATAGAATGCATTATTATTTGATAATATACAAAACTGAGTTACAATTAGTCATAGCTTGTAGAAACATGATGCAAGTTATTTATTTGAAACATTGTCATTGATCACAGTATCGACGACATGAATTTATACCTCGAGATATTATGTTTCACATATACACAAGAAAACTGAAACTAATATTTTTTTTTTAAATTAAATTAACAATATATTTATCATTTGTTTAATGATCCTATTAAAATTAATTATTGACATGATTTATTTCAAAATAAATTTTTGCTAAATAATGATATTTAAAACAGCTGATTTTTGAAATATTTCATTAATATTTTATTGACATATTTTTTATATTTAAATTATTTCATGTAAATTAAAAATAAAAAATAAAAAAATGTTAAATTATTCTTTAAATGAAAAATGAAAAATATAGAGCACATGTGTTTTTTGTTGAAGTATATATATTTTATTCTCAGTAATATTTGAATATAGATGAAGGATTAAATCAAGGCGCGGACAATATGTCAAAAAAATAAATTAAAAAAGAAAAAAAAAAAGTGAAATAATTGCATCGTTAAAATATCAGAACTGTTATATTTTTCTTTTTTTATCATTTGTTATTTTAGTATATTTATCTTCTTTTAATAATGGTTTTCTGTGTGTACTATTTTATCAACAAACGAGCTTATTTTTTTAGGAGAAATAATAGAAAAACAAAAAAAAAAAAAGCTAGCAATGGTTAAATAATTTTTTTGGAAATACGAGATGTGCCCTAGATATATATTCATGATCAAAAAATTTTATCAGAAAATAATTTGTATTTTTTTGTTTTTTAAATAAAAGTCAAATTTATCGAGAAAAAAATAGACACTTGTCATCGATTTTGTCGTCATCGAAATAAACTTTTATAAAATTTTATTTATATATTTTTTTTTTTTTTCAATAATAAGTTAAGTGTGTTATTTACCAAAAAGAAAATAGGAAAAAAAAAATCTAAGGTTGAAGTTAATACTGTCTATGATTGTGGTTCAACGAATTTTTATGAAATATTTTAGTTTTTTTTTATTGCTAGACTTGGAGCAATTCTTTTGTGTTTTTTTTTTTTTTTTTTTTATAAAAAATGATATTAAAATTTTTAGTTTATCTTTTGAGAATTTAATAAGAAATATAAATATTAAAATTTATTAAATTTCAATTTACAAATTTTTATTTTATACAAACACTTTGGAAAATAAATGATCCAAATGAAAAGTGAAAATTTCTTTCAAAATAAATGAAGAGAATTTAATGTTGAGGTTCAAATAAATCAAAAGTTTTAACTTGCTCGATTGAATTTTTACTTGGTAGATTTTTTTTAATATATTTTATTTACAAGTGAAAAAAAAAAATTATTATTTCAAGCGTAAAATCAATGGCCCTTTTCTCACGATAATTCTCATCTTCATTGAACGCTTGGCTTATCAGTATATTTTAAAAAATATTATATGGAAAGTCAATAGATATATTAGTTGCCATGAAATTGATAATGATTTTCAACAAACTAAAAATAATATAATGCTTAATATAATATAAAATTTTGTAGATTAATTATTATAGTAACCTAAATAAAAATAAAAACTTTAAAATAAAAAAATTAATACTCTAAAATTAATCACAAAAAAAATATTTTATACTAACATATCTTGTTTTTTTTTTTATAAATTAAATATTCATGTTTAAAATAAAAAAAAAAAAATTATTTACAAGTTTGGGTGATATTAAAATTGAAAAAAAAATTAAAAATCAAATGTTTTTGGCTCAAAAGCTTTAAAATTATTTATCATAATGTTTTTTTTTTGGATAAATAATTATCATAAAAATAAATAATATTCCTGGATAAATAAATGACACAAGTGTTTATATAAAAATCAAATAAACAAATTTACTTTTACTCATATATATTTTACTTTTTTTTTTTTTCTTTAATTCATCTTGTGTAATGATTTAGGGGATGAAAATCCAAATTAACGTTGATAAAATACTGATGACAGTTTGACAATGATAAAAATAGAAAAATATATATCCATTGATAAAAGATAAGGGTTAGAAGTTTATTATTCAATCAAATAAATACCACAAAAGCCTGACCATTTTAGTCATCATTATCACACACTCTAAAAATATATTTTTGTTATTATCATTTCATTAAGCCCAAATTCAAAACTACTCATCAATGACAACACTATAAATAATTAAGTGTTTTTATTTAATTTTAATTAATTTAAAATGATAAAATTAATTATTAAATATAAAAAAATCATTTATTAAATTTATTAATTACAAATATATATTAAATTATTTGAAATAAATATAAATGAATTTTAGAAGCCCCAAATAGCCAATAGAAAATATTACAAATAATTTTTAGATGGATTTTGATAAGTCAAATACAATGAACGAAGCCAGACTTATTTTATCATCAATATAAATGTCTGTCATTCAATGACACTACTTTACTAAAAATTGAATACGTAAAAATGATTTCTTTTGAAATTTAAGTAAAAATAAAAAAGTTTAATGATTAAGATTATTTTTATACATCATTAACTAATTTTATTTACTCTTCAACAAAATTCCATTGGTTTTATTTTTCTCTTTTTTTTCTTGTATTACTTCTGTAAATCTCATTTTACAAAGTTTTAAAAATAAAAAAATAATTTATATATTTTTAGTTTCATCGTGTTAAAAAATAATATTACAAATATAATTAATTTTAGAGTTAATATATATTTTTTAGTATTATTTTTTTCATATTCAAGATGATAAAATAAAAATGTACCAACTTGTAGATTTAAAATTGTTTTTTTCTTATCAAAATCATCAACCCACTTTTAAAATAACAAAAAGTCTAAATAATTTTGATAAATAAATGAATATGTAAAGTGATGTATAAGCTATGAATATTCATAGTAGTTTTATGTAAAGTTGAAATTATTGATCAACCAAAACTAGTTATCAGAAAAAAAAGAAAAAAGAAAAAAATATAAAAAAATAGTACAATGCAAATTAATGAAAGTTTTTTTTTTTTGAATTATTACATTATTTTTATCTATTTTATATAAATTTTTTTAAATTTAATTTTTTTATATTATTGATTATACCTACGATACAAAGTTTGTATAAACAAATAAAAAAAAAATAAAATAAAATATAAATTAATGTTTAAAGTATAATATTTGATACGACTTTACACGAAGGTGATTACTGAATAAAGGCGTGGAACGCGATGAACGTCGCGTGCATAATTCATTTGCGATTAGTTACTTTTTTTTTACATTTTATTTTTTTTAATCGTTAAATAACCTTGTAAAAAATGGAATAAAAAAATAGTCAAGTTATACACTTGTATAAGTAAACTCGTGCATATCAAATCCAAGTGTGTTGGAAAAGTTTTATCGAATTTTTCTTTTTTTTTTTTGTGTTACATATAAAATTCACCACCAAAATGAAACAATTATTTAATTTTATTGTTTTACTTGTTTTAATAATTATTTTTCTTCAAATTGGTAAGTTTAATATAAAAAAAATAATAATAATATTTATATATACCATATAAGTTTTATTTATTAATATATTTATTCAACTTTACTAATATTTTTTTTTTTTTTGTTTTTTTTTTAGTTCAAGGAATAAGTAATTTTGGAGGCAATAACAAAGGACCAATTCATTATCCAATCGATTTAACCAATTGGTAGCTATAAAAAAATAAGTAAAAAAAATAAAAAATACAACAAATAAATAAAAAAAATAAAAGTTTTTGTAATAAACATGTCATGACAAATATTCACCCTAAAAATTAAATATAAAATAAAAAATAATAATAAAATATATATATATAAATTTTTATATTGTAAAACTTACATGAGCAAGCATAGCTGGATAATCTTTTGAATATAGTAACAAAGCTCCAATAAGATGAGCAGCAGAAAATATAAAACCAGCAATACAAGCATATCGTAGTCTAATTGGTAATAAAGCATAAGCCATGTAGATGAAAAAACAAACAGCCCAAGCTGCTGCAAGTGGACCACCAGTACGCATATTATCAATTTTTAATTTTGAAATTTTTTTTTTTGTATAAATATTATTATTTTCATCATCATATTGTAATTCATCTTGTTTTAAATTTGACAAATATGCCAAATGTACTGTCAATGTTATTTGAAGTGCAAGTAGAGTTACTGTTATTTAAAAAATATAAAATCTATTATTATTTATTATTTATTTTATCAAAATATTTTATTTATAATTATATTAATATCAACTGACCTAAAATTGCTCCAGAAACTCCAGCCAACCAAACTTCATTCATGCCAGGTCTTGATATTGCAGCAACAAGAACTGTATCAATAATAAAAATTAAATAACAAAAAAAAATATAAATAAATTGTCTCAGATGTTTATTAAAGTTTATTATTTGAATAATTTAAATGAATGAATTTTAATTTTATAAAAATTTAAATAAATATTATGTACTTCAAATTTAATTTGAATAAATAATGATAGTTTATGTATGAAATTTTATAA
The DNA here is from genome assembly GCA_011426435.1 of Lysiphlebus fabarum. NCBI lineage: Eukaryota > Metazoa > Arthropoda > Insecta > Hymenoptera > Braconidae > Lysiphlebus > Lysiphlebus fabarum. The sequence goes on from WSYQ01000009.1 coordinate 627,276, forward strand.
TATTATTATCACCTGCATAAATTGCAATACAAGCCAAAAGTGTTAAAGACAGTGAGAGATTTTCAGATCTTTTTATGAGAGTGATGAATGATTGTTCACTTGTAAATATTAATCTAAGAACAAGTAATCCAAGAGCAATTGATAATCCTGTTAATAGACCCAATACATGTGTCATATTGCTTTGATTCATTCTTAAAAAATAACGTTGATACAGCATTTCTACCTATAAATAATTTAAAAAAAAAAACAAACAAAACAAAATATATATGGTTAAATTATATTTCAATAAGATAAATATTTAATGATAAACTTTTTTAAATTAGTTTGAATGAGTTTTATTTTTTAGTTGGTTTGCGTGACTCAAAGTACTTGACCAACAGGGGTTAAAGGTGGTTGTTTTTTCTTTATATTTAAAACTTTCAATGAATATATATACAAACCACCAAAATAAAAATAAAATACTAAATAAATAAATGAAAACCACAAAGAAAAAAAAACACACACACATTTACATACAAAACACAAAGAGTTCAAATCGATAGTACAATTTTATTTTTAATTTATAATTTTGTAGATAAAAGTTTAAATGACACTGAGTTTTGCTAAAAAAATTAAAGAGAAAATATTAAATTATATTATTTATTTGATGATAAATATTTAACTATGACCAAGAAAAAATATTACATAAGAATTAATTGATAACAATTATTTTTAATTGATGGAAAATCAATTATTTTTTTTATCATCATTATTTCAGCTTTTTCTTTTAAATTGAAATATTTTTTTTTCAATTTTACTTTTAATAATTAATTTATTTTAAAAGTGAATATAATATTTTTAGTCTCAAATAGTTAAAAAGTTATTATTTTGATTGTAGATTACATTGAACATGACATTAATTTAAAAACTTTTGTTCATAACTTTTGTCATGTGATAAGCTTGAGAATGAATATTTTACTTTAAAAATAATTTATTGTAAAACTATCATCATTATGACAAATGGTAATCAAGTGGATTTTGATGAGTTAACTTGTAACTCAATTTTAAATTACATGTTTATTGTTGATTCTTGTTACTGGACATGAAAACTTTTTAATTTGTTTTTAAATTATCTAACAAAGATAAAAATATTCAATAGAAAATAAAATAAAACAGAATTTATTTTCATCTCTTTTATTTGTTTGATTAGCTGCTTATTTTTTTTTTTTTTTTAAAGATGAGTACTAATTAGTATATTTTCTTGGATATTTTCTCATGTGTATCTGTCATTCAAACATAATGTGGTAGCTGATCAAACTAGTATGAACATGAAGCAACTTCAACCAATCATCCAAAGTTTTGGCATGTTTTGCTGTACAAAATTTATCTCAGAAAATCATATAGAGTTGTACAAACTACATGGTAAATTTGACAAGTTGTTAATTTAAATAAAATTCTATTATACATATGTTAAAAATTTTAGCATAAAATTATTTATCTTTATTTTGATTTTTTGTAAATATTATTTGTTGATTAAAACAAGTTGATTGTCTCTATTTTTTTCTGTATAATTTTTGAATCGATTTGAATGTCGTTATCCAACTCAAATAGTGAATTATAAAAAAAAAAAAAGAAAAAATATTTATGAGTTTGTAATATTCATATCTACAATTCAAACAATGGTTAAACATCCTATTCTCATGTTAAAAAAATAATAATAGTTATATGATAATATTATGGTTATTAAAAAAATAATATTCATGTGATTATAAAATAATTTAAGTAAGAAAATTCGTGAGTATGAATAAAATATTTAAAATGTAAATACACTTGATGAATTATTTTTATTATTATATAGCACATGAAATTAATTTATTTTAAATAAATAAAATTTAAAAGACAAATATTCAATAAGAAAAATGAATGATATATATATCCATTTCATTAATTAAAATATTTTCTTATATAAATAAAATTTAATTAAAAATATTAAATAAAAAATAATATACTAAATTATTATTTTGTCATCTGGATATGTTGATGTATTTATTGATGTATTGCTGATGAACAAGAACTATGACAACACATTGAATTGTAATTTGTGATAGGATGATGATGATTTCCTCAGTTGAGAAATTGAAGCAAAAGCTTATATAGATTGATCGATTGAGGAAGCTTGAGTTCAACTGACACCTCCTATTTCTCATCTAATATAAACTATACTATTTCGCGAATCAATTCTACCGTTACATTTGTGATTACATTGTTTCAATATGATATAGATGTATACGTAAATAGAATGACAAACAAGCTTTCCACATTGTCTATATAATCCAAGAGATAGATTCTAAATTGCGTCTCACCATACACAAACAAACACACACAATTATATACATATACACAATTTAATTGCCAACTCGAGGCAATTAATGACAATTGATTTTGTCTATGAAAAAAAAAAATATATTTCTTTTCTAAGAAAAAATTATTAAAATTTGTCAATTTGACCCTGACTTTTGTCACTAATTTTTATAATTTTATTTTATCTTGAAAATACTGTTATGAATTTTTTATAAAATTATACTAAAAATAATTATTAAATTCAAGGTAACATATACATATATATATTTTATGATTATCGATTAGATTATTAGTAATTAACATGAGTTTTTATTGATAAATTAATAATTATTTAAATGATAATTTAAAAGTTTTTTTTTCCAATTTTTTTTTTACTATAAAAAATTAAGTTAATAATATTTTTTGATAAAATACCTGAAGATTTCTGAAGCGATGTGATTTGCAAAGAGTATTTAAAAATTGACTTAGCCCACATTTTTGTCGATTTGTCAAATCAGTATGTAAAATAAGATCAGATTTAACATCATTCATACCAGCAGTTGCTAGACTAACACCAATTTCTGATCCAACTCCCATCTAAAATAATAAAAAAACAAAAAAAAACAAACATAATTAATTAATAAAAATAAATAATAGTTAAAATAAATTATACATAATTTATTTATATAATTTTTTACCGTAACAATTGATGGTCTTGGTGCACCAGTAAAATGTTCAATAACTTCCCAATTTGATTTTTTAAGTGGTGTATGTGGTGTACGAGGTGTATTTGGTGAATGAGGTTGTGAACTAGGTGTTTGTGCTCTTGGAGTTGATGTTTCATAATTAAGTAATAAATCAACATTAGGTTTACGAATTTCACCACCACTTGTCACGTGTTGTCTTAAGCTTGCCCATCTTTTTGTACTTCTAACAGAACCACTCAGTGATCTTGTTCCAAGTTCACCCTTAAACATTAATTTTAAAACTTAAAACTTATTTTATACTAATTATATTTAATCATCAATTAATTTAACAGTTTATTATTTTAAATTAAAAATTTAGCTTTTCAAATGTTTTATAGTTTTGTAATAAATCAATGGCGTTATTTAAATATTTATCTTTTTCTTTTTTTTTTTTAATTTACAATGACTTTTACATTAGTTTCTCTTTTTCATTACTAACTTTTTTTTATTTTAAATCCAATACTTAAATTTTTCAATATTTATACCAAACTCATATATACATTCAAAGAGACATTTAAACTTTTCTACTTTACCAAGATGACACGTTATCAATGCTTTATTTTTATTTAAATAAAAACTTTGACCTGTTAGTAGATATTTATATAAAACAACCCTCCAAAGCTTGAAACTTCACAAAAATAAAAAAAAATAAATAATGCTAAACTCAATTTAACTTTTTTTTTTATATTTTGCTATAATCAATTAATAAAAAATTTAACAAATAAAAAATAAATAAAAACTTACAAAATTCTCTCAATTAACTTGAAATTGCTTTTTTTTATTTTTTTAAATTTTAAAATTTAATGTTTATATTTATAATTTATTCATTATGTCAATTTAAATGAAAAATAAAATAAAATTTTGTATTTTATGTTGGTTAAAATATACTTTTTTTAAAAACAAATCTTAACTTTCAAAAATTTTGTAAAAAAGTAAAAGTTTCAAGTACGTTAAATTATTTGGAAATTTATGTTATCGAATTTGTTAACGGCAGGCCAACAAATAAATCCCTTATTTTATTTTGTTTTTTCACTCATAAAGTTTTTGGATATATTTAAAACCAGGTAAATAATAAATTATATTATTTATCAACATGTATATTTGTAAAAGCTTTAGCATTCATCTAATCATGCTTCAACAATCACATAAACCATCTTGTATTCTATCTTTAGACAAGCTTTTAAGCAACATGTTGAATTCATTACTCTTTCACGTCAATATTAGCTCACGTTTTAATGACAACAAAAAGTCATAAAATTTTTTTTATATATATATTAATAGTAATTTAAGTTTAAAGTACACATTACCCTATTCTATTTTATAATAAATATAAATAAATAATTCATACATTAAAATTAATATCCAACATCAAAATATTATTTTTATAAAAAGAAAATATATTAAAAAAATTATTTTTTTATCTATTTTTTTTTTGTCGTATAATTTCGTTGAGGTTATTTTATATATTTTTTAGTAAATTTTTATTTAACAATGAAAAATAATATATTAATTTTTTATGTAACATGATATAAATAATTTTTTTTTTTTTTATTTTTATATTATTATCAATGTTATTAATATTAATACATGAATTTGTTATGATATTTTTTATTTTATTTATAAAAGCTCAATATTTATTCATAAAGTACTCAATGAAAAAATAAATAAAAAGTAAGCTCGATATAAAGAACAAAATGAAATGTATATATTTTTCCACTTGAGATACGTCATCTTATACAAAGCAATGCTTTTCAATTTTTATTTCTTATTTATTTATTTTTTTTTTTTATTGTAGAAATCTTTTTTTTTTTTGCATCGTGTGTTTGAGAGTAGATTTTATTCTTTACGTATTTTTTTATTTTTATTATTTTTTTTTTTTGTCTGATTCATACGTTCAATGCATCAGTCAATCAAGTTTTTAGGTTTCACAAATGCTTTTTGACTACTTGCATATATCGAAAGCACTTAATATATATTGAAATTGTATACAAAGAACTTTGCATGTCATTTGACATTTTAAAAATCATGATGTTTTTTAATAATATTTTTATAAAAATAATCTATTTTAAATTATCAATAGAAATTGATTTTTATTTTTTTTTAATTTTTATAATTATTTGTATATTTGTGAAAAATATTTTTTAGAATATAGGTAATTTTTTATGAGATAAAAACATAATTTTTTATTGTATGTGATGTTTATTTTGTAGTTTAAATTTGTAGTTTTTATCCAGGTGTTAATAACAAACTTGCAATTGAGAGCTTTTACGTGACTTTATTTTAAATTTTTTTTTTTTTTTAAGTTTTTGTAATAAATTAGTGTTCAATATGAAATTTATTTTATTTATGTTTTCTAAAAAAATAGCAAATTATTATTTGAAAAATAAAAAGAAATATTTTATTTAAAACTATTTATAAAATAATTGTCAAAATATGTTTTTCATCCAATAAATAAAATCATTCATTTTCAATAAATACCATTGAATGAAAAAATTAATTAAAATTTTATTAATTAGCAAAATATTTTTATTCAATCAAGCATCTGTTTAATTTACGTATAAAATCAATAATTAAATTTTAAATATAAAATAAAAAAACAAAATTTAATAATAATTGAGTATCAAAAATTCCATCAGATAACAGTGCAAGTGATATGTTAAATTTATCATTTTAATATTTAAAAATATATAGAAATTATATTTTAATTTAAATTACACAAGTAATATTTGGACATAAATAAACCAAAACATGACACAATTATTATGGATTTAATTTCAAACTGACAAATAATATAAAAAACAATTTAAAAAATTATAAATAAATTATAATACAAAAATTAAAACCGTATTTTAACCAAAAAAAAAAAAATAATAATAATAATATAATTTAATCCAAGGTTTATTTTTAGTTAAAATTTTGAGCTTTTATTTACAAATTAAATGTTGTTGTCATCAGTTAATTCATCAGTTTGCAATTATAGTTTTACTTTTTTCTTCAATTTTACATGGTCATATGGCAATGCATATAATATATATGATGCATATGTTACTACACATGTTTATGCAATCATAAATATCCAAGTAGACAACTTCATTGAACAACATTAATTATTGTCAAGTCATGAACAATAAAAAAATAAAAAATAAATAAAATATTAATATGAAAATAAATGATTGATATATGTATTCAAATTTAATGTCTATTTTTTGATTATAAATTTTTATTGTTGTGATTCATCATGAAGAGTATTCAACTATTTAATAAATATATGTATAAAAAACCTTGAAAAATAAAATGTTTTTATGTACCAGGAAATATAGCGTCAATTGTGTAACAAACTGACAAGTAAACTGACATACAAGTACCAAGCCAGATGTCCTGATAATCATATTATCAACTCAAATAGCAGTACCAACTCTGCAATTATAACCAAAGTATCCCACACAAAATCGATTTTAACATGTTCTAAACGCACTACTACTATACAACATATTTTTTTTTTTTCCGTTACGTAATTTTATTATTTATTTATTTGTTTTTTATATTTATTAAATAATAAAATTTATTTTTAAAAAAGAAAAAGCCATTTTTTTGTTGGTGGAAATATTATTCATGTATAGTTTTGTACAAAGGACCAGAAAAAAAATATACAACAAAATGGAATTTCTAATTTCAACAGAATTATTTTGTCATACATGTTTTTTTTTTTTATTTATATTTATTGGAATATTTGTTTTTTTTTTTTTCAATTTTATATCTAGAATTTTATTGTATCCATTTTATTTTTATGGATACACTTGTTTTATATATTTTTTTTTTCAATTTTAATTTTTTCTATTTGTAGATGTAAATAAATCATTCAATAATTGAATCTATAAATATCATTGTGCAACTTGAAAATTTATTTTATTTAAATTATTTTAAAATGTATCATTATTATTTTGTGATTTATTTTATTATATTTAAAATTTATTAGGCAAAACTGGGTTGGTTAAATTTATGAAAATTTATCAAATTTAATATTATGAAATGTTGAACATGAGTAATATTTTGTGGTAAATTCAATGTACACAATTCATCGAGTTAACAATTGATAATCGTTAAACAATAATTATTTACCAATTTTATACCCTTGAAAAACCACTTAAAAACTCGTTTTTTCATAGCTTATCTTTTGATAAATTAAAAAAAATAAATTTATAAAAATAATAAATAAAAAATTTTAATTTTATATTGCGCATGTAATATTTTTATTGATTAGTATTTTTCTAATATCATTTTTAAAAAATGCATTGATTGAAAAAAGAAAAAAAAAAAAATGAATAATAAAATTTATTTTATTTGAAAATAAAAATAATCTTGAGTCAATAGCTGATTGATTCTGTGTACAAAAAGTATTTTATTTGAGATTTATATTTTTACATTATTTTTTTTTTCAATAGTAAAATCAATAATAAAATAAATTCGGTTTAAGTAGTACTGCAAGATGATATTTTTTATACATCAAAGTGTGAATTTCGCTAGAGAATTTATATATACAATTGACTGATCGATATCAAAATAGTCTAATCAACTTATCGCATATATTTTGTAATCATTTTCCCTCGTGTCTGTCATGGTCGAGGTATTATTATTCCAATACCAAGTTCATGCCAATTTTAATCTCACCGGAAACAGTTTATCGCTTTCAATTGACGTAATCATTTTTTTTTTTTTTTTTCATATTATTATTTTGATATAATTTTACTTTCCATTATCATCATAAATTTTTCTACTATTTTTATAATGAAAAGTGATATTAAATTGAAAATATGAAAACATACCTGATGACTGCGTCTACTCCCTCGAAGACTCAATCTTTGATTCCATTCTTTTTTTGGCAAATCTCCAAACTTTTCCATTTTTTTTTTTTTTTTTTTTTTTTTTATTATTTTAAAATATATATACGTCTTTTTTTCTATTTTATTTTGAAGAATTCAAACTCAAAAAATGGGAAAAAATGGCAAAACTGCTTTTTTATTTTTTGTTTTTTTTTAACAAATTTTTAAAAAATGTTTATCCGAAAGCCAAGTTGTCTGGCCTCGAACTGTGGAGTTGTTACTCCATTATTACTGCCTCTGGAATAAAAAAAAAAAAAATATATAATATTATACATATATAACAAAAAATACATAACATATATTATATAAAGCTTTTTAGCCTTGAATTATTTTAAATATTCTTTGTGAAAATTTAAAAAACCTCGAAAAGTTCTGGTTATATTATTATCACGAAGCTTCTTTGATAACAACGTTTTCGTTTTTTTCTTTTTTAATAAAAAATGAAAAAATTTTAATGCGATTATAATATTATGATAAGAAAAAAAAAATATTTTAATATATTTATACAAAAGAAAATTAATCTCTTTCTACTGATTGATTATTTCGTTAAAAAAAAAAAAGAAAAAAAAGAAAATAAATTAAAAAAGTTTTAAATTTTTAATTTATAATAATTTTTTTTTACAATAAAAAATCAACAATTTAAAAAAAAAAACATGTTGTTCAAGTAAATATCAATAAATTTGTTATTTATTTTTAATTTAATTTTGTATTTAAGGTGAGAACATTGACGAGTCGTTTTGCTATCTTATTTTTTCTATTTCTTTGTTTAACATATGGCTAGCAAATGGTCCATGAACCATTAACTTTTCTGTACATAAAACCATCAAAAAAAAAAACTGGAAAAAAAAAACATGATGATAGTGAAATGGAGTGATTAAAGACGAAACTCTGCACTGGTGCAATCGAAAATAAGATCACGTCAGCTTTACAGGCAATCTACTGATCTTTCAACACGAAAAAAATAAAAAAAAAAATAAAAAAAAACCAACAAATAAATAGCAAAAATGAAAAAACGTCGATGAAGTTGTTTTTTTTTTTCTTTCAATATTTTTTTTTTTATTTGATTTTTTATTTTACTTTTACGCTGACCCAGAAAAATTTTATACACATTTAAAAAATTGCTGTAAAAATTTTCACTGAGTAAATATAATTTAACAGAAGAATGAACCAAATATTCATAAATAATACTGACGTTGGTTAACCACTTGTTTTAGTAAACAAAGACTATTTTGTATATGAAAATTAAAATTGAAGTAAAAATTTTTATACTACAATAACTTCAACACTTTGTTTATTTAATTTTAATAAATTTTATTTGTAATAATAATCAGAACTTTCCTTTTTTTTTTTTTTTCTATTACTCTATTATTTTTATATTTTAGTAACAATTGAATAAAACAAATTTGTATATTTATTATTACAATTTTTTTTACGAGATAAAAATAAAAATAAAAAATCATAAATAACTTGAAGATTATTTTGACAAAATACTGTAGACGGTAGAAAATTGTCTCGTTTTTGTTGAATGATTAATGATAACCATGAAAATTTCATTGATAATAGATTCTTTTTTTTTTTTTTTTGTGATAAAAATATAGCTAAATGTGTTCATTAAAAAACAATTATTCTGAATAATAAAATTAAGTATTTTTTCTTGTAAATTGAAAATGTATTTTGTTTATTTTTTTATGTGAAAAATATTGAATTATTTAATGAAAAAGAAAAAAAATAATATTAATAATATAAATGCTTCATCATGAAGTAATAAATTTTTTTTCTTTATGAAAAAATAAAGCTTGAATTTTTTTTTTTGATGTTATTTTTCTGGTTGTTTGAAATATCATTGTGATTTTTTTTTTTTTACGGATATAAACACGAACCTTATTTTTGAAATATATCGCTGAGATTATCGTCAATTTAATCAAGATTATGACTACTATATTAAATCATGAATGAATGTGATATTTAAGATAGGATTTAATGTGAATAACAGTTAATAATTGAACTTTATTCGAGTTAAAATTATAAAATTATAATCATGGTTCAGTAAAATCGAAAAACTATCAATTAATTTATGTACTGTTTCTATGAAAAATATATACAATATCATTTAAAAAAAAATAAATAATAAATATACTCAAACTCAAAATAAAAAATTAAATTCAAATGATACGTAAATTTATTCTTTTAAAATTTAGAGTGAAAATTTTTCTACGTAAGCTGAAGAGCCAAAAGCTCAGTCTATGTATTGAATTTATTTTCAAATTAAATAATATCAAAGTACATTATATATACTATAGTCTAGAGAAAAAAAATCTTAATTTTTTTATCTAAAATTTAATATAAATTAATTGTTATAAAAATAACTGAAATTAATTTTAAATTAATTATAAAAAAATAAATTAAAATTTAATATTTTACAAAATAATGAGTAAAAATATTTATAATATAAAATTTTAAAATTTTAAAAAAAGTATAAACTTGTTGACAAAGTTACAAGATGAAAATTTTCTAGTTAAATATATATATTTTTTTTTTTCAAAAACTATTTATATAATAATGTAAATAAGTTACAAGTAAAGTTTCATGATTTTATGTTTATCCCAGTGACATGAACAACAACAATATGCCCCAAAACAAAATAACTTATCACAAAGAATATAAATTTTACTAATATATTATTTTCATCAATATAATAATAAAAAAAAAAAAATAATAAAATTAATATCTTACATTACAAAATTGATTGAAAGCTAAAAAACCAAAGAGAATTTTTTATTTTTTCTATAATAATTAAATGACAAATATGATGAAAGCTCATTATAAATTTATGGATGAATTACATTAAAATTTCATATGACACAAATAAAATTTTTAAATAAAAAAAAGAAAAATAATCTATAAATATGATATTAAATTATTAATGAAAAAAGAAAATAAAATAAAATTCATTAAATTTAAGATATTAAAAATTATAAAAATAATTATTAATAATTAATTAAATTTATGTTATCAAATTGAATTACTGAGTATAATTTAGAGTTTATTATGTTAAATGAATTATTGTAATGAATATTTAATGATATATATTTAATAAAGTATATCAAACCACAAATTTTTATTCTTAAAACAAAGCAAAAAAAATTTAAAAAAAATACAATGAGATGCGGAAAAAGGCGAATTGGGTTAATCAAGACAGGGAAAATAACGATAATAACGATAACGAGGTAGTTGATGGTAGGAGGTAGTAAAATAAGAGAATGAAAGTTGTTCAGTCACGCAGCTAACTTCCTCTTTGAGTTCATATATATATCAAAATATCATAGTAAAATATCATAGTAAAATATCATAGTAAAATATGTCTACTTATTGCTCAACCATATATCCATACATTTATGAACTTTAATTTTAATTATTTTATTCAATTTAAATTATATTTTTATATTTTGTTTATTTAAAAAAAAAATATTTATAAATTTTATTATTAAAAATTAATGAGTTAAACTTATTTTTAATTATTAAAATTTTAATGAACATAATAATCAACTTGATAGTTGAAATCAATAAAAATAATAAAAAAAAATATGATATTATATTAATAAAAATAATAAAAAATATTTTATTGGATTAATTTTATTTTCATGAGTTATTTGATAAATAATAAAGTATATAAATATATTTATTTGTTTATTGTTGACAATAATATTGTTGATAATTTAACTTGACCCACATAAACTAATAATAATACCATCTTATCAAATTAATTACTTCTAGAAGATGCTTGAAGGATCAAGTGTACATTCTCTCTTACTAAAATATATATTAAATTAAATACATCATATTATTTAATAATTATATATATTATATTTATTGATTTATGAAGACTTTAATAATTCAATAAATATATATCATAAATTTTATCAAACTATTTTTAAACTTATCTACTTATTTATTTATTTTTTTTTGTATATATTTGTGCATTTTTATATTCAACTGGGAAATCACAATTTTTTTCATCACTTGGGACAATATCATTCTGTAATATGATTTTTTTAAACTTATAATATTTCAAGTATATATTTATCAAATAATATTATTTATTAATTTTTTATCTGATATTTTTTGTATCGAATATATATATTTAATAATACCAATACTTTTTTTGTTTAGTTAATTTGTTTTTTGTTTTTTAAATTACATTAAATTTGATTAAAAATAATAATAAATTTTTGATTATTTTTTGTTAAATTACTATTTAAAATTTGAAAAATTATTGTATTATTGCTGAGTCAATATTTAATTAAAAATAGACAGTGAATTAAATTAATGATTTTTCATTATACATCAATCAAATTTTAAATTTAAAAAAAATTGTAAAATGTAATTTTTGTTATTTTAATGTATAATTAATTATGTTACATATGAGACAAGTATTTTGTGTTTAATTATATAATAATTGAAATAAAAAAATTTATAAATTACTATTTATGATTTATGATTTATTTTACATATTAAATAATAAAAAGGTGATACTTGAGTCAACAAAACACACCTGGTATATGAATGAATTATGAAATCTTTTTTAATTTTTAATAATTTATTATTTATTTTTCCCTTTATATTTTTTTTTTTAGTATAATAAAACTAAATTTATCAATGTATTTGTGTCAGAATTATTATTTAATTTTATTGACCCAATGAAGAAAAAAAATTCCAGTTCATAAAACTCAATCAGCATGCTTTACATTATCATTCATTACGTTTGACAATGGAAACTTCCTCGCTTCCAATACATAAAAATAAAAAAAAAAAACATTTTTCATTTTATTTTTGTCTTCTATTTAACTTAATTTTTTTTTTTCCTAGATTGAATCAGTAATGAATAATAAAATTTGAAAATAAAAGAAAAAAAAAAACAAAAATTATATCAAAGATTTTTTTAATGGTGATTGAATGTTAAAAATGATTTAATCGATTTATCATTAATATTAATAATTTATTAGTTTGATATGAGTCAAAATAATATCATTTGATGCAAAAATATTAAATCGGGTTTATTTTAAATAGCCAGAAAGTTTGGCGCATAATGTGAACGGATGTCTGATCAAAAATTGACCAATACTACTAGCAACCCCTTTCAACATACAAACATACAAGGTCGATTATTATTAATTCAATTGATCTTACAAATTTATAATTTTATATACTCAACAATTCCAAGTGCAGGGTCACTAAAAAAAGCTTTTTTTTCGATATTTATTTATTTATTTATATTTTTAATAATTATTAAAATACACAAAAATAAATCATGTTTTTCATGATTTATTTTCGTTTGAAGTTTTTTTTTTTTTTATTAATATTGTTCTATTATTTCAAGTACTTGTATTACAAAGGATATATATTTTTGCATGAAATTGACTTCTTCCTTCTTTGAGAAAATTACAAATTATAAAAAAAATATATATATATTTGTGTGTGTGTTTGTATTAAATTTGGTATAAACGAGAAATTTTGTGGTAAGATTGCTATTGCTATCAGCAATAAAAATACAATTGCAATATATTTATTGTTAAAGTTAAGAAACATATGGAAATTTTAAAATGAATAATTTTGAAAGATAAAAATTTATACTGTATTTGAATAGATCAAACTAATTTATAGCATATAATTAATTAATTATTTTTTTTTGATTTTTTTTTTTAATGTTTTACAAAATAATTGGTTCATTACCTTAATTTTACGTTGTGTATTTGTTTAAATTAACTTTTTCTTTTGATAATAAATATATATTTAAATTAAATGAAATTTTTTTTTCACAATAAACAGTCAATATCTGATAGTGCATTGCAACTCTCTAATTAATCACTTTTTTTTTTTTTTTTTTATTTTTATTTACAGTTTAATATATATATTTTTAATTTTTTTTTTCTACAATTTATATTTATAATTAATATAACTATCAATTATTATGATATATTTTTAATTATTAATTTTATTTTTTTACTCAAAACAACACTTAAATAATTCATTATTTTTTAAAGAATTTCTCAATTTTTAATTAATAAAAAAAAAAAAAATAAAAAAAAAAAACAATAATAATTTATTTTTAATTTACAGAATTTTAATTTTAGCTATTTTATTATACAAATTTTAATTTTATAATTATTAATATTAATTAATTTAAAAATAAATAAATTGATCAAATAAAATATATGAACCGTCTCGAATGAATGCCGCGCACTGACTGAGAAATAAAATTCTCAGTTTCGATGATAGAGTGGCGTCGAGTTGTCGATTCGTCAGGTCGACGCCACCATCAAAATCAAATGAACCCTTTTATTTATCTTATCAAAAATAAGCCTCATAATTAAAAATAATTTAATCATTAAATATATAAAATTTTTACCATCAATTAATTATCATTTTTTATGTATTTAACATACAATTTTTTTTTCTCATTATATTTTTTTTCAAATTAATTTTGTTGTTGTTTATTTTATTTTATTTTTTTTTTTTTTTGATATTTTAAGATTTATTAGAGTGCAATTAATTATTTTTATTATCATTACTGGTGTCATGGTACAGTGAATAAAATTGACTCGTGTTTACAATGTCACATTTGTGGTTGTACAATACAAGCTCAATAACACTGAGGACGAATCATTGATTTCAAACAAATGACAAGGCTCCAAGTTTAAGGCCATAAAAAATAATAATAAAACATGTGTCTAGAATAAATGTTGACTTTATGTAACAACTATTTAACATTTTTTTTATTATTAATACTTTTAAAAAATTTTAATATTTAAAGTAACATAATATAGCTGTGATTTTATTATATATTTATGTCATTCATAAAAATAAACAATAAATTAATACAAAAATATAGACATTAATATATACAATATTGATAAATAAATTTATTTCAAAAAAATAAAAAATCATACATTGCATTGAACTGTACAACTGAATAAATTTATATAAAGTATCAAAAAAATGTATGTGTGAAATTGTAAAATCGTTCAATTTTTATTTTACTTTTTTTATTTTTTTTTTTTCATTTATATATTTTTTTTTTAACTGCAAAAAAATTCTACAAAGAGCTTTTTTATTTTTTCTAGTTTTATTTATTTTTTTTTATATAAAAATTTACAAATTAAAATAAATAAGTAAAATATTTATGTGTTTTATTTTTTTTTGTTGTTAATTTAATTTTTCAAATGAATAATTTGATAAATTTTAAATGTATTTGAAAATAGTTTTTAAATAATACCATTTGTATATATATATTTGTAAAATACTAAGTGCTTCAACGTCAAGCCTGTTTATATGGAAATAAAAAATAAAAAAAAAAAAAAATTAGTGAGATTCATCACAAGTAATATAGTATAGCGCAGATGTGAATTACGAGTTTAAATATAGTGTTGTGTATTGGCCAAGGAAGTCTCATCTACATTGCTTGATCGTATTAACCTACTTCTTATTGATTCCCATCGGGGTTTCAATGATAAACAAAAGACAATTTTAACAAAAACAAATATTATACAATTTGAATATTAATAACAATAATAATACATCAAATTATATTCATTAATTATTTTTAATTTGTTAATTTATTAATTAATCTGTCTTGGTAAATCTGTTCATGCTAATCAAAAAATAATTACAAAAGTTGAGTTAATTTTTAAATTTTATTCAATTTCAAAAGCTTTTTCAAATTATTTCAAATTTCTTTTAGTTACTTCAAACTTACAGGTGTATATTTTATTTTAAAAATTTTATTTTTGTATAGAAATTTTTTGTCTTGTAATAATTTCATTTTAAAAAATAACTAATTTAAATTAAAAACAATAAGATTCTTGTTGTCAATCAATTACACTGCAATTTTATTTCAATATAAAATTATTTTTATTAAAAAAAAAAAAACAAATAAGATATAATAAAAATTTTAAATCAAAACTAGGTCATAACATAAACTTTAACATATACAAATAAATAAGCACAACTGGCTGATCATGTAATCGTTTAAATTAAAAATCCAGTGACGTGTTATTGCTGTCAAGATGATCTAAATTTAAAATTGTTCAAAGTTAATATTTAAAATTAAAATTTTCAATATAGAAAACAAATTATCTTTGTAATTTTAATTTTCACCCTTTGATAAATTATTAAACCTACAAAAAAATATATAAATTTCATCTTTTATTTTTTTCTTGAATTATAATCATATTGAGATCAAAAAAAAAAAAAAATTGAAGAGTATGTATTGCAAAAGTAATTATTCAAAAAAAAAAAAAATAAACAAAGAAAAAGCACAAATGATATTTTGCTCATGCGCTGGTTCATGCGCATTGTGGTGACAGCAAATAGAAGGGTAAATATAAGAAAAATAAGGGATGAAAATAATAAAATTGAAATAAAAAAAAAAAAAAAAACAGCAACCCTGGGAGCATCGATGCTCCAAAGCCAATATGACGTATTTCGTTTTTATAATCTTTCACAATTACACAATTACAAACATATAATATTTATATCAAGTGAAAATTTATTTTAATTTATTATTTATTATTTTTAATGATTATACAAGTGAATAAGTGGGTCGATTGTTGTTGCAATTTAACAATAACTTTGATACTTTTGTGTTGTAATCTTGGGGCGTCGTCAGGTTAGGTTCACCCTCAACAAAATCAAGAAAAAAGAACAACGGTAAGAGCAAAAATAAAAAAATTAATAAATAAAATGCACATCATTACATATTGTCATTGACACGAATAATTTTTTTTTTTTATTTAATATATTATAAATCTTTATAAAGTATTTTATAAAAAATGATCAATTGTCATCATAAAAAAACATAAAAAAAGTAAATAAAAACAGTCGGAATGTGTCTGTATTGGAAAAAAAAAAATTTCGTTGACTCGAATTAAATGATTGATTGAATTTAGACAAAACAATTTGATAAAAGTAAATTGTTTTTTCATCTGTTTAAATATATTTTATATTTTTAATTTATTTTTTAATTTTATTTTGTATTTATTTATCAAATATTTGGGAACTTTTAAACAACATTGATAGGAATTTTTTGGATAATATGTTTACAATAGTGGATTAATTAGTTTAATGAGTTAAAAATGTTTCTATTGTATTTAGTAAACGAAAGTTTGTAAAATATATATGAAAAAACTTTTTTCATTGATATGTATGACAAACTTTTTTGTTGGACAAATAGTTATAAAAGCTCGTTTACCTGTAAAATTTCTTCTTCATTTTTATAATTACTAGATATCATAAGCACGCTTTGTACGCCTTTTGAATGTATACAGATAATTTCTAACAAATAATTTGTAATTAAAAGAGTTATAAATATTAAATTGTATTTATTTCCTTTATTCTAAAGATATTCTGATAAATGTTTCCAAAATATTAAAAAAACACCCCGAAAAAATTATCCTGTAAGTTCCTATACGTGTTATTGTGTAGTTACGACGTTTGAGTCTACTAAGCAGTTCGATACAATAAATTTTTAATATATTTTTAATTTTTATTAGGCAAAAATAATGACCAAAGAGGTATTCAATTTTTTTTTTTTTTTTTCTGAAAAAATTTTGAATTTGTATCAGGCAAATATAATGATCGAAGAGGTATTCAAAATTTTTTTTTTTTTTTTAAATTTTGAATTTTTATTAGGCAAATATAATGACCGAAGAGGTATTCGAATTTTTTTTTTTTTTAAATTTTGAATTTTTATTAGGCAAATATAATGACCGAAGAGGTATTCGAAATTTTTTTTTTTTTGAAAAAATTTTGAATTTTATTAGGCAAATATAATGATCGAAGAGGTATTCAAATTTTTTTTTTTTTTAAATTTTGAATTTTTATTAGGCAAATATAATGATCGAAGAGGTATTCGAATTTTTTTTTTTTGAAAAAATTTTGAATTTTTATTAGGCAAATATAATGATCGAAGAGGTATTCGAAATTTTTTTTTTTTGAAAAAATTTTAAATTTTTATTAGGCAAATATAATGACCAAAGAGGTATTCGAATTTTTTTTTTTTTTTTGAAAAAATTTGAAATTTTTATTAGGCAAATATAATGATCGAAGAGGTATTCAATTTTTTTTTTGAACTAAAAAAATTCATCGAAATTTCTTTCAAAAAAAATTGAAGTTATACCAGGGTTGTAGGGCTTGCAAAGAGGTATTCGATGCATTCTATAGTTTTTTTCTAGGATCGATATTTTTCGATATATCGATAGTAACTTATCGAAAAATGTATCGAATAAATTTCGAGATATATCGATATTTGAGAGCTCGAAAAAACAATTTCAAATCGATTTATATTTTTTTTCTAGGATCGATATTTTTCGATATATCGATAGTAACTTATCGAAAAATGTATCGAATAAATTTCGAGATGAATCGATATTTGAGAGCTCGAAAAGACAATTTCAAATCGATTTATACTTCTTTTCTAGGTTCGATATTTTTCGATATATCGATTGTAACTTATCGAAAAATGTATCGAATAAATTTCGAGATATATCGAAATTTTAGGTCTCGAAAAGACGATTTAAAATCGATTTATATTTTTTTTCTAGGATCGATATTTTTCGATATATCGATAGTAACTTATCGAAAAATGTATCGAATAAATATCGAGATATATCGATATTTGAGAGCTCGAAAAAACAATTTCAAATCGATTTATATTTTTTTTCTAGGATCGATATTTTTCGATATATCGATAGTAACTTATCGAAAAATGTATCGAATAAATTTCGAGATGAATCGATATTTGAGAGCTCGAAAAGACAATTTCAAATCGATTTATACTTCTTTTCTAGGTTCAATATTTTTCGATATATCGATTGTAACTTATCGAAAAATGTATCGAATAAATTTCGAGATATATCGAAATTTTAGGTCTCGAAAAGACGATTTAAAATCGATTTATATTTTTTTTCTAGGATCGATATTTTTCGATATATCGATAGTAACTTATCGAAAAATGTATCGAATAAATTTCGAGATATATCGATATTTGAGAGCTCGAAAAAACAATTTCAAATCGATTTATATTTTTATTCTAGGATCGATATTTTTCGATATATCGATAGTAACTTATCGAAAAATGTATCGAATAAATTTCGAGATGAATCGATATTTGAGAGCTCGAAAAGACAATTTCAAATCGATTTATACTTCTTTTCTAGGTTCAATATTTTTCGATATATCGATTGTAACTTATCGAAAAATGTATCGAATAAATTTCGAGATATATCGATATTTGAGAGCTCGAAAAGACGATTTCAAATCTATGTATACTTTTTTTCTAGATTCGATATTTTTCGATATATCGGTAGTAACATATCGAAAAATATATCGAATAAATTTCGAGATATATCGAATTTTCGGAGCTCGAAAAGAGCTATACGATGCATTTTATACTTTTTTTTTAGGATCGATATTTTTCGAGATATTGATTGTCACACATATTAAAAGTTCGAATACCTCTTCAAATATTATATTTGCCTAATAGAAATTCAATATTTAAAAAAAAAAAAAAATTCGAATACCTCTTTGGTCATTATATTCTCCTATTACAAATTCGAAATTTTTCAAAATTTTTTCGAATTTCTATTAGGCAAATATAACAACTGAAGAGGTATTCTAACTTTTTTTTTTTTTGAAAAAATTTTAATTTTGTATTAGGCAAATATAATGACCAAAGAGGTATTCAAATTTTTTTTTTGAAAAATTTTAAAAATTTTATTAGGCAATTATAATAGCCGAAAAGGTATTCGATTTTGCAATTGTATTAGGTAAATATAATAATTAAAGAGGTATTCGAATTTTTTTTTTTTGAAAAAATTTCGAATTTCTATCAGGTGAATATAAAGACTGAAGAGGTATTCGAGTTTTTTTCTTTTTTTGAAAAAATTTTGAAATTTTATTAAGCAATTATAACAGCTGAAGAGGTATACGAACTTTCTTTTTTTAATTTTCAATTCATCGAAATTAATATTATGAAGCTTTTAAAAAAATTGTAAAAATATCGGGATATATCAGGATTATAGAACTTGGAAAGAGGTATATTATCATTTGTCATATTATTCAATTTATATTCTAACAATTTGATTTATTTATATTTTAAATACAAAATGAATCATAAATTAACAAATATATAATAATTATATTGTTGAAAGTTTAAATAATAATTTCAAAACTTTAAACTAAATTATAATCAACAAATTCCATTAAATTAGTTTCTATATTAAACCAACTTTGATGTATCAAAATTTTCAATGAAATATTAATCATACTGTGATTAGCATAATACCACAAGTAGTAACTTATTTGACTGATTAATTTGTAAAATATAACAAACAAATAAATAGACAGACAGACAAACGTGGGTGTATCATGACCAATGAGTTTTGAGATAAATCGTGACCTGAATATAAATTTAATAAATACATACGTATTTCAATTCAAGTCCACAAAAATTTATTTTATATTTTTTGTATTTTTATTTTCTAGTAAATTGATAATAATGATGGAAGACGATGATCAAGATGAGTTACGTTATACAACTGGTAGTGATGTTGAAATTGAAGAATACACTGATACTGAAGAATCAACGTATCCAGTTTATCAACAATCAGACAAATTGTTTGACATTGATTCACCTTGTTGGCAAAATTTTATTTTTCTCATCACTATCAGCATTGTCATTGTCTCAATCACAGCTTCCATAATCAGTTATCCACTCTATCATGAGAGTATCAGTGCAGCATCAAGTGCATATGCAGGTGCGAATGTCATATTTTATATATTTTTTATCATCATATAACAATAATAAAACTATATAACATATATTTACATTGACATTAATACATATATCAACTTGAAAAAATATATTTTATTTTTTTATTTATCCATTTTCATTTTTGTAATATTTATTTTCTTATTTTTTTAAATGCTTTATATAATGATAAATAAAAATATATATTATTAAACTATTTAATCAAATAAAAATGATAATTAAAACAGAAAAAAGATATTAAAAAAAAAATAGTACAGCTCTTATGTTTATTTACACTCACTCAACATATTTTTTTTTTGGTTCATATTTTTTTTTTAGGATTACTCTTCACTGCATTTTCAATGACCTGTATCCTCGGTGTCATATGTTTCATTGTTGAAAAAATCTCACCACCACCAACACTCATACCAAATAGTATGAGAATAAAAATTCCACATTGCAGCCTTGTCAAGATAAGTGTTATATACGCATTTGCTGAAATTCTTATGAACCTCTCATTGGATCAAAACCGAGTACTGTGTCATCTACAAGATCCCATCAAGGGCATAACTCTTGTATTTTCACTTGTATATTATTTTATATTTTCACAAAAAAGTAAGTCATTTATTTACATTAAAAAATATATAAAAATATTATTAATTTTTTTTTATTTTAAATTTCAGTAATGAGTTTACAGCGAATATTTTCAAGCACAACAATTATTGTTGGTTTATTTATAAGTGTTGATTATGGTCTTTGTGATGAATTTCGTTGTAGAGGTCGTGAAGTTCCAGCTCATAATGTAACAATGAGAGGTACATGGGGTATAAGAGCTGTTTGGACTGTTATTTATGTTGTATCACTAGCAACATTTGCATTATTTATTACACTATTAGAATTACATTTTGGCAATGGTGTAAGTAATTCAATATATTCATCATAAATTATATCTTAAATATAAATAAATTAATTTGTCAATTTTATATATTTTATATTATAGCAAAGAAATAATTATCGTATGTTATCAACACAAAGCAATTCATTTTTATATACTGTATCAAGATTAGTTTCATCACGTGATATTAGAAGAAGAGGTTCTGAAGAAGAAGGTGGTCGTTTATTGCATGTTACTGATCCTGATTCAACAATAAAACAAAAATGTTATCCAAAACCTCCAGTACTTAAGACACTATTTCATATTCATGGGATTGCTTTTATTGTTATTTTGTTATTTTGTTGGATTGATGCAGTACCTGGAATTGGCAGGGTAATGTTATTAAGAAAATAATTTAGTTTATCATATTCAATTTGTTTGATTTTATTTTATTTTTTATGTTTACAGGGTTTAGCTCCTCATGATTTGTACAAAACAATTGTACATGGTTTTAAGTGTCATTTTTGGGGTGGTACTGCTTGCTCAAATGTTGCAAATCATGGATGGATATTTATTTTTTCATATACTATATTTTTTATATCATCTATAAATTTTCTTGAAATGTGTGAAAGTGCTGTTTTTACAGTTGCAGCAATGAGTACTTCTTTGCCACTCACTGGTATTTGGTGGAGTATTTTTAAAATGGATATTGATACTAATAAAGGTAATAAAGAAAAATAGAAAAATAAAATTAAATAAATAATTTATAATAATTGAATCAATGATATTTAATATTTTAGCAATGATTATTTGGTCACCTGGTGTTACTGGAGAACTAATTTGTGCACTACTTGGTCTTCCAATTGTTCTTCTTGGTCTTGGATTACTTGTAAGATCACATTTTCGTGATTGTCAACAAAATTATCAAAAAATTACTCCAGATTTACATCGTGATATTTGTCAGAGATAAATAACATATAAATAACTAAATTAAATTAATTTTAGAAAATAATTTGAGTTAAATTAAATCAATTTATTGATTTAACGAAAAAAGAAAACAAAAATCAAAAATAAAATGTCAAATTAATTTCTAAATTATGCCAATATATTTCACCGAGCCAAATTGTTGACAGTTTAAAGTATTTAAAAATTTTCAAATATTTTTTATTTATTAGATTTTTTTAATAATAAATAAATATATAAGACATTGTATGCAAAAAAAAAAACATGAAAGTAGCTTTATAGATTGATTAACAAAAATGACAAAAATATTCTTGAAGTTAATTTTTTAAAAATGTATTATTATAAATGTTTTTATTTTTTTTTTGTCTACGATATTTTTTAAAACCAATATGTTCTTCCTCTTATTTGCCAAAACACATGAGTATTATTATCGTAAGAAAAAAAAATATATAATAATTATAGAAAAAAATGTTAAAATTAAAAAAAATGAATTTTTTTTTGATTCTGAATGAATTTATAGCTGTTGATATTGATGTTGCTTTGTGTGACAATATTTTGTATTTAAATTAATCAAGAAACCTTTTTAATTTTATTCATCAAACACTCATAAAATAATAATGTATTTTATCACGTTATTGACGTCATTGGTTTTTTTTTATTTTATTTTATAATGATTATTAGAAAAATTAGTTTTAGAATATAAATTATAAATTTTTTGGAAAGTCAATTTAGATTATATTCTACTCAAATGTGTCAATAAACGTCCACATTTTTATAATAAAAATTTTAAATTAAAACAGTAAACATTACTTTAAATTTTCAACTGGAGGAAATGTAACAATAATAGGTTTTTTTTTTTGTTTATAATTATTCAGACTGATAATCAGTCTCATCATATATCAAAAAAAAAAGAAAAAACAGTATAACAATTGCGTCCGAAATTGAATATCTTAGTTGGTCGTTTATACATAGATTTTAAATAAACAAAAAAAATTAATCAATTACTTGAATAGAAAGCCAAAAAAAAAAAATGTTTATATTTTTTAAAAAAGCTCAGTGAATTAGGAACGTATTTATTTAAATTATACAAACGAGATAAACAAAATAAAAAAAGTTAAATAAATTTTATATTTTCAACATTTAATTGTTGTAATTAAAAATAAAAAATAGAATCACGCAATCTTTTCATTTTCTACTTGAAAAAATTATATTTTTTTATAGCAAAACTAAAAATTTAAAAAAAAAAGTTAAAAAATCATCTGAAATAACGAATAGTAAAATGAACAAAATATAATTATGTCAAATTCGTTCCTATAACACTGTTGATTTAAAAAATAATTTTAAAAAATTATATATACAAAGTCGATAGACAACAGCTGTGCTCTAGGTGTCATAAAATAATAAAACCAATTAGTAATATAAATATAAAATAAATAAATAAAAATCTGCTCAACTGGACTAAAAAAATATACCATCTTGGAATATTGATTAATCACAAGTTGGATAGTTTTTCAATAATTGTACATGTTAAATCGACTTATAAATGTAACTTTGAATGAAAAAAAAAATAGCAAACGAACAAAATTATCAGCTTGTTAGTGTTTACGAAAAAATATGATAAATATTTAGCAAAAATTAAAAATTATTTTATCGACTGTTGACTATAATTACAAAATTTTGATACTAATGAGTGTATTGTAAAAATATATTTGAAAAAACGATTTAATTAGATTAATCCAATGAAGATATTGTTTTAAGTAACAAAAGTGATTATACAACAAAATAAAATATTATATTCCAACCAAATGTTTAGAAATAAAATTGTGACTGTTATATAAACTGTTATAAAAATATTAAAAGAAAAAAAAATCTTGTAAATATATTTTCAAGTTGTTGGCTTAGCTATTTTATATTTCAACTATTTGAATTTTTTTTCCTTCATCAATTAACAAATTATTGAAGGTCGTTATTTTTAATGAAGTGGTAAAAGGTATATTTGATATTTAGAAAAAAATTATAGATAAATTTTTCATATAGTAATATTTATTTTTCATCGCTTTGCATTAATTACAAAACATATTTTTCCTGACACATTGAAAATATGATTTATTTACATTGGATTGTATATTAATTTTGTGCCATTGCCAAATTTTTTTTTCATCAAATTTAAATATTTTTTTTATTTTTAAATTAATTTATTTATTTGTATATATATATTTTTTTTCTTTACAGATATATTTTTGCATACAATTACCTACAATTTTGATATATGGCAGTATACATTTATTAAATTTTTTTTATATATTTAATTTTATAATTCAATTTAAATTATATTTTAAAAATTATTTAACACGTGATTTTATTATTAACGTGAAAATTTTTTTAATTTTATGTGCATGATGATTTTTTATTTTAAATATTTAACATTTTATTTTTTTGCTCGTAGTATAGCTATCGAGTATGATGAAGAAAAAATTTGAATATTTTTTAAAAAATTTAATGGAATAAATTGATTTATTTATTGATACAAAAAGAAAATATCAGCCAAATAAATTATCATCACACTTGAGAATTATTTCTCAGTCAATTAATCAATTTAAAAAAAAAAGAAAAAAAAAAACTATTTTTATTCTTTGAAACTTGTATTATTTTAATATCAAATGAAAACAAAAAACAAGAAAATAAATGCAAGTATTGCTGATAAGCCCCATCAAAATAATATGCTTATACATCCTGCATAATTACATAATTTTTTTTATTCATTTAACATTATTTTCATCATAATTGAAATAATTATTTAAAATACATCTAGTATTGTCTAAACGTGCCATTCTTTACAATTTCATCTATAATTCATATCATATTCAGTCTAAATAAAGTTATATATAATTATATATTTATAAATTTATCGAATGCTAATAATATCCACAAATTGAAGACAAAAAAAAAATTATCTAATCCTTTTTTTAATTTATTAATTTTCATTATTTTTTTATCTCCAATTATTTTTTCTTACTTATAATATAATTAATTCAATACATAGGTATATTTATATATGTATATTTTCATTTTTATTTATCACGACACAAAGCACAGTAATCAGATGACTGAAACTGCATTTAAAAAAAAAAAACAAAACAAAACGAAAGACATTTTCCTCATGGCAGTGTATCGTTCAATTACTTTCGTAGTCTTTAGCCAGCCATAATTGATTATTTATAATAATTTTAATTAATAATAATATATGTACAAAATTAAAAATAAATAAACAATTTATTTTTTTTTTTTTTTGTTTATAATATTTAAGCGTATGAAAATTAACACTAAAGATTAACGTATTATGCCATTAATGACCAGTTTATTTATAAATAAATTTCACCTCTTTTTTTTTTTTATTTATTAACTTAAATTATTGAAACTAATTTTATGAATTTTATAAATTTTTTTTTTTTTTTTAGTCATGAAATACATATCAAGACATGGAATTTCTATGTTTTTTATTTTTATTTTTATTACTATCAAAATCTTCTTCACTTCTTCTTCGTTTTTCTTTTAATTGTTTTTCCATAGCCAACATTGTTATCATACGTTTATGTGAATCACCAACAATCCAACCATGTTGTTCTTGTCTATCATCATCTTCCTCTTCTTCAACAACTGGTGTTTGTTGAATTAATTCTTCATCATCATCACTTGAACTTGACCAATAATATAATTGATTTGCTGCTGCTCTTTTTCTTCTTCCAATAGCAACACCAACACCTTCATCAACATTATTCCAACTTTTTGTTGTTCTTAACTCTTCATCATCAGAATCTCTTTTTGTTGTTGATAATTTACAATCTTTATTATCTTTATTTGATGAACGTGATTTATCATTATTTGTATTTTTATTTTTATGATTATTTGATTTTGATGAATTTTTTTTATAATTTTTATTATTTATTATTTGTGTTTCTTTTTTTTTATTTTTTAATAAATCACGATCTATTTTTTTTTTATTTGTTGTTGTTATTGTTGTTGTTAATTTTTTACTTTCATAATCACTATCTAAATTTTCTTTTTTAAGTTTATCTTTATTTTTTGAATTATCAATTTTTTTATTTTTTTGATATTTTTTATATATTTTTTCATCATCAGAATTATTATCATTTTTTGTATTTATTTTAATATTATTTATAACATCTTTTTTAATACCAAATTCACGATGAATTTCTTCCTCAATAGCTTTTTGTTCTTTAGCTATTATTTGTTCATGTTTTTTTTCTAAATAACGTTCTTTACGTTTTTCTTTTGATTCACGTTTTGGTTTTTTTAATTTATCATAATCTAATTTTTCATTTGTACGTTTTGTTGTATTTTCTTTAATATAATATTCTTCATCTGAGCTACTTATTTCAGCAAGAAGTCCTTGTTTACCAATTGCACATTTTCTTTGACGTCTCGCTGGCTGATATTCATGTACAATCTCTTCTTCTTCTTGTTCAACTTCTTTTTCTTCTTTATCATTATCATCATCATCATCATCATCATCATCTTTATTATTAATATCATTATTATCATCATTTTTCATTTTTTTTAATTGTTCTTCTTTTCTTTTTTTTGATTCTTGTACTTTTCTTGACAAAAAAACATGAAGTGGAAGATTTTCTCCAGTTTTTTCTGGTTTTGAATTTGATAATAATTTTTCAGGTAATTGTACAGTATCATCAGTATCATTGCTTATTTGTGTTACAATATCATCATTTTTTTGAATATCAGAATAATTATCATCATCAATTTTTGATAATTTTATACAATCTGAAGATAATTTAATAATACCTGGTGATTGTTGAAAATTTTCAGGACCATCTAACATATTAAGAGCTTCATCAAGAGGAATTAAATCATTATCATCATTGATATTATTATCTTTATTATTTATTTGAGAAATTTGATTATTGTCATCACAATCAGAATCAGCAACTGAACTATCCTCTCGATACAAATCATCTAATTCAAATGCTCGTTCTGATCGATTATCTGTTTCATCACCACTATTGTGTTGTTTATTATTATCATAATTATTATCATCATCATCATCATCATCATAGTCATCTTTTCTTTCATCAATAACTAATGGAAGATCTGACATATCAGATTCAGATTTTTTATGATCAATATTATTTTTACTATCAGTTTTTGAACTAATATCCATCCAATTTTCAATTTTACATTCTTCATGATCAGATGGATAATTATCAGCAATTTCTGGACTTGAACGATTATTTAATTCATTTAAATTAATTAATTTATTAATATGATTATTATCAATTTCATATTCACTATCTGATGATGTTGATAATTCAGCAAATAAATTTTGTTTACCTTTTGAACATGTTCTTTGACTTTTTGTTATTCCAACACCAATATCTTCAGCATTTTTAACAACTGTTTTAAATTCATCTGAACTATCATTTTCATACCATGAATTTTTAGAACGTTTTTTTATATTTTTATGACGTTTTTTTTGTTTTACTGATTTTGTTGATGATGTTTCTGTTAAACGTCTTTGACGTTGTTTACGTTCGACAAATGTATCCATTGGACCCATAATACGTTCATTATTTTTTTCTTCAATATGAAATGCTTTTAATGCACCTTTTGTTTTTGGTGCATATGATTCATATTCTCTAAATTTACGTTCAATCATATTTTCTAATGTTATACCAAAACTTTTTGAAACACGTCCATTTTCAAGTGTTTTTTTAATTGCACGTGTCATTAAATCATCCATTAATATTTCATCACCATTATTATCATCATTTTTATTACGATATGATGATGATGATAAAGATGTTGTCGTTGTTGTTGTTGTTGTCGTTGTTGTTGTTGTTGTTGTTGTTGTTGTTGTCGTTGTTGCTGTCGTTGTCATTGTCATTGTTGTAGATATTTTTTCACTGTGACTATCTTCATCATCAAAATCATAAATATCTTTAATTTTATCATCATATTTTTTTTCTATATTATTAAAACTACCTTGACGTCTTTTTCTTTCAGGCATACCACCATCAAATTGACTTTTACGAATTAATGGAAATTCATTTTGATTTTTCTTTTTTTTTGTTTTTTCTTTTATATTAATATTTTGCATTTCTTTTTCATTATTTATAATATTTATTTTTTCATTATATTTTTTATCATTTAATTCATTTTTTTTTTCAAATAATTCTTTTATTGTATTACGATTTTTTTTAGGTAATTCTTTATCAATTTTTTCAATTGTATGTAATTGTATTGTGTCTTTATCATTTAATAATTTTTCACGTGAAGTTTTTACATCTGTGATTGTTGGTACTTGGGCGCATGCCAATTCTGCTAGAACATTCATGGGCGTTGATCCACTAAACACAAAGAAAATTAAAATTTTAATTAAAATTTACAAATTACAAAAGTTTTATATAAGTACTAAAAAAGATTTTAAATTTTATTTTATTTAAATGTATATATTTTAATCTAATTAGCTTAATAAATATTGTTAAATAATAATAATAATAATACATACTTGTGATCATGTTTTCCATTATTATGAAGTAAATTTGATAATGCCTTGTCCAAAAATCCATCTATATTTGGATTAGTTTTATGTTTAATTTCAATATCATTAGATGAATAATTATTTAATGAATTATCAATGGCTTTTAAATTTTCTAAATTTTCAACATTTTTATCTGTTTTTGATGATAAATTTTTATCATGATGATGATGACGATGATGATGATGGTGATGATGATGATGATGATGTCGATGACGATGATCATTATTATCATGATTATTATGTGTTACTTTTTGACCAAATGAAGTAGCTATTAAATTCTCACTTTCTCTCATACGTTGTTGTATTTTATCTCGTAGTTTGTTGTTATGCTCAAATGCAACATCAAGACTATCTTCATAGCCTAAATTATCTGGTCGAATAAAATCAGGTTGATTAATTACTGCAGGACTAATGGGTCTATCACTTCGTTGATTTCGTGATCGTTTTGAGTGTTCAGACACTCGATACATTTCTTCACCCAATAGCTATAATTAAAAATAAATATTTATTTTATAAATTATATTTAAAAAAAAAATGTATTGTGTGTGTGTGTGTTTATATTTTAATAGAAATAAAAAACATTGAAATAATGTCATTGAGTGTAAAAAAGTTAAGCATTTTAGAAATAAGGTGATGAAAAATAATAAAATAAATAAAATATATTTTTATTTTTATATATAAAAAAATAAATGAAATACTTTTTTTTAAATAAAAATAAAAAAATAACATTCTCAATGTTCGACAAAAAGCATCCAATAAATAAATGTCAACCAAGCAAAAAAAAAAACTCTTTGAAGCAATTTTATTCATTTCTTTTTTTCTTTTTAGACATAAATTGAACTACCTTTTGCATGCATACTGAGAGATATTTTCTGTACAAAGCTGAGTCATAGATCCTGTAAAAATTATATTACAAAAATAATATGCTCAATATAAAATTTGAAAAATTAAAAAAAACTATTGTCAAGTACTTGATAAGATGGACTTTAATAATAGACAATTTAACAAACGAATAAAATAAAATAAAAAACATATAGAATATATAATATATAAACCATACGAAATAATAGTTCAATTACACCCTCACATGATGATATAATATTGAAGAACATGAAAAAGGTATAATTACATGCGCATGTTAAATATATGTAAATGTATTAATCAAATAAATAGAATTGTAGTATGTTTGACTATGATAATATTGCAGTATTATAAATTAACATAATCATTGTTAATTAATAAAATGTATAAATAATTAAATGATTATTATTATTGATGATGATATTAAAATAAAAATAAAATAACAAACCTGATTAACAGAATCAAGAAGACTACCAAGACTATTTTGACTCTCAACATCTCTCCAACGATCACGAATTGGTTTTATTTCTTGTGATTGTTCATCATTATTTTGATAATTATCACTGTGATCAAGTTTAATTTTTTTAGTACCACGTAATTCATTTTCAGTTGTTGCTTTTAATCTTGAACAACATTCAACAAATAATTCTTCATCAAAATTTAATACTTTTCCTTGACGTGATTTATTTAATGTTTCTTTTATTTCTTGTGATACATCAAGTGCATTATCTTCAATAGCATCTGTTGGTGCTATTGTAACAACACCAATATTATTTTCATTAATTGATACAGGTGATCTTATGATAATTTTTTCACCAGTAAATTCATTTAAATTATGACATTTTGTTGTTTCAGATTTGTCATTATGTAAATTTTTATTACTAATATTTGATGTACTATCGATTGAACTTTCAGGCAAGTTTGTTGTTGGTGATAAACGACCACGTATAATATCATCATCGTCATTGTCAATGTCACTTGTTTCCTCAGCATCATTATCAGAGTCTCGAGTTGTCATTGAAATCATATCAGGTGTAGACGAACGTTCACGTGGACAACTTTGTACTGGAGTATGAATTGATTCAATTGAATTAGTATTGTCTTGTGATGATACTTCATTTGAACATATTATTTTATTTTTAATACTTGAATTATTTAAAATTTCTGTTTTATTAATTTCATTATTATCTTTAATAATATTTAATAATTCATTATTATCAATTATTTTTTTATCTAATTTATCATCATTTATTATTGTTTTTATATTATTAATTGAATTTTGTTTTGATTCAAATGCAAGATCATAAAGAATTGATTCTTCTTCAAATGCTCGAGAAATACGTTCTTCAGCACGTTTTTTACTTTGACGACATCTTGAAGTTGATAAAACTTCAATTGGTTCTGATAATATTGATTTATCTTTTATATTTTGTGATGTATTTTTATTTTTTAAATGACAAATTGATTTTTCAGATTTTAAAATTTGTTGTTGTTTATTTTTTTTATCATCTTTCCAATTACACCAAGAATTAATATTTGAACTTGATGGTGTTTCATCAATAGATTCACTTTCTGAACGTGAAACCCAATCATCAAGTACCTCTTTAACTTTATCAATTTTTTCACCACCAAATACTCTACCAAATACACTTTTAACAATTTTATTTTTATTTTGTAATTCAACATTATTTTCATGTTCATCTAATTCACTATCACTACTATTATTTATTGATTTTTTCTTTGATTGTTTATTACGATTTTTTAATTTTTTATTTGTCATTGTTATATCATTATTATCTTTTTCATTATCAATTTGTTTAATTTTATTTTTTGATTTTTTATTTTTTTTCATTGATAATGTATCAGTTTTAGATGTATTATTAATTTCAATATTAATTGGTGATTTAATTTTTTCATTTAATTCAATTTTGCTATCAATATTTAAATCAATTTCAGTATTATCAATAATTTTATTAATGTCATTTGATATATTTATACTTGATGAATTTTCATCACTATCAAAATCCATTTCAATAATATTATTATCTTTTTCGTTATTATTTTTAATAAATTCATTATTTTTTAATTTTTCTGTAATATTTGAAAAATCAAGACAAACATTATTATGACAATCTTTTGTTATTGGTGAAATATTTAATTTATTATATTCATTTGTTTTTAATAAAACAGATGATATTGTTGAATTTATTTCCAAGTGTTGGTTAGAAAGAGATAATTTTTTTTGATTGTTTTTTAAATCAATATCTGTGACCTGTGTTAAACTTTCAGTAGTTTCTTTTGATGGAGTTGAAGCACCTTCTGGACTTATATGATCTGTAAGTACATATTCATCGTGTGTCATATTTTCTGTAATTTTACATATTTCTTCATCCAATAATTCATCCTCAAAATCATTATTATCCAATTGATGATTTGTATCTAAATTTTTTGTTATTATTTTTTCTCCATCATCATCATCATCATCATCATCAACAACATCAGTATTATTCATTTTTGATTTTTTTAATTCTATATCATTATTTAAATTAATATTATTATCATTTTTATTAATTTCTTTTTCTTTTTCTTTTTCTTCTTGAGAATTATAAATAGTTGTTTGTGTTATATCTTCATTTAATATTATTTCACTACGATCAATTGAAGATACAGTTGTATCATCTTGTGACATTGATTCTTCTTTATTATCATTAATTTTATAATCACTTTTTGTAAGTTGTAATATATGTGATTGTGATTGATTATGTTTTTTTAATGATGATTTACGTGTAAAACTTGTTGAACAAATATTACAATAAAATTTTGCATTTTCTTTTGTAAATTTTTTCTTTTTTTCAACAATTAATATTTCACCAGTTTTTGATAAACCAACTGAAAAATTATCAATTGATTGTTTTTTAATATTTATTGTATCATTAATTGTTATTTGATTTTTAATATTTAAAGTTTCATTATTTTTTATTGAAACAATTTCTTGTTTTTCAATATTATTATCTTTTAATTTATTTTCACATGATACAGATAGTTTATCTTTATTATTTATTATTTCATTGTCATCAATAATGTCCAAAGGTGTTGGACTATCCATATCATCCATATCATCAAGTAATTCTTCAATAAGAAATATATTTTCTTTAGCTTTTCTTCTAAGAGTTTGTCGACGTTCAACAACAATTGTCTTTGGTTTATCTATTATTTTTTCTTCTTCATTATTGTTTTTTCTTTTTGATGATTTACGATTTTTTTGTGGAATAATAACATCATTTAATTTATCATTAATATCAGTTGTTGTTGTTGTTGTTGTTGATGGTGTTGTTGCATTATTAATAGTTGAATTAATATTATTTGAATCTTTTGTAATTGTATTATCATTTGTAAGTGATTTTTTCTTTAAATTACGTTTTGATGTTGATTGTAAAAGTACATCACTTAATTCAGGTACTTTAAATGATTCTTCAATTATTTTATCATCTTTTTTATTATCATTATTATTTTGTTTATTATTAGATGCATTATTAACAATCAAAATAGATGATGTATTTTCAATATTAGATTGAGAAGATTCAATAATACTTTGTTCTTTGTTCTCACTTGAATATACCTGTATTTCACTGGTAAGTTTATTGATTTTATTGTCGCTAGTGTTTTCATTGTCTGTAAACAGTATTTTTTCATTTATAAGATTTTTTTTCTTAGAATTTTTTCTTTTTGATTTATCCATTTTTTCAATAATAATATTTTCAGTTGGAGTTTTAATTTCCGGTATTTTGATACTATTGATTTCAGATATTTCATTAGTTGAATTTACAATTAAAGTTTCATTTATATTATTTAAATCTTTTGATGAAAGAGAATTTTCATTTTTTGATTGATTTGTCATTTCTTTTATTTCATTGTTATTAATCTGTATAATTTTATCACTATTATTTTCATTATTTTGATTTATTTGTATTAAATTATTTATATTATTTTTATCTTTATTTGACAAATCAATATCATCTTTTTTTTCTATTATTTCATTATTACTACGACGAGTACTTCTTCTTGTACCTTCAGTTCGTATTTTTTTTTTAATATTACCACATTTTTTTTTAATATTTAAATTTATTTCAGTGTTATTAACATTTTTTTCTTTATCACAATTTTTACGTTTATTTGAAATATTTTTTTCAATCAATGTATCATTATTTATATCAATTTTTGGAGTATTAATTAATTTTATAATATCTGCTAGACAAATATCTTCTTCTAATTTTTTACATTCAGATTCTTCATTATTATTTTTTTCATCTTGAGTTTCTTTATCATATTCTTTGTCTTGAATAGATTTTCTTTTGTTTTTAGACAACGTAACTATTTCAAGAGAACGTTTCTTTGAAATTCGTTCGTCTGTATCTTGACTATTCTCTAAAGGTATGACCTCTTTTTCAATTTTACTATTTAAAATATTAACAGTACATGACTCTTTTGTAAATGACACATCAACTGTATTTTTATTATTTTCATTAACAGTTAAAATTTCATCAGTTTTATTTAATATTTGAGTATTTTTATTTTTATCATTTATATTTTCATTATTATCACTGTTATTAACTTTATCCAGTATATTACTTAATTCATCAACAGCATTATCAATTAATGATCCAACTTCACTTTCAAGTAATACATCTTTTTGTTTTGCTATTTTAGATACAATTTTTTCAAGAAATGAACCTTTACCTTTTTGTTTACGACGTGATAAATCTAATATAATATCATTTGTTGGTTGTTCAATATTAACTGTTGTTGTATCAATATTTTTATTTGTTATATCACAATTTTTAATTGTTACTATTTCAGATTTATCATTTAATTTTGTTTGTTTATTTTCATCAAGTGACACTACTGATTGTTTAGGATTTTGTAATTCTTGAATAATATTTTCATCATTATTATTATCATTGTCAATTTTAGCATCAACAGTTTGATTTGAAGTTTGATTATCTGTTATAATAACATTTGATACATCAACAGTTTGTGTATTATTATTATCAACAAGTTCATTTCTATTATTTTGTATTGTATTAATATTTTCAATTGATGTTTGTACTGTTAATACAACACTTTGTTGTACATCAACTGGTATATTAACACCTTCAGTTAATATACCAATTACATTATTTATACTTCTTTTAACAACACGATCACGACGAAAACCACGTGATTTTTTTGGACGTGTTATTTTTGGTTTTGATATATTTACTGGTGTTTCTGATGAATTTTCTTTTCCACTATCAATATTTGAATTACTTGATTCTTGTTGTAAATGTTCAAAACTTAAACTCACTAAATCAGCAGTTACAATTTTATTATCAATAATTATTTCTTCTTTATTTTCTAATACCATATTATTGTCTATTTCATTTTTTATTTTTTCATGTTCATCTATTTTTATTGTATCATTAACTTCCAATTCATTATCTGATTTTAAATTTTCAACTTGAATATTATTTGTTTCAACAAAACTTGATGATTCCTTTGTTAAATTTTTATCATCAGAAATAATTTTATTTGTATTTGTTTGTATATTTATTGTATCAAATTTATTATTATTAATTTTTTGTTTAATTTTACGAAAATTACGACGTGTTTTAGCTGGTAAACCACTAACAATTTGACATGTATTATTTGATCTTAATAATTTTCTATTTATTATTTTTTTTTTAATTTTTTTATCATTTAAAATATTTGAAATTTTTTCATTTTTTATTTTTTTTGCATGTCTTGTCTTGAAAACTTTATTGTCATTTTTTTTACATGTTAATTCAAGTTTTAAATTTTTTTTTTCAACATCAGCCTCTTCTGTATTAGTTGGTAACTCTTCTGTGATACTTGAAATTTTTAACAATGACTTTTTACTTCGTGTTCGTGGCTTTTTAGTAACTTCTATGTTATTTTCATTTTTTAAACTTTCAGTAGCATCAACCTCAGTAATAATTTTACGTTTATTTTCTAGTCTCTTGGCAAGTATATTTTTTCTTTTTCTTCTTTTTCCACGTATATTTTTTATATTTTTTGTAACAAGTGTAATACGTGAATTTTTATTAGATTCAAGTGTTGTTGTTTCTGTTTGTTTTGATGTCATTGCTGGTGTAAGAATTGGTAATTCATCAGGTGTTATTATATCTTCTGTATCTTGATTATTAAATGTTTTTTCAGCTAATTCAAGAGTTGGCATTTTATCAC
Organism: Lysiphlebus fabarum; assembly: GCA_011426435.1. Lineage (NCBI taxonomy): Eukaryota > Metazoa > Arthropoda > Insecta > Hymenoptera > Braconidae > Lysiphlebus > Lysiphlebus fabarum. The sequence continues at coordinate 663,544 of WSYQ01000009.1, forward strand.
TATCCAATGATAATCTTGATGATTTTTTTGTTGTTAAAATATCAATAGATTCTGTTGTTGTTGATTGACGTATTTGTGATCTTGTTGTTAATGTACTTGTATTATTTTTACCAATACACAATTGATCATTTTGAGTGGATGATAGTGATGAATTATTATCAAAATTATTATCATTTTTATCTGGTTTTTTAGCAAATTTACCATCATGAGTACGTAACTGAGATTTTGCTTTTAGGGAGGCATTCAGTGACGTTAAAGAGTCTATCGATTTTTTCTTCTTTAAAGCTGACTGCTGCTGCTGCTGCTGCTGTTGGTCCTTCTCTTTATCAGACTGCTCCAACATTTCTAAACTTTGCATATTTAATCTGGTTTTAGTTTGAACTATACTTTCATTCATTTGATTTTTATTTGTTTTTTTTATCAATGATTTTTTAACTTTTGTTGTTGTTAAATTTACTTTTCTTGTTTGTATTTTAATATTTTTACGTTTACTAACAACACGTACTTCACGAACAATTTTACTATTTTTATTATTATTATTTGTTGTTTTTAATTTAACAATTGATTTTTTTAAATCTTTTGATATTGTTGTATTTGTTGATTCATTATCATGATTTGTTTCATCAGTCTCATAATTGTTAATAACACTTTCAATAGCTGCACTAATATTGTCACCACGACAACGTTTACGTTGAAATGATTTTGCATTTTTTAATAATTTATTACGTAATACAGTTTTACGTGCTAAATTAATATTTGATGATGAACTATCAACCGTTTCTGGTCTTGATTTTGCATGTATCTAAAAGAAAAAAAATTTAAAAAAATAACAAATTTAAAATATAATCTTTTTTTTTTTTTTTCTTTCTTTTTAAACTAAAATTTTAAAAATACATATTTGTGTTTAATTAACAAATGAAAAAGTCAGGACAAATAGTACTTTAATATCCATAAATTTTCGCTGTATATATGCCAGCTGATCAATACTCGACTTATACACCTAAAGATTGCTTGTTTTTTACTGTTAAAGTTGCTTTTGCAATAAATTTAAATGTTAATATATTATTATAAAAATAAAACAACTTACTTTACGTAAACGTGCTTGTGAACGACTTGTCGCTTCTTGTTCAGCAACTCTTCTTGTTAATCGTTTTGGCGGTAAATTGGCAATCATTTTTTGTATTGTTTCTTCTGTAAATATAAAAAATGAAAATTCAATTAAAATATTTTACTTTTTATTATTTTATAAATATTTCATATCATTGCTGAATGTTTTTTTTTTCATATTTTATGTATGAATAAAAATAAAAAATAAAATTAAAAAAAAAAAAACATTTTAATACTCATTTAATAAATTTTACATTTCAAGTATTCAAAGACAATGTGTAATAAAAAGAATTTTAAATGTCATTTATGTGTATTGAATTTTTATGGAAAATATAATCTCCATATTTTTTTAAATTAAAATTAAAAATCAAACTTGAATGTAAAAGAAATATCGAAAAATATAAAAAATAATTGTTAAAAAAAAATTATAAAAAATATAATTTTATATTTTTATTTAATAAAAAATAAAACTTGAAAAATTTAAAAATCGTGTTTGAATTTTCCAAGTGAAATATTTGATTTACAATATGATGCTATAAAACTTACACTTTAAAAAAAAAAATTGTTATTATTATTTGAATTTATTTTGAATTTAAAGTTTATTTTTGTCTTTTTTTTTTTTTTGCATTGAAAATCAATTTATGTATAACATTGGTATTCTAAAAGTATTGTTAAATCTTTGAAAATTGTAAATTGATTTTATCAGATTTAAAAATAAAATTTCTTTTTTATTTTTCAATATTTCATATATTTTTATTTTTACTGGTCAATTTCTATAGAAAAGTAGATATACTTGTGTAATATTTATCAATAGCCCCAAATACATTGAAAATATAAATAATCGTTGAATGTCATTGACAGCTGAAAGTTATATAATATAATATAATATATGACAAAGAAAAATAAGAAAAATAACTTACGATCGCTAGGTCGAACCTTTGGTCCAGTTGACTGTCTCTCCCTTGGTTCATTATTAGTTCTAGAAGTTTGTGAATTTTGTATATTACGTTTCATTCCTCTTTGTTTACGTCGTCTACTTCGACTACCAAATGGTCGCCACTTGCATTTTTTTTTAGCATTATTATTACCAAATAAACCAAGTAACCATGTTTGATCACCACCACATTCTAACATATGCCTATGTAATTCAGCAAGTGAACAACATGTTTTTAAACATTTTGTACATATTTTATCTGGTATTATTGTATTTTTAGCAATTGTTGTTGGTAAATCTTGTCCAGGTAAAAATAAATGTTTATATAATTCAAGTTGATCACCACTAAATTCAAGATGTGAACACCATACATTTGGATGTGATATTAATTTATGATCTTCAATATCTTTTAATGTTAAATGACGTGAATAACATGCACCACATATATAAACACGTGGTCTTGACCATTCACCAGTTAATTCAGCATATATTATTTTATCATTTTTAATATTTTTATTTTTACATTCATCCCATCTTTTTAGTTTTATAAAATTACTAAATTCAGATGTAAATTTATTATCATTAATATTATTATCATGAGTATTTATATTTATATTTTTTTCATCAATTACATCAGTCTCATCATTTGTAATATCATTATTTAAATTTTTCAAAGGCACCTCATTTAATTTTTCACATGTTAATTTATCTTGTTTTTTACGTAATGTTAATTGTGTATTTATGTCAAATTTACTTAAATCTTTTAATGAACAATTCCATTGTTTTTTAACATCATATTTTTTAGGAAAATTATATTTTTCATATGATACTTTACGTGTATTTGTGTTACATGTATCATTTGGTTTATCTGCATATTCACTTGAATTTTTACTTTCATCATTATTTTTATATTCTTTAATAATATTATTATATACTGGTGTTGCAGCAGTTAATGAAATATCAATTGAATTTATTGATTCATCTAATCTTTGTTGTTTAATATCATTTGTTGATAATGTTTTATTTAAATCTTTATTATTATCATCATCATTATCAACAGCAGCAACAACATCATCATCATCATCATCATCATCATTATTACTATTTAATTTTCCATCAATATGATGAAGTAAATTTTCACGAATATTACATGATACACTGTTATAAAAATTAACATCAAAATCTGGACTATCTGGATTATTAAATTCTGTTGGTGATGATATACGTGATAAAGTATTTAATTTAATTGGTGTAGATTTTTTTATTACTTTTATTAATTTATTTTTTTCTTTAATTTCAATTTTTATTTCATTAGTTTTATCATCAATAGTATCATGATTTGTGGTAATATTATTTATATCTTTTAATCCTTGAATATTTTTAATTTTATCATATTCATTGATATCATGTATTTCATTTGTATGCTGTTGTAATGCATCTTTTGTTGAATATCTTGTTGTACATTTTACACAAGCATAATATTTATCTGAATGATTATTAATCATATGTTGAAATATACTATCAAGATTATCATTACATTTTTCTAAACAATATTGACAATTTTGATTTGATTTTCTTGGATTTCTTTCACTACGTCTACCACCACCTTGTTGATGAGCACGTTCAATATGTTTTTGACGTAATGATATTGATAAAAATTTACGATCACAATAAAGACATAAATGTCGTACGATTGGTGAACTTGGTGATTTTAAATTTGACTTATTTAATGGTGATAAAGATAAAGATGATGTTACTGATACTGGAGTTGAAATTAAATTAACATTATCAATAGATTCTGTAACCTGCAGAATTGATCCAACTTTATCTAAAGGTAAACTACAATGAAGACTTGTAGTTGGTGATTCTAGTATAACATTTGATTCTTCAATTGTTTTATTAACTTTATCAATAATATCATCCAATAAAATACAACATATTGTATTTATTTCATCATTATTATTAATATTATTACAATTAGAATCTTTAATTAATTCACTGGTATCATTATCATTTAATCGACTTAAAATTATTGTACCTAGCGAACTAATTTCTTCTGTTTCTTTTATTGATTCAACAGAAGGCAATTCAAGTTTCGTTGCATCAACAGCAACTTTGCTCAAATTTACACTATTATCATTGTTCTTTGGATCTTCTTTTTTGGTTATTTCTTCGTTATTCTTTGATTCAATTATCTTTAAATTAATATTGATATCTTTGATCACTGTTTTATTATTACTTTCTATTATTATTGACGACGACGAAGACGACGACGTTGGAGATGGTGATGATGATGATGACGGTGATGATAGTGATGATAGTGATGATAGTGATGATGGTAATGATGTTGATGTCAATTTTTTATTACTATCACTTGTACTTTTATTTATAAAATCATTGTCATCAGCATCTGGTACTGCTGGCTCAACTGCACTTGGCTCTGACAGTACACAATTAACTGTTTTTACATTAAGATCAATATCAATATCATTTTTTGAATTTATACCATTGAAATTACTTGATTCATTTGTTTTTATTTTTTCATCAGTCTCAGCGTCTTTAATGACGCCATTTAATACAGTCATCACGTATTTTTCTAGCGTTTCGAGATTTCTCTCAACGCTATTTTTTTCATCACCCTCAACTTTATTACATGACCCAGATTCGGGTACTTTTTTACGTAAATTATTAATAACGTTACTCAAACGACTACGTTTATCTTGGGCAGTTTTTTTAATTGTTGTTATTTGTAATTGTTTTTGATAATTTGAATAATTATCAATATGATAATTTTTATTTTTTTGTTTTTCAACAATTAAATTATTTTTATTATTGGGGGTTAAAAATGTAACTGGTTGTATTGCCGTCGGCGACGATAAATGAAATGTCGTCCATGTCTCGGTACGAGCATCCCTGCCACCCACGATGTCCACCAATGTTGCCTCTGAAAATAACAAATTTTAGTATATTAATTTGATTATTTTTCTCACAAAAAAAAAAAAAAAAAAAAAATATAAATATAAACTACCTGAATATTTTTTTAATTAATTAAATTCAATTATTTTTAAAACTAGTATCATTAGTAATGTTGATTCATTGATATGAAAAAAAAATTAAATAAAATAACTTTAATATAGTATATTTTTAAAGTTGCAAATAGTTTAAATTACAGAGTCAATGTACAAGGTAAATATGCATAAGTGAATCGATATTTTTAGGTAACTAGTAACCTCATTATCTTGTACTTGGTCACAAAACATTAACCACTTTGTAAATTACATTTTTTTAGCTACTAAATAATGTTTTCATATATATATTTAAAAATTAATACATGTGTGATATTATTAATACAATTATATTATTCATCTTATAAAAATTTTTACTTTCAATTTTACTCATCAATTATTTCAATTCATTTCCTGTACTTCTTGAACGTTTGTTTTATCCGGAAGTCCAGCCGCAGGAAACTCGGCTCATTCGACAAAATACATATATGTATATGCATAAAAGTTAAAAAGAGTTTATATATATGTACATAGGTATATGAGTGAAAAACAGAGACAAAATCAAGGGGTAAAAGAGGGTGGTAAAAGGGGTTGACTGAGAATCGATATAACTGCCGCAAACCTCCCCAAGAGTACTGGAGAAAAAGGGGTTGTTACCGAGGCAATTCTGGCTTCATGGGTATGCTCACAATGTCCAGCAAACCTAAGCACATTCTCATCATATATAATTGATAATTGATTACATAAATTTATTTTTTTTTCTATGCAATATATGCAATGCATTATATATACTGTTTTTTTTTTTTCTAGAAATAATTTTTAATATTTTATTTATTTAAAACAATAAACAAATATATTAATATTTTTTTTATATTTTCATATTTGAAACAAACAAAAAAATTTTTTAAAAAGGATTAAGCATTTACTTATATTTTTTTTTTTTGTTACTTGTCAAATGAAAGGTTTCTTTTTAACGTTGATGAATACTTTTAAGAAGAATTGGTATATTTTTTTCTATTTTTTTTTTTGTTTAAATTATAAAACGATAAAACAATAGAATGCCAAGAAGAAAAAATATGAAATATATATATTTTTTTATGGTATATAGTTATTGTGCTTGGAGTAATTTTTCAAGGTTTCTTTTTATTTATGATTAAAGTTATTTTTCTTATTTTACAAAGTTTGGACATTTAGGGAAGTCATATTACTATGAAATGTCTCATCGATTTAGTATGATTGATTTTTTGATATGGGTAATATTTTTTTGGATAAATATATTCGTGTATGCGACAACAATTGACAAAAGAAAATGAATGTATATTTTTTTCTCTCCATTTTTTCATTGTTTTATATCATTTTTTTTTTGGAATACTCTCTCTTTCACTAGAAAGTAACAACATATATATTTTTGATGTTCTAAAACTTTTGTAAATTATCGACGATTCTAGTACTTCTTCGTTATATAGTGAGCGTGTTGGTAACGCCCCTATTGCGAATCGATCGTTAAGGTCTTTCTACACAAAAAGCGACGAAACGCAATAAATACGACGCTATCAAAATCATCAGTAATTCATTATAAAAAACAACAAATAATTATTTTAATTAAATATACTCCAAAAAAATTTCATGTTAAATTTAATAATTGTAATACTTAAGTAATAAATACAAAATTTTCTTAAGTTTTTATATATTTTTTATTGAATATAATACTTTCACTCTAAGAACAACTTTAAAAATAAAATAAACCCACGCTGTGATTACCAAAAAATAAAAAAACGGATGTATAAAAAACCTAGACAAAGCATCAGAATAATATGTACAAGAAAAGTCAAGTTGTTAAGAGAAAAAAAAAAAAAGTTGGCCACTGAGAAATAACCACCAGGTTTGAGATAAAGAAAGATATACTAAATACACCATGCAACAAACTGGTTTTTTTTTTTTTTTGTATAATTTTTTCAATTTGAAATTTTAACCATCGTATCTTTAAATATATGAAGCATCTCTTAACATGAAATACAATATTTTATTTAATTTATTTTCAATTTTTCAATATCGACCAAAAAAAAAAGGTGTCAAATGTACGCGAAGAAAAAAATATTTAATAATAATCATAAATATACATACAGCTCAGCTCAATTAAGAAACAATAATCAATTTTGAGCTTTTTTTTTTTCGATAGCCAATTTAATTTGCAAATTGACAAATTATAAAAGATTATGTTCTTTAAATAAAACAGGGATATATATTTTATTGAATCGCAATGTAATTTCGTAACGATCCAAAGTGATGTATATGCATTTAATGCTGATAAAATGAATGATTCTGAGCATACAACAAAGTGCCATAAAGATAAAATTAAAAAATAATGGGAGGGCATGTCGATGACGAGAAAAATCATGCAAAATAAATTGCATATATATAAAAAGAGGGGATCGAAATAAATGCATACAGTTACGATTTCGTTCAGAGTGTAAATGAAATAAATAATATAAAAAAAATGCCGGATGAACCCCGCATAGCAGTAACCATTTATTTTTTCTAGCATCTTTTTTTTTCTATTTGTTCTCATAATGGCTATCTTTTTTATTTTTCTTTTCGTTTCTTTTCATTTTTTTTTTTTTCCAACAAATAATACCATCGTTCTATCAAGATCACTATTTGTAAAAAAATACACCCTGGCTATATCATCAGCATGTTTTTTTTTTTGAGCATGAATCTCGTGTTGCTCATTACAACAAATATTAAGTAAATTTTCAGTTGCCATACTGTGCAGAATAATGATGTACTTATATACTAGATAATTTGTTTTTTGCTGGAAGAACTTTTTTTTTTTTAATCTTGTTTTTGTCGACATTCAAATTTTCAGCTTGTAAATAAAAGGGTTGAAGAGAAAATTCACCAGAAATATAGTTTAATCGATGCAGAATCAGATGAAACAAACAAATTTCCAGCTATTTTCTTTTTGCCATTTTTTTTTTTTTTTTTTGTATAAATCATTAATTGATAATAACAATTAATCATAAATTTAATTATTTTAATTTAATAAACTGTAATATATTTTGAATTTAATAGTTGACTTATTAAAATAAATATAATATAATTATGATAATTTAAAATTTATTATGCATTATCCATTTATTATAAAATAATATCATGTAGTAATTTTAGACATAAACAACAAGTTTAACTATAAATCACAATGATTTTCTGTATAATATATATTGTTTTGACACTTTGTCCAACATGATTTGACTCTCGTTTGTAATAATGTATCCAAACATTGAAGAGCATTATTATTACAGTAATTACTTATAAGTGGCGTTAACATAAAAAGTTTGAGGATTTTGTAACTCATGGAAATTCAAAATATCTTTTACAAATGTTAATATGTTATATACATTTGGTATATCTATAATTTAATGTTGTGTTTGCATGATAACACATGAGTGTACATATTTTCCATTGAAACAACGTATATGTATCAAGTTTGTTATAGTAAATGTGTGGGTGGTGATTCGTATATCGACCAAACGTTATATAGATAGACATAGTTAGAGGGTAGGTTGGTAGGGTTGATGGGGTTGGTGGGGTTTTAAGGTATATATAGTCCATAATCCCAGTAAAATGAGTTTACCAAGTAGGGATGTGGAAAAACACATGTCCAAAAGGACACTCGCATAGTAACAAAAAATAATATTGAAAATAAAATTGTTTTTTCTTTTTTTTTTTATTCAATCTAATTTTATGATTCTTTTAGTTTTTTTTTTTATGTTTGTTTTATTTTTTTTGTTTCTTGATGGTATATTTTCACGAGGGCTTGTGATAACTATCATTAATTTTTTTTATTTTTTTGAAAATTTGATGATGAAAGTAAGCCTCGAGCTATATGACTGACAACAGTGTCAAGGATCCCTACGACACTCTATCAAATAAATATGCCACATATTTTTATTTTTTCCATATGTCAATCAATCAATCAGTTTTAGTGTGTTGAGGGTTAATAATATATTAAATTGTCTAATGATGGATGATTTTTTTTTTGAATTTTAATTACTCAATTATTATTTTGTACCGAAAAAAAAAAAAAAAAAAAGGAACGAAAAGATAGTAGTGACGTAGTTTTGTCTTGTCTTGTTCATAGATACAGTAAAATTGGGTCGTTTTTTTTATATTTCGATTTGTATTTATCATTTTTAAATATTTTTTTTTATTGTTGTGAATATATATCATCTCACATTTATTTTAAAAATGATAATATTGGTTTTCTTTCATTTTTCTCATAGAATTTAATAAAAACCAAAACATGTCAAACAAAATAATTTATGAAAATTCATGAGCAAAAATTTCATGAAAATAAATGATATTTTTATCATAATTCTTAACCAATAAACAAAATGATAATATAAAATTGTAATTTATCATTTTTAATAATTAAATATAATACTTTTTAACATCAAATTTTTTTATTAATTAATCAATTTTTATTTTTTATTCAACAGAGCGTTGATACATAGAGAGGACACTCTTAACGACAACTCAATTTATGCATATATAATTCGATTCTAACTAATTCAATTTTGTGTATATATATATACCAGAGCCAGTTTAATCTCATCCATATTTTACATAATTAACAAATGTGTGATAGATCATGTTTATGAGAGTATTAAATGCTTGTTTTAATATATAATATACATAATATATGCGCTGATTTTTATTGTATCTAATTGATAATAAACAAAATTAATCACATGATTAATTTCAATAAAAAAAATAATAATGAAAAATTAAAATATATACATACATACATATGTATATATAATATAAAAATTTGTGAATGAAAATTGGATCATTCGAGTTTTTAAATTCAATTGTTGATTGAAATGGTTGGATGATGATATGGGGGTTTAAAAAAATAACAAAAAAAATAGAAAAAAAAACCCGATGTTATATATAATGTGTGTAAATGGGGTGAAGGGAATTTGGGGGAGATAAACTCACCTCTGGGTGGTGCAGGCGGGGCCTTTTTTGGGGTGTCATCCGCCGACGGCGTTCGTTCTCTCATGTTGTCCTCGGTAGTGCTCTGTGCATTTAGCCAACAATTGCTATTCTCTGGTGAAATAATCACGCACAAAGAAATATTTCAAAAACGAATATTATATATGTAAAAATATATATATTTTTTTTCAATTATTACTTAACAAATTTAAATAATAAAAAAAAATCTAAATTACAATCAAGCAACATTGAAATAATAAAAAAAAAAATGATACATATATATATATATATATAACTAAAAAAGTTTTAACAATAGTAAAAAACTATTGTTTTTTAATATTCATTTACATATATACTTATTCATAAAAATATAGAAAAAAAAAAATAATTAAACCCTGAGAAGTTAAATGGGATGCACTATAAATACACGCAAGCCAAACACTATATATGCATTATAAAAATAATTAAAAATAATAATAAACTTTATATTTAAATTTTAAAATAATTAAAATATTAAAAAATGATAAATAAATAAATTATTTATGTATTTATTTTGATGTCATTAATGCAACACTAAATGTGATAAAGAAAAGTATATTTTTTTGATATTTAAAAGGAAAAAAAATCATGATGCTGGATGCTTGTGTGATAGTAAAGATAATATCTGAATGAATAATGACAAAAGAAAATATATATAAAAAACTGAGAAAAGTTTAATGTAAGTGTATATATATATTCAGACAAAAAATAAACTAAGAAATTGTTGGGCATTGGCGTTGTCCCAAACCCGTATGCAGGACCAGAGCAATCTCTCTTGAACTTTTTTAAAAAAAAAAAATTTTTATTTCTACTCCAGGTATAACATCATCCCAAGAAATATATAAACACAAAACAAGTACAAGAACACAATTCAACCGAGCCAATCTTTTTGCCTAGTCAGAAACTATCTGTATTCAACCAAGCATCCCAATAATGTTCATCAAAGATTTTGTGTTTCACTTCCTAGCTACCTTCAAAATATATATATATAATTTACAATATATATAAAAAAAATCAAACTTGAATTACTATTTAATTAAAACACTTTAAATAGCAATTACAATAAATTTATTTTATTTTTTTAATTTTGTCTCAAGAATATTATAATTTTTAACTTTAAAAAAATAACCTTGGACAATATAAAATTATATATTTTATCAAACACTTGTTATTAACAAAAAAAAAATAAAATAAAATAACGATGATAATATAATCACAAATATAAAAACCCCTGAAGGAATTTATAAAAAAAAAAAAAAATTATAATTATTTATTTCATTGATGGAGTAATTTAAAATATCATTGAAGGACAAAATTAAATTTAAAAAAAAAAATGATAAATAATGATATATAAAACTGATTTATTAATTAATTTTTTTAAATAGTAAATAAAATTTTTATGATGTCATTTTTTAGTGAATGAATGAGTAAAGTAAAATACACTTGTACATGTTGAAAGTGTTACATGGATATTTATTTATTATTTAAAAAAAATAAAAAATAATAAAAAATTGCTGCCGTTACTCTTGGTGCTTTGTGGTCATGTAGATATCACAGTAAAGGTATCATGTAACAAGTATATATCTGTATATATAAATATATATATATTAAGAATGAGAAACACTGAATACCCGCGGTTCTCTCGTGATTTTGTTGTGGTACCACCTCGAGCAACATCATCTACAGACATACGCAACGAACTTTGTAACGTTCTCTATTCGTCTTGGTTGGATTGTAACAAATACTGTTACCATTAACATTGCTGCACTTTTAATACTATATATAAACTAAGATTAAAATTTAAATCAACATTTTATATATACGCATACAAGTACAGTATATCAAATAATCATAATAAAATGTTTTAATTATTTTTATATTTATTTATATGTTTTGATAATTATATATCATTTCAATGATGATGGTGATGATCTTGATATTTTATTATAATATTATTGATATTTATATGTATTTAGTTTAATTTAATTTACAATCATATTTGTGGTTTTATCATGTATCATTAATCAAGATACTTTTTTTTTTTTCTTTATTTTATTTTATTTGGTTTTTAATTAATTATTGGGTTGATGATATTACGATGCTTCGATGTAATATTTTTAATAAAAATATGGTAAAAAAAAATGAGTTTATATTAAATATTTTATCGTGGAATTATTATTTTATTTTTATTTATTTTATTGGGATTATAAAAAATTGAATATTTAAATTTGGTTGGGAAAAAATATTTAATTTATATGAAAATTAATAAGTTATTTGTCGTTATTTTAGGAAATATAAAAATATTGTAATTTAATTATTAAAAATATAAGAATATATTTGACAAGTGTTGGACAAATATAATTTCAAATTGATAAATTATTATTAGTATTATATTAACATCGTAATATATCTATTTTTATAAATGTATTTTAATTAATGAGACGTGGGTAAAGGCCAATCGTATCTTAATGTTCAAAGTAAAATACCCAGAGGCACTTGTTTGATATATCACATATATATTTTTTTATACATTTATACAATAATTCTTTCACTGATTGTGATATTATAATAAAATAAAAATATGATAATTAAAGTTTTTTTTGTTTAAACATTGTCATTTTACAGAACAATATATAATTTAAGAATAAAATTTATTCATTTATCACAGTATTTCGTAAATTTTTAAAGATAAAAAGTTAATTTTTTATATTAAAAAAAAAAAATAATAAAAATATTGTCAATATTTATACAAGAATTTTGTTGATGTTTATCACATTTTAAAAAAATAAAATTTTACAATTAAAACAAGATATACTTTAAGTTCAAAATGCCGTTACAGTCTTGAGTCATTAAAAAAAAAAAAAAAAAAAAAATTACTTTTAAAAATAATTTTGTATAAAATTATATATAAATAAGTCAATATTATCAATTCATTTAATTTTTAACAAAATAAAAATTTTAATACTAAATTTTGAGTTAATTTTTTTAAATTTCTATCCAATAGTTTCAAACTCTTTTCCCTTGTTCAAAGTTCTGATCTTTTTTTTCTGCCCTTCGAAAATCTATATTACCTATTTGGATATGAATTACTCATAGACTCTTTTCATGATAGACTGACTAATCCTTATATGATTTCGTAAAAATATATTCATTTATTAAAATCTCCTGTCGTGAAAATCAACCCTCTCTGTACAACCCGGTACAGCTAAATTATTATTCAGTCAAACAGGGGACATCAACATCGCAAAATACCAATGAAATAATGAAAAAAAAAAAACGCTTGATGCAAGTTTATATCAACGTAAATAATCTATATGTTAAATCAAAATGCCAATTTTAAATTTACTTCAATATTGTTATTTATGAGTTTATGAAAACTAAATTGAGAATCACTGCAGATAAAAAAAAAAAAAAATTGATAAAAAAAAAAGGGACCAAATAAAGTTGGTTGGTCTGATGGTGTCATTGGCATCGTTAAATAGACCAGGAGACCAACTTAATTGCAAATTGTCTGTACAGATATATGAATGATATATATCTCTATATGTATATGATGCCTCAATATAATCGTTTTGATTTTAATATAAAATATTAGTATTTATATGTAGGTGTATATATTTTTTTTTCCTTTGTTTCCAATAATATTAAAGTACGATATAGAAGTTAAAAAATATTAAAGTTGAACTATTATTATTTAATTTTTTATATTAAAATTGATAAAAAATATAATAAATTATAATTATTCATTTATAGAAATTTATGTTTATTCATTTTATATAAATTTTATGGAAAATAAGCTTTCTAATAAAACCATATTTATATTCAATGACTTGATATAGTAATTTGTTGATTATTAAATTTTTTCTTGTAAATTTATATATAAATGGTTTATTTAATTAATTAAATATGTATACGTTTTAAAATTTATATGATTTAATTGTTATTGTAAAAGTATTGTGTAAATTTTAAAGTATTTATTTTAATGATAATTGTATATTTTGTTTTTGATGGTGTATATAATTTTATGGTGGTTTTGCATTGATAAAATGAGTATTTTGAGTTTCGGCCATGGATGAAAAACCAGTAAGCACGTATCTTTTTTTTTATATTTATCACGAGACTTGAATCTTTATTTAGCTTAAGTGTATATATGTATGTATATTTTTTATCAACAGTTGTACGCATTTTAAAAATCATTACGAAACAAATCACACTGTGAATAATTGTATATACACTTTTATTTTTTTTCTGGTTTATATTTAAAATTAAAATAATATAATTTATTTTTTTTTTTTTTTTGTAGATTTATTAATGATTTGTCTATTAAATATCAGCAAAAAAAAAATATAAAAAAATTACATTTGATAGGATCAATATGTGCATTAAAAATTTTTTTGTCTTTCAAGTGATCCTGGATGATGATGCTTTTGGCTTAGAAAAAAAATATATATTTTTTTTTTTTTTATTTTTAAACATTCTCTTTTTACAATGTGAAGGCGTCTGTGCAATGTACAATCTATATGGATGAAAGAAAAGTTAGGGGAATTGCCAGAGGGAGTAAATACCCTAACTCATTTCTCCTTGGCTATATATATATGATTTTTTTTTACTCTTCTGTTTAATCCCTTGTGCCTTTAAAACACACTCGTCTTTGTCTGGACCAAAAAAAAAAGTAAAAAATCTCTATGTTATTTCCCAATCATTCAAACCCTTTTTATCCCTCTTAATTTTTTTTCTTTTAATTCACATATTACAAAGGGATGAATATGAAAATAAAAAACATATTGAAACTTGAAAATAATATGATAGTTTTTTGGCTATTGGTGGTCGCGTATTTTAGTTACACTTTTTTCTAATTGTCATCAAGGGTATTTGTGTGACACCAAGGTGTTACTGACGTATATTTAAGATTAAAAAATTTATAGAAGAAACAAATATGAGATAACAAAAGTAGATATAGCCTAAAGTGTATGTTTGTGTTATAATCGAGGCCAAAGTATGTGTTACATAAAATACACAGGGTGATGATGATGATGACTGAGTCATGATTCAAATGTTCATATGTACTTGAATATATGTAATAAATAAGTCCAAGTGTATTGTTCCAAGTGGCAAAAAAAAAAAATAAAAAAATTTTACAAATATCTGTTGGATACCTTTGGGGGATAAATATCATCCTCAGGGTAACATTTTTCTTGATACATGTGATGACATTGCTACCTATACTTCGACAGCAAAATGGACGTCTTATGTTCATGAAACTAAGAGAGCTTTTCCAGAGTCTCCATCGTTACTCTCTCTATATACATATGGCTATGAGTTTATGTGCATGTGACCCACTTACGTCACCATATTTTTGCCAACAAACTCATATTCATACGATACGCTTTGGATAAGTTTAATTTTTGTCGCAAATATCGTATCAATCTATTCATATACAAATTTTTTTTATTTATTTTCTTTCTTATTTTTTTTTCATTCTAGATAATGCATAAATCTAACAATTTATTTATAATATATTTTTCAATATAACATCTAATACTTTGTAGTTATTTTTATTTGTTGATTTAAATTAATAAAAATAATAATCAGATAGAGGTATATACTTGGGTCTTGATTTATTTTTTTTTCAATTCACTGAACTGAACTAGTTCAGTCATTTTAAATTGTCATTAAAGTAAGGAAATTTGTACATATATATAAATATAAATACGTGAATCAATTTTCATATATATAAATGTCACGGTGTGATTTAACTTGAAGAGGATAATTTCCCGATAGGATATAAATTCCTTGAACTACTTTTCAAATTGTTTTCAACAATCAGTATGATATATTTACTCATTTATTTTAGTTTTATTTAAAACTTTTTTGGTTCTCATTATAATTATTAATTATCCAAATAACAATTGGATCAAAAACGTATACACAATTTATAACATGTATGTGTTTATATATTCAAGGCAATTTGACTTTGCTCAATTAAATTTCATTCATTAATTAAAAATTATTGAAGAAATGGGGAAAATTGACTAGTTATAAAAGAGATAAACTAATTTATCATCAGGCAACAACAACAACGCGATAATATTTATAATATATACAAGCAACAAATAAGCAGGCTTTAGTGTTTTAATTATTTATTAATATTACTAATTTAAAATAAAATATCAATTGTTTATATTAACGTGCATCATGCAACTGATAATAATTATCAATTAACGTACGATTTTATAATCTGCTAATTGATGTCTAGTCTTTTCAGTAGTTGTATATTGAAATAAGGGTCTTCAATTATTTTAATTTGTTATTTGTTTATTATATTTATTCAGTTGATCCTCAATGATGAATATCCTTTCACTTTGTTTTACTGAAATATCAACCTAAATCTATTTAATAAATTTATAAAACGGTTTTAACTTCCGGTTGAATATAACCGGAACATGCAAAATAAATATATATATTTTAACGTTATTTAACGACGGAAATATAAATATAAATTTTTAAAACAAATATTTTTTTTTTTTTTAATTAAAATCAAATAATAATAAAAATTTTCTAAATTCTCCGTCGGCAGGTGTAAAAATTTTCTTATCTTTATTTTTTTTTCCTTTCTCTTTTTTTTTTTTTTTTTTTTTTAAATAAGTAGATAAATAAATATTAAATAATAATAATAATTGAATATTAATGCTTACATCATATTGAGCCTGGATAATCACACTTCATGAGCTCAATGAAATAATAATATTATTATAAAAAAATATTCATATTATCAGCAATTTTCCATGAATCCATGAATCTTTAAAATTAATGAAATTTATTTCATTAAAAAAAAATAAATATATCCACTGAAACTTGACTCTCACATACACATCACAATCACCATATTTTTTTTTTTTTTTTTTTTTTTTTTTATCAGTCCAATGTATTAAATATACCGTTGTTTATTTATGTTTATTTATTTATTTATTAAATAATGTTTAATTTAATTATAACTTGAAAAAAAAAATCAAATTTAATTCACTTAAAATGTCATTTTTTGATGTCAAAAAACTTCAAGCAACAAAGTCACATAAAAAAAAAACAAAACAAAATTATAAATGGTAATTAATTAATGATTATTATTTCATCATATTATTTTGTATATATTTGAATAAATATTTTTTAGTTGCACAGTATATTTCATGGTCATGAAAAATAGCACGAGGAAGCCAAACGCAACGGTGATCAACAACGCTCTATCAACATTCGTTGACACTCCCACAAATACACAAAACACTACAATTTATTATAAAACTTTTTTTATTTTTTTCTATTATTATTGTTGTTTTTACAGTTGCATTAATAATAAATAATAAATATAAATAATTGATAAATTATAAAAACAAAAAACTCACGATATAAACAAAATAATAATAATAATAATACAAAAAAATAAATAATTTTGATGTTAAGTATGTTAAAAATGAGACAAACTGGCGGCACTGATATGATCGTTTAAACAAGATGAGAAGAAGGAGAAACGCGGCTGGACCAACTTAAAATTTTGGAGCAACAAAAATACGTTTTTTTTTTTTTTATGTATATATATATTTATTATTATTTTTTTGTATTTATCCGACAACTCGACTGCCTATTTCTGGCTTGATGTAATTGTTGTGCATCGATGCAGTCGAGTTTTTTGACTGATCTCACATACAAAATCATACAAGCCGTGCCCCGTTAACTAACATGTTTACCAACTTTTGGTCGACAACAACTAAATAACCCTGCTAAATAAATATTACGCCATTTTGTATTTATAAACAACAAAAATGGCGACACTTGATGCGCGCGCATAAAATTTTTTAATTTTATTAAATAACAAAGAGTATAATTAATTATTAAATTTTTTTACAATTTAATTTTACAATTATTTATTATTATTTTTTAAAATTATTTATCAAAATTTATTACATATAATTGACTTTTTTTTTTGTAAATAATAACTATATCGAAAGGGTACTTTGTAAAGAGTACTTAAGAAGTAAAAATTAGTTTTTAAAAATGATAAATAATTTTGTGTTAAATAAATATTAGTAATTAATTTCAAAATATAATTATTAATTAAAATTTTTACATAAAAAATTTTATCAACTGATTTATTTTTATTTTTAATATGTTTTTTTTTTAAATGTAGGGATTTTGTTTTTACATATTTTAATGATTTAATTGGATCACTAGTCGGTGAGGATTGTTGCAATTGGTAGATCACTAGTAAACTGACCAATCAAAAATACAATTGATGCTAGGGATATATAGTACAGATGGCACCACTTTACAAGGTGATTCAGAAACAGAGAGAGAGGAGAGAAAAAGAGAGAGTTGTGAATTTGTGATTTGACAGAAAGACAGCGTTGTTCTTGTAGTCTGTTGTTGACCACCGGTTTTATATAAAAAAATTTTTATTTGTTAATTAAATATTATTTACACATAAAATAACAGATTATTGTAAAATTATTTGATAATTATTATTAATTTATCATACAAATTTATTTAGTGATAATCAAAATTGTGTATTGACAGTTGATTTTTTTTTTTTTTAAATAATAACAATTAAAAACAAAATAATTAAGTGAATTAATTAAAAACAAATTACAATTATTGTTAAAACAATAAATACAAAAACGTATGTTAAAGAATGAAAGGTTAAATAAAAAACAACTTGTCAAATTTTATTGGTAATTATTAATTTGTTGTTCATTTAATAACTATTTTTTTTTTTCTATTTTTTTTTTACATTGTTTAAATCATTATCACACTGATAACAAGCTATGAAATTTTTCTTTTTTTTTGTTTAAAAAAATAATAATAAGCATCATTTTTATATACACAGTGTACAAATTTACTTTCACCACATCATTTTTTTATTTATTTTTTTTTCTATTTCATTGATGCTACATTCACTATTTTTTTTTGTTATTAAAACTTGTTCTTGTTCATTTTGTTTTTATTAATAATGATTAATAACAAAAATATTTTTTTAAATAACATATTCATATTTTGACCTAAAATAATAACATTTAAAGAAAAAAAAAAGTTGAATAAAACATGCTCCAAATTTTATGTGTGTTTTATAAATAAAAAAAAATATAATAATAATAATATCATCATCAGACGAGTTCTTTTTGTGTCATTGACCTTTTACATCATAAAATTTGTATTTAAATTTTTAAATAACCCGTATCTTTGAATATAATTAAAATGTCTTGATTACAATGAAATGTTGATTGTTTAATTAAAAAAATAATATATATTTAAATATAATTTATAAAAAAATAATTATTGCAAACGTGTTTATTTTAATTTTGTTTTTTTTTAAATATATCGTCAAATTTTTTGACAGATCAGCGAATCGAATTTACGTAATCAAGGATATATGAATTTTTATCATACCTTATGTCAACTACTTTCTTTAAAAATTTATTCAGATTGGCCTTGTTGGTGTATGTCACCAGTGGTAGTCATCCAATAATTATATATGCAATGATAAAAATAAATGTTAAAAAAAAAAAAAAATTTATTAATCCAATTGTAATAATATTTAAATTAAAACATTGTAAAAAGTAATTAAAATTTATATTTTAATTATATTTTTAATACGTGTGTATAATTTTTTTTATCTTTTTTTTTTTTATATCAATATTTTTTTATGTAAAAAGAAAAATATAAATGTATAAAAAATTATTTCTATTTTAAATAAATTGATAATTAATTTTGAATTTAATTATTTAATTTTAGAAATGAGTGGCTCCCGACTCGGTAGGGGCCGAGGTGGCCGTTTGGCCATTTATACTGGATGTTTGTTGATTGTTGTACTTTTAGTTATGTTATATCGTGCTGCAACAACTGAAATGACAAGACTACGTGAATTACACGATCAATGTACACATCAACAAGAAGCCCTGGCTGCTCAACTTCAAGGTATATTTATTTAAAATTCAATAAAATTATATGTAAAAGTTAGACCTATGTTTGTACTTATAGGTGTTTAAGTTACTTTATTTATTAATTTTTTTCTGTTTTATAAATAATTTATTAATAATTTTTTATTTATAGTTATATTTGAATACAAGGTGCGACTTGAAAAATCATTGGCTGAAGAAAAAAGTTCAAATACAGCAATTAAAGAAGAATTACAACAACGTGCAACTAGAGAAAAATCATTGAGAGATAAAGATAGTATTGAATCAATGCAAAAATATAATTCTTTACAACAACAATTTAAATTATTAAAAACAGAACATCAAGATTTAAAAGATGAATGTGCAACAACACAAAAATTAGCATATGAAGATAAAAATCGTCTTGAAACAAAATTACAAGATCTTAGAATTCAAATATCAGATAATAAAAAAATGAATGAAACAATTGAACGTTTAAAAACGAAATATCTTGAAATTGAAGTTGAAAAAACTAAAATTGAAAATAAATATAATGATTTATTAAAAAATAGTGGTAATGCTGATAGTCGAGTTGAACATTTAAATAAACAAGTATTTCAACTTAAACAAGATTTAAAAGATGCAAAAGTATATATATTTATAATTTTATTTTATTAATAATAATTTAAATTTTAAATTAAAATTAATATTTAATTTAAATTACAGACATCATGCAGATCAACTCCATCAAGTCAAATATTTGAAAAATCACAAACATCACATCAAATTGCTCAACCAGTTATTGATCAACAAATAGCATCATCATCATCATCAAGACAACAGGTAAGTCGTCCACACAACGACAATGAAAATCCACAACCTCTACAACCACCACGTGATCATCAACCAATTGATGGTAATCCTAGTGATAATGCTGAAGAAGTTGTTGATGAAATATTTAATAAACAAAATGAATCACCAGTATTTGAATTAGTTGGTGATAATATGGTACCAGGTGATCCAAATAAAAATGATAATAATAATAATAATAAAAAATTACCATTACCATATACTAAAAAAAATATAAATGATAATAAAAAAAAAACAAATAATCAAGGTGAAGCACCAAAATCAATAATTCAAATGGATCATGAAATTGATGATCAAGCAAAACAAGTTTTACCAATGCCAATAATTAATAATCCTAAAAAATATGAAAATAATAAAAATCCAAATGTATTGACAAATAATATTATACCAATTTTAAAAAATAAAATTAATGAGACTGTTGTTAAAGATCATCCAGATGAACAAATAAGAAATATTGAAAGTCCTCTTAATAATAATAATAATTTAAATGATTTACAAAAAAAAACAACAATTAAATTGATAAATTAGTTGAATATATTTTTTTAAAAAAACTTTTCGAAACACAAAGATTTTTTAAAATTTTTTTAAAAATATTTATTTACACTTTATTGAGCACCAATTAAAAATTTTCGTTGTCGATAGAATAAAACAAGTAATCTCTTATTTTAAATTTAAAAAACAAATAATAATTAAAAAAAAAAAAAACAAACTGTCAGTTTGATCTTTAACTAAAAAAATTCAACGATTTTTTATCGTTATTTTTTAAGTGTAAATATAGAGTGCACTTGCAGTGTTTTGCAACATTGTATGTACACTCATTGTGTACTTAATATAAAACATCAATTAGTTATTATTTTTTTATTATTTTTATTATTTTTATTATTTTCTTGATGAAAAAAAAAAAGAAAAAACTTAAATGTTTTATTATTCATATTTTTTATTTTGTGAATATGTACTTGCTAATTTTAGAAAAAAAAAAAAAAAAATGCATCTTGCTGTAGAATAATGAGTCTTATTATTTGAATTAATAGTAACGTATTTAAATACGTTTAATGTGCCTGTATTTTTTCTCATTGTTACTTATAAAGTTTTAATAAAACTCTTATTATTTTTAATTATTTTTTTTTTTTTCAATTTTTTATTTCTCAATAACCTTTTTGTTTGTTTGTTTATTTATTTTTTTTTTGGTTTTCTATTATTCAGTTTTGCAGTATTTTTAATTACGTAAATTTTTTACAATTCAATAATATTTCTATTGAAAATAATTTTTATATAAATTTTATTTAAAATTTTAATTGTGTGAAAATAAATTGTAGTAATATCAGCTTTACTATCCTCAAGATTTTTCTTTTTATTTTTAAGTAAGTAGAGTAAATAACTTATCATTAGTTTGTTTGTTTGTTTAAATGTTAAATTTAAAATATTTATTAAAAACAATTAAAAATATAATTTATTGATCAAAAATCTTTTTAAATTTAATATTCATATTTTTTTTTTTTTTATATATATACTTACATATATTATTATTATTATTTTTTCAGACTGGTGCAGTGACTGGTTTATCAAGAATTTTAACCCAAAGTAGTACAACAAAATCAATTATAAATTCAGCATCAACAGCATCTGATAAAAATTTACAAGGAAAATCAGTTTCACGAATAAAATTACCAGTGGGCGTTGTGCCAATACCACAAATGATTGATCAAACAAATGATAGGAATGAAGAATCTAAACGAATTGACAATGATAAGAATTCACCATCAAATAACAGACATATTGATTTGAAAAAATCTGATGATTCAAAGATACCAGATAATGAGGTCCCTGAGGTAATTGCCGATGGTGCAAAGCATATTGGTGCACAAATTCTCAATCGAGGATTTCAAGAAATTGGTGAAGAACCCAATCATTTTGGACGAATACCTGGGTAAATTTTTAAATATAACTTTATTTAAAAATATCATAAAACAAATGTCAAATATAAATAATTGATTTATTTTTATTATTAATGATTATAGATTTGATGGAGGAAGAGAGGGTGAAAGTGTTGACGATCAATACGGTTATGACAGAGATTTAGCACCGAAGAATGACATTAACATTGAAGAAAATGAAGAAGAAGAAGACGAAGGTACTAAATTATTATTAAACAATTATATTAGTATTTATTTACAAAATATATATATTATTGTTTCAGATGAAGACGATCAAATTGAATATCATAATAATGTCAAAGAAGCAAAACAAGATTAGATAATAATAATTTAAAATTAATAAACATTCCGAGCAATTATCATAACAAAAGAAAATAATGAATAGTTTTGTATATAAAATATTTAAATTTTAATTTTAATATAATTCAAAAAAATTCTCAACGTTTTTATTCTTCATCGAGCTTTTTACAAAATAATAATAATATTTTCAACTGGTGAGTAAATTAAATCATCTTTTTATGTAAATTGTATAGATTGTATTTTTTATATAGCTTAAAAAGAAGTACTGATAAATCCATAATCTATTTGATAAATATATATATATAGAAAAAAAAATTATCATATTTAAACGAGATCATTCAAACTCAGCTGAACTTTTTTTTTTCTATTATAATAAAAATGAGTAAATCAATAAGATTTTTATAGTAAAAAAAAAAAAAGTATTGTATCACATTAGTTGTTGATTATGAAACAAAATACTTGTTAAAAAAAATTTTACAAATAATAATTATTATAATATAAAACATAAATAAATATTAAAAATACAAAACATTTGTTTATTTTTGTTTTTTATCGAAAAATAATTTTTGATAAAACACCTTTTATATTATTTGTTCAGTATTTTTCTACAATTTTTTTTCTGTTTTTTAATATTTTTTATTTAAAAAATTGACTTTAATAAATAAAAAAAATTACTGATGCATAATGTTAAAAATAAAAATAAATAGACAATTTTTTTTTAATTTGAAAATAATAATCTTAACATTGTGAGACATTAAAATATCAAGTACATTTTTTTTTTTTTTTCCTTTTTTTTTATAACACATGACTCACAATAATCATTAATCATTGACGAGTGTATTTTCCCACTCTCAATATAAGCAATTTAACATAAAATAAAAACAATGCTCTCAATACATAAACAAACTGTAAATAATAATTATAAAAATTTATATTTATTTATTTTTTGAAAAATCAATTTTATAATTTATTATTCTACATTGATATTTACTCAGTTTTAAATTTTTTAAATATCATATTTCTTAGCTACAAACAGAAATAAATTTAATTTCATTTTAAACTTAAAACGTAGTTAAATTTTTAATATATATTATTTAAATTTCTACATGTGCAAATTAAATTAGCTTTACAGTATGAACATCAAAACAAAATTATCATTAATCAAATTTAATTTTATTTTTTGTTATTTTTTTTTTTTTATTTTAAATATTAAATTATTATAAATTTTTAAATAATTATTTATTTATTATTTTCATAAAGAATCTTTGATAGATCTATGACAAGTTCATGTTCCATTGAACCCTCTTGGTTTATCATTCAAAAGAGGGTTCTCGAATGCTAGTTATAAAAAAAAAAATTTATTATTCAATTTAAAATATTTCATGTGTCGCAATATGTGTTTACAAATATAAAATATATATTTTTTTATCAATTTAAATAAGATTAAATATTTTTCAATATGTATTCACAGATGTTTCTAGAATTTATTTATACTGTGAATCAATATTCGTATACAATTATTATAAAAAATTTAAATTTTAAAAATATAGATCCAAAAATATATGATGACGAGATAAAATTTGTTCGAAGAACGTCCTTCTTGAATTGTATAAACAAGTGAATAATTAACATACCAATAAGATAAATAATAATTATTTATTTATATTATTATTTTAATAAAAAAAAAATAAATAAATTATTAATAAAAAAAATTTTTAAAATTACGTATTAATATTATTTTAAATATTTAAATAAATTTATTTATCTGTATGTTTCAATATATTCAACATTGTAAATGACTCTTTGAACTGAATTATAATAAAAAAAAATCAACATGATATTTAAATGTAGTTTAACATTAAATTTCTCTTGCTTAAATAATATATATTATTTTTATAAACTTATATTTATGTACCAAAGTCTCATTGACTTAAAAAATATTTAAAACACTTTTACCTCTGACCTCTTGCATATTATTTATTTTTATTTTTTATTTGTTATCAGCTATCAATAAATTTATTCTCTTGTATTTATTCATCCACTACAAATACAATTTCATCAAACAAGTTTTTTTTTAAATTTTATATTATTATAAATGTGTTTTTAAAGTCTCACACATGTAACAAGTCGTTTCAATTTAAATCGAAGAAAATGACGTAATTTCTGATTATAATATCCCCTTCCAATATTTAAATGATCTCAGCAGTTATAGAGCTGTAAAATAATAAAGTTAATTCACTCAGAAGATTTAATACTGTCGAGGAATCAGGTAGGTCTTGATAGAAATAATATTTTTAATTCGAAAAAAAAAAAAAACGAAAATAACTTAAAATTTAAATTTTTAAATATAACATTGTTGATGAATAATAATTTACTTGAACAATTTATAATTTAATTAATTAATTTACATTTTTTTTTTTTTTACAAGTATTTTAAAAACATGAAGCTATTAATTTTTGCGACAATCGTCGTACTCAATGTCAACCTTGGTAACGCTCTTGATCCACATGAACACAACAAGGTTGTTTGCTATTGGAATTCTACCTCTTTTGAACGTATTGGTAATATTTTTTATCCTTTTTAAATATATAAAATAAAAAATAGTTAATTAAAAAAAAAAAAAACAAATGAATGATAATTAAATTTAATGATTTATTTTAATTTTAGGAGCTGGAAAATTTAAACTTGATGATATCAAACCTGCATTAGAAGTTTGTACTCATTTTGTTTATGGATATGCTGGTATTGATGCTAATAACTTCAAAGTAAGTCGCAATTTAATATTAAACAATTTTTTTTTATTTAAAATTTAAATTTATAATGAAATTTTTTTATTAACAGGCTGTATCACTTCATCCAAATATTGATACTGGTGCAGGATTTGGTTTTTATAAACAAGTAACTCAATTAAAAAGAACTTATCCAGCTGTTAAATTTTATCTGTCAATTGGTGGCAATGAAGATCCATATGAAGATACTCACAAATACTTGACCTTGGTAAATTATATTTCATAAATAAAAAATAATTTAACTGTGATTTAATAATAATCAAATATATTTTTCTTTTTTTTTTCTTGGTGATTTTTTAATAAATAATAAATTCAAGCTTGAATCAAAAGAAGCAAGAAATGAATTTATAAAATCAGTATCTGTATTACTCAATGAATATGATTTTGATGGTATTGATCTTGCTTGGCAATTTCCACCAGTTAAAGCTGTTAAAAAACGTAATGCATTTGTATCATTTTGGCATAAAATAAAGGTAAATTTATATAATAATTATAATATAAATTTGATATATATTTACAAAAAAAAGCTAATTTATTATAATTATACAGAAAACATTTGGATATGGAAATTTCCATGATGAAAAAGAAGAAGAACACAGAAGTGGATTTACTAATTTAGTTCGTGATTTAAAGGGTCAATTAAGAGCAAAAAATAAAGATCTTACTATAACAGTACTTCCTCATGTTAATGCAACAAGTAAGTTATATATACTTTTTATATTTTTAAATTGGTCAATTTTTAAATTTTTTATTTAAATTATATAAATTTTGATTAATAAATAGGTGTCTTTATAAAAAATTATATAAATTAATTTAATTTAATTTTTTTATTATTTTTATTATCAGTATACTTTGACTCACGTCTTTTACAACCCAATATTGATGCTGTTCATTTGATGACATTTGATCAAAAAAATCCTGAAAGAAATCCAGAAGAAGCTGATTATCCAGCACCAATTTATGAAAGTTATGGACGTGTTCTTCAAGATAATATTGATTTCAATGTCAGGTAATAAATGAATAATTCATTTTAATTAAAAACTTATTTAACAATTTAAAATATTTAAAGATTATAATAAAAAATGAAAAAAAAAAAATTTTTTAAACTAGGTCAAAATAAACATTTTAAATTTACACTTTGATTGTTAAGAAATTCAAACATAATATTCATTTTTTTCTGTGACGTTGTAAAATTTGTTATTCATTAAAGTAATATAACTTTGTTTGAGGTCATCTATACATGATTAATGTATTAATTTTTTTTTTTTTTTTTTAAATTAGATACTGGCTTGAACATGGAACTCCTGGTGGTAAAATAGTCATTGGTGTTCCATCATTTGCTCGTACCTGGAAATTAACAGAAGATAGTCAAATATCTGGTGTACCACCAGTTGTTGCTGATGGTCCTGGTGCTGCTGGACCACATACAGGTATACCTGGTTTATTATCTTATGCTGAAGTTTGTGCTCGTTTAACTGAAAGTGCTGTTGGTGGTCGTGTTAGACGTGTCAATGATCCATCAAAAAAATACGGAGGTATTTTATTTTTATTATTATCTTATCTTGTCATTTCTTGTTTTATTATATTATATAATTAATTATTAATTTTTTTAATTAGGATATGCTTATCAATCATACAATTCTGATACATCTACTGAGGGAATGTGGATTGGTTTTGAAGATCCAGAAACAGCTGGTAATAAAGCTAGTTATGCAAAAGCTAAAGGTCTCGGTGGAGTTGCTATATTTGACTTGTCAACTGATGATTTTCGTGGTAATTGCAATGGTGATAAATTTCCAATTGTCAAAGCTGCTAAATATAAGCTTTAAAAATATATTAAATCATTTTATAATTTAATAATTTTTTTTCATCTATATATCATATTTCTTTTTGATGTAAAAAATATTAAAAATAATACAATATATATATTAATGGTATTTTAAAATTTTGATAAAATTATAAATAAAAAATAAAAACTAAAATTTTTCACATTAAATTTTTCTTTCTTTCTTTCTTTATCATTATTTTGTTTTTTTTTTTTTTTTTTTTTACAATTTAGCATATAATTATTTACATAACATATAATTTATAATCGTGCATTATTCTACAATTCCAAATGTTTTTTTTTTTTTATTTAAAAACTAAAACAACACATTGGGTGTTTTTTGTGTGTACATATATATTTGTAAGTGTATATATATACCAAATGCTTTTTGACGCTATAATGCACAAATGGCACTCGATTTACTTGTTATTATTTTTATTTTTATATTATATAATTTTTTTTTTTTATTATTTTCATATATTAAGTTTCACAATTTTTTCAATAACTCGTTTATTAAAAGCTCAAATTATTATTTCATATAAAATAAATTGCTTTATTTTATTTTTCATATATTTTGTATTTTATTTTATTTTTTTTTTCATTTTAAAATCTGATAATTGTGTTAATACTTCAAAAATACTGAGTATGGTATTTGGAATTTTTTTTTTTTTTCAGTTATTTGATACACATGATGGTAATTTTATTTTTTTTTTTTGGTAAACTTTTAATGATTGGGTACTTATATAATATAATAATAATATTAATAATTAAGATATAACATTTTTTTTTTTTAGATTTTTTTTTATATTTTATTATTCTCTCCATTTAATTCAAATATACTTAATATATGTATATAATTTTTTTTTTTTATCGACTGGTCAACGATAATAATAATAAGTAATCCTAATTTATTTATTTTTTTTTATTTTTTTATTTTATTATATTAAAATAATTAACTCTAATTGCTAAAGGAACTGGGAACTTATGTAATAATTTGTAAATTTTTATTGAGATAAATATAATGATGGGCATCTCCCAATAAATGGTTTAAAAAAAAATGATAATAATCTTTGGATAAAGCGCATTTTTTATAAAAAAAAAAATATAATAATAATAATTATAATCATTTGCCAAAACAGCATTAAAAAATATGCTATAGGGTAATTATCAACAGTTTCACATTTATTTTATTTATTATTTATTTATTTATTTATTTTTTTGTTTTTTTTATTATTTTTTTTTTTTTCGTTGAAAATTAGAAAATTTGATAATAAAAATCGGCATTGATTGAGTTACTTTGACTTTCCTTTTTTTTTTTTTTTGGATGATATTAATTTGAAAAGGACGGCTTTTCATTTAGGCTGAAAGATAAATTCGAAATGGATTTAATCAAAAGCAAATTTAAATTGATTTATATGATATTAACTCCAAAATGACAAAAAAAAAAAATAATAAAAATATCTATTTAAATAATTATTATAATTAATAAAAGTGTAAATTCTATAATATATATATTAAAATCATTCAATCTGTCATGGAGTTTAATTTTTTTTTTGGTTGAATAAATCTTTATTTTAATTGCTGTGATTATAAAAAAAAATGTAACATTTCAGTTGGAAAAAGAAATATATATTTAAAATAAAAATAAAATAAATAATAATGAAAATAATGTAGCATTATGCAGGAAGAGCAGTTGGATGGATAGCCCATCTACTGAATAATATTTTTTTTAAAAATTGCATTAACTATTTTATTAATATTTATATCATTTTTATATATATTTTTTTTCATTTGAATAAAGTTGATGAAAAGGACCAAATGTATTTATGATAACACGAGCATATGCGTTGTAATTCCTGATGATAACAATGTATTTAACAACAATATATTTTATAATTAAAATATGATGGATCTTCTACATGACCGAGCATCGTTTGACATTGTATCTATAATCTTGGTCCACATTATTGATACTAAATACATTTAGTAATCTTTCAGTATCTTTATAATTACCATGTTTATTTGTTAATGTAACTTTTTTATGTTTATGAGTTTTTATAAATTTTTTACGTTTACCACGTGATAATGTTAATTCAAGCATTTCTTCAAGACGTAAACGTATTGGCCATTCATTATCACTGTCTGAATAATCATCAAATGGTACACCACCTTTATAATAAACAGTTTCATCATCTTGATTTAAATAATGATCATTTAAATAATATGTATCATCAATTGAATAATCATCAAGTGATAATGTATTAATATTATTTATTGATGAATCATAAATACGTACTGGTCTTGCAAGTGATGATGATAATTTTTTTTTAATTATTGGTTTTTGTAAATTTTGATTTATTGATAAACAATTATTAATATTAATTTTTTTACTTGTTATTAAATCATAATTATAATTTTTTAATATAAATTTTGGCTCATTAATTTTTGTTGTTGTATTAATATCATTTATATTATTTTTTAAATTTTTATTTTTTATTATTAAATGTTTATCATAATTTAAATATTTAATACCATTAATATTATTATTATTATTATTATCATTATCATTATCATTAATATGATGACAATAATCATTACATTGTAAACAATCATAAAATTTTTCAACTCCTAATTTTTTTTGTGTTAATAAATTATTATTATTATTATTATTTAATAAATTTTCATAATCAAGCCAATAATCATTACCAATATTTGAATAATTAATTTTTTTAGGCTTACGTCACACTTCTTGAAGATATTTAAGAGGACACAATACCTCACGATGTCTAACATCACCATCTTCATTAACATGTCCAGATGATCGTGTATCAGCAGCACATCGTATCATTGCAATACCATCAACTTCATCACCAACTTGTATGACAATCTGTTTAAATAATTTTTATACAAATTAAATAATTAATACTCACACAAAAAAAAAAATATATATTTATTGATATATATATAAATACAAACTTGATCTCTTAGTAGTGTTACTGAATCAGCAAGTTGTAAATTTCTTGTAACTTGTAAAGTTTTTTGACCTGATTCAACTCTCATAACATAGGCACTTGGAAAATATCCAGCTCTACCACCCAAACATTTACCTTTCCACCAATCTTTTTCAGATTTATCAATAACAGTTACTTTATAACCAGCTCTATTGAAAAAAAAAAAATATAATATATTAGATAATATTATTATAAATATATTAATAAATAATATTATTATAAATAAAACTTACTTGAGATCTAATTCATCACGATGACGTGCATCAAAATTATAAAGAATAACATAAAGATTGTTTGGTGGTAATACTCTTTTACCAGGTAAATTTAAATGTGATTGATTATTAGTATGTGGTGATGGACATGGTGATGTACTTGCTGATGAATATGATTTTTCATTATCATCTGGTAATTCCATACTTGACATTCTAATTGTTGCACTGCGTATATGACGATGAACAGAATGACCATGACCTGAACTGCATGGTGCTATATATAATATTAATCATTAAAATTAAATAAATAAATTGTTTTATTAATATTATATAAAATATTTAAACTTACATAATCGATTGATACTTCCACTGTCTGAATGTCTTGGTGGTGTTGCATCTTTGTGACCTGGATAGTAATCTCGTGGACGATGTCTGACATGTGCTGAACCCTCTGGAGAATCCAAGCTCAAACTCTTCATCCGTAGATTCAATCTTTCTCGTCTACGTTGTGGGCTATGTGGTGCTTCGTGTTTCATGATATCTATTATGAGTCAGTCCTTCACAACCGTATTGTGCTCGATGCTTGATGTCATTTAACGTGCGACTGATCATTATTAACTTACCAAAGACTCGATATTATTTCATTTACCATATTATCATATAATAATAATAATAATATTTTATTTCAATTTTGAAATATTTAATTTATCGTAATTATTTATTTATTATTTCTAAATAATTATATTTATTTTTTTAAATTTAATATCGAGTCTGAGTTAGTCAGTAAGATCAAACTACGTTTTTTTAAATCTAATCTATTTCTATTTCTATTTTTTTCTTTTTTTTTTTTTTTTTTAATATTTAATTATTAAAATTCATTCAACTAAATCTTTAAAAGATTATCATCTAAAACTACTTATATATAATCAGAAAAAAAAAAAAAAAAAATATAGAAATATAAACAACTAAAAAACAAAAAAAAAAAAAAAATACCTAATTGGCACGCTCGACATCAGCCTCGAACACTTGTATTTCGTTTATATTTAATTTTTAAAATATTTTATATATATATAATTATAATAGTATTATTAAAAATCTAATTAGAACAACAACAACATTTATTTGGAAAAACAAAATGATATAATAAACATAGTCTAATAGTATTTATCAATAAATGTATAGATTTAAAAGAGATAGTATATAATACTATAAACATCAAGCAAATAGATATTATAAATAAATATTATTATTATTATTATACATGAAGAAGAGACTCACAAGAAAATTTTCACGGCGGCTCATTTATAGACCGTGCCACAGGGTATTTACTGTACATACATGTAGGAAAAAGAAAATAGGAAAAAAACAATAATGGAAACTAAAATTATCGTCGAATGGGACACGACTCAGTACACATAAATTATCATTAATAATTAATTAATCATAATTATTATTAATGACAAATAGCAGATACAATAATAATAATAATTAAATTAAAAAAAAAAATGATAATAAAAATTCAAAATTAAATATTTCAATGCATTAATTAAGGATAAAATAATATATATTTATACAAACTCATCAACATATATATTTTTTTATTTACATTATTATTTACAAAGAAGAAATAATGAAAGAAAAAAAAAAAAATTAAATGTAAAATGAATAAATTTAAAATATGATAATGAAAATATGAAAAAAAGATAAAATTAAATATGTTATCAATTTGTTATCAAAGAAAATCAATAAAATCATATATTTATATAATAAAATAAATATCAATTTGTATTTATGTATGAATAATGAGAGGATCATTTATTGGATGGGCAGTATCTGACATCACAATAATTAATAATCATAAATATGATTTTTAGAAGAATTAATAATTTGTCTTGTAAGACAATGTGTCAATTGATATATAAATTATGTGATGTATATTGTCTTGATATATTTCATTGTATAACAATCAAATTGAATTCAATATATGCGATTGACAATTGCCATACAATTGTTGATTAAATTGTCATATAACAATTAATTGTTATTCAAATTATGATAATTGAAAATTGTTATTATTGAAATTTTTTTTTTTAATTTATATATTCGATTATATTTGACATTAAATGTATATGATTTTGAATTATTTGTTCAACTAGAGAGACCCTTGTTCGTATTCTGTAAATGTATGTTTATATATCGAGTGGATTTTAGTGATAGAAATTTCCATATTACTTGCTTCAGGGTTATACGACATTTAAATCGAAATTGTGCATACCTACATACACACACATGTGATATGTATAATCAACTTGAAAATCGACCTCATTATTATTGTGAAAGCATGTATAGTAATCGACATCAATACAAGAGAACCTTTTTTTTTTTTTTTCAATACTTTTATCTATATAACTGTAGAGTATAGATTCACATCAACATTGTCGATGATGAGGTTGAGGTCGAGAATGACCTCACCCTTTTTTTTTTTTTGTTTTCTATACATAATCAATCATTCATTCTCATTTTATCTTTTGCTATTTTATACACACACACACACCGAGAGATTCTTGATAATGATTTTCACTAAATGTACATATCAAATCACATCATAGATTGTTCATCATTCAAGCACATATTGTTTTTGATGACTTGAAACAAAAAAAAAAGCCAATGTCTTGTACAGCACCTCTAGCATCACCAAAATTATCTTAACAAGATCATTAATTAAATTTTAATTAATTAAAATGATCATTATCTGAATTGTTTTTTATTTTTCACCGTTTAATTGTTCATTTATTTTTGTCTCTCAATTATAATTTTTTTTGTTTAATTATTTCGCGAACTATTTTGTCTTTATTTATCTTGATTGTTATTTATTTTTTTTATTATTTTTTGTTTTTTTTTTTTTTAGCGAATTTTTTTTCCACTTGATTGTGCTTTTAGAGGTGACCTTGGTGATGACCAAGATGGTGATGGTGATGGCTCCGGGATCATTAACACCAGTGGTTGGCCAGAGGCACGTGTTCCTGATGAGGATCCACTGCTGATTCCTGATTTAATTTAATTGAACAAAAAAAATTGGGGATTGTTTGTTTGTTTTTTTTTTTTTTTTGTAGATAATTTATTGATTTATTTTTTATTTTTGACGTTATAAATATAAATTGAATAATAATGAATTAAATGTCATCGTCTTTTATTGATGTTACGTTTATTTCGACGAAAAAATGAGGTAGACGATGACGACCTCGGTGATGAGGTTGAGACGGACACTTGGGCCATCAGAACAAGAGGTTGGCCAAATGGTCGAGTACCTGACGAAGATCCACCACTACCACGTCCTACACCCAATTCATTTTTTTTTTTTTATAAATTAATTTTATATATATATTTATTAGAAATATACAATGTCTCTGTCAATAACACGTTTGTCATTAATATTTGACCGAGATTTTTTTTAGTGTTATATATATATATAAATTTTAAAAAAAATAAACTTAATTTTTATCAAGTTTTTTTAATTAATGGTATATAAGTCTTATCATCAGCCAAGTCAACTATATATACTTAATAAGCGAGAGGACAGAAACGAAGAACTCTGATAACTCTGTTCCAATTAGTATACTAGTTAGTTTTGTTAAAAAAAAAAGATTTAAAAAGATAAAAAAGAGATAAAAATTACCTCAGAAAAAAAAATAATAAAATTATTAAAGTAATAAAAAAAAGCATTTAAAAGATAAAGCAATAAAGAAAAAAAAAAAAAAAGAGACATTTAAAAATAGTAAAAAATATTGACAATTTATATATTGTCAAAAATATGTCTCGTGTTGTTGTGTAAATGAAATGGATAAGCAATGAAATTGTTTGATTTTTTTCGGTACAATTTATTATATAAAATTAAAAAAAAAAAATTTTAATTACCAATGAATAGGTGGCTTTTAAATTCAGTAATATTTCAACTGTATAATATACAATTTAAATTGTACAATAATGAAGCTGACAATGCAAAAAATTCATTCAATTCATCCCTAAATTTTAAACACTCATTAAACAAGTACAATCAGTTTCTATCTACAATTATATATATATATTTCAATTTAAAATATATACATAAATAGAAATTTTTTATAAAATAAATAATCATTAAAAGATATAATTGATTATATAAAATTTAGATAAATAATTTATAAACATGTATAATAAAAATGCAAAGACATTTATGAAATGAATAATGTAAATGATAATATAAAATAAAAGAAAAAAAAATGTAATTTAAAAGCTCATATAGAAGCATAAACGAGTCGTGTCCCTGACGTGAAAAGCGATGACCTGTAAAATACTTATAGAGAAATAAATAAAAAAAATAAAAAAAATATAATAAATAAATATTAATTAAGGTGGGTAATAATATCTTACCAGAGGTGGACGAGGAACAAGGATGGGACGTTGATGTTCTTCCTGATAATGGACCACCACTAGATGAATGATCAGTTGTTGGTGGTGTTGGTGGTGAACTTGTTGAATTTCCACGTATTTCACCAGCTTGTTTAAGTACTTGATATGTTGCGTCCACATCTGTTCAGCGATTTATTGTTTTTTTTTTTTTTTTTGCAAAAAAAGTATATGCAAAAAAAAAAAAAAGAAAAAAAAAACAATAACAAATGCATGATGCGGTATGATGAATTGATTTTGAAAAAAAAAAATAAAAAAATAAATTTATATTTAATTTTATACAGTTGGGTATATGTATTTGTCATATTTTGATTGTCATCAAGATGAGTTTATATGAAGCTATGATATTCTATGAACAGGACAAAAAAAAAAATGAATTTCTCTGAATGATTGATCTATTGATAATATTCACACGATAAATGGCTTCAATGAGGTATTGATGCTCGGCTTTCGGATAGCTGACTATCATGTACGTGACTCTGTGACCCGTTACCGACAAATAAATATAAAAAAAAAAAAAAACAACAAAAGATAATAAAAAAAGCTCATGTGTTGATAGAAAAGGGAAATGCTTGGATGACCAGTATAAAAAAAAAAAATATACGATAAATTTAAAGCATTGAACTCACTTCACTCCATTAATTTATGATTGTGATCAGACGACTGTGAGGACAATATTTCTACCAAAAGCTTTGACCATTATTATATATAATAATTTGAAATATATTGATAAAAGCATCATCATCATTATATCAAGCTCAAATAACCGGAAAATATAATTTATGATTTTTTGATGAATTTATGCGAATATGGCAATGATGATACACTTGAGTAAATGTGCGTATTTTTTTTTTTAAATATTTTATTAGCGATTTGTTGTTAGTTTTGTTTGCCAAAATAATATTAAAACCATCAGCCAAAATGCATCATTATATAAAAAAAAAAAACAAATTAATATAAATAAATTAAAAAGTTAATATTTGTTTATTTTATTTATTTTTTTTTCATCATTTTAATATTTAGTTATTTTAAAGAAAATAATAATAAAAAAATCATTAATCAGAGGAGAAACACACATTTAATAAAATAATTTTATCCTACACAACCTCATCGCCGATAAGTCGAATAAATAATTTAACAAAAAATAAAATAAAATAAAAACAATTAATCATTTTAAAATATTTTTTTTGTATATTAAAATAAACCCTGTTTACTTAAAAAAATAAATGTTTCTCCCCTTGATGGATATCAACTGGGGCAGGTCAACTAATTTATTAAAATTTAGATACATTTTTTTGTTTTGTTTTTTTTTTTTTTTTTCTAATATTTTAAATAATATAATAATTAATTAATAATAATATTGATTACTCACTGTGTTCAGTTGGTGGTGTATCATCAACAGATAATTGAGTTGT
The DNA here is from genome assembly GCA_011426435.1 of Lysiphlebus fabarum. Lineage (NCBI taxonomy): Eukaryota > Metazoa > Arthropoda > Insecta > Hymenoptera > Braconidae > Lysiphlebus > Lysiphlebus fabarum. The sequence continues at coordinate 700,352 of WSYQ01000009.1, forward strand.
TTTTTGACGTCGTAAAAGTGGAATACCACCACTACGTTTTGGTGCAAGACTTGGACAATTTGTTGGTTGAACAAGATTAATACAATCAGCATGAGCATTTACTTTGCAACTACGACATCTGAGACCCTGACGACTATGACCACGTAATACTTGACCACAACCATCACATGGAGTTATTTTACGATAAGTATATTCTCGCCATTGGTGACCACCCTCAGACTCTAAATTTTTTCTAAAAATTTAAAATAAAAATATCAAACATCTGGGTTTATCAAAAAACCATCAAGTTTATTAAAATATATAATAATAACAATTTTAATAATAAAAAGCAATGAGCAGTTGAGCTTTGTCAAATAGTCCTTGTTTGAAACTTGTTCAATTGGACTCTTTTATACTATTTTTTTTTTAAATTTTTTAGTTTTAAAACTTTAACGATAATGAAACCAAGCAAGTTCTATTCATTTTCAACTTTTTTTTTTTTTAATTCATTAACTATTTTTTACTTTTATTTTAACTTTTTATTGTTTGTATATTTTTTTTCTTTGTCGTTGTAATACTATATCATTATTATCATAAATATTTTTATGGTTACAATATATCATAGCTTGAATTTCATTACCTGGACATTGCGACGACTGTCGAGACAGCATGGTACATTGCTTGTTTTCCTCTATGTAAGTATTGCCAAAATAATTTAACAGTTAATTTTTTATTTGGGATAAAAGCCAATGAAAAATAATTATGTTATTTTTTAAAATTGGATTGTAAATAAATATGAAAAATAAAAAAAAAAAAAAAAACAAAGAAAAATTTAAATTTATTATTTAAAAAATTCAACTGACTTTTCAGATGATGGTGGGGTTGTTGGTGAACTAGTTTTGAGACTTTTAAAAGCCTTGAGCCATTTATGTTTTGTACTTCCATTTGATCCATTTGACATTTTTCTATTGCTAACACCATCAGGTGGACTAACGTCTCCAGTACCAAATAATTCCTTCTGTAAATTAAATTAATAAATAAAAATAAAAAATTAATTAATATTACAAAAAGTCATCTATCATTTTATATTATACATCACTTCAGAAAAAAAGCATCATTATTTTTACAACAATAAGATTAAAAAAACATTTTTTAAAAAAAAAAAAAAAAGCACTAAAATATTCTACGATAATGGATCTCATAATTAGGCAAAACTTGACACGATAAAATCCTGAATATTGAGGGCTTTGTACTTTGCTTTAATGTCACTCACTATCTACCTAAAAAGAAAAAAAAAAAAAAATGAAAAATAAAATAAAATAAATAACAAGCTTGCATAATCGATATTACCAAGTCAATTTTTTAATTTTTTTTTTTTTTTTTTCGTTGTTCCCTGTCATTATCATATTATCATTAAATTTATTTAAATTATTTTTATAAATTTAAAAATCAATTCAATAAATTTCATGATGACTGTCTATTTGTTTATATTTTTTTAAAAAAACTTCCTCTTGACAACCACATCAGGCAATCGAAAATTTATTCTGTCAGTGAACGAGGTGAACTAGATAACTCTTTACCCCTTTTAATTTCTTGATTTTTTATTTCCTTCTTTTACCTATATTTGATCCTGTATATCTATTGAATATCTTTGTTTAACTTTTACCTTTTTTTCATCCTCTTTCTCTTCTACAATCGACCTACTATCCTTTTTACAATATTTAGATGTATAAATATATCCTCTCGTCATTTTATTTTCATTTCATTTTGTATATCTGATCCAATGCCCAGTGGCATGAATATTGGTTTTTAAATTTAATTAAATTGAATTTTAGTAAAATTTTTTGAATTATCGTATATTTATTATTAATAATAAAATGCATTGGTTTAATATTATTTTATTTATTTATATTTATATAAAACATATTTATTTTACATGTAGAAATTATTTTAAATTCAACAGATTCTCATTTCATCAAGTTTTTATATATTTTATTATTATTATTATTATTTATATAGATAAGGTGTATAGATATGCTTGCCACGTATTTTCATCAGACAAAATCCTTTTTAAATTATACCACATGTATAAATTCAACATTCAAATATTATAATTTAAATGAACAATTTTTATTTAAATTATATTATTTATTTATTTTATTTACAAATAAAATTAAAATAAAATTATGATAAATTGTAAATAATAAATAATAAAAAATATAAATAAAAATAACTACAATTTAATAAATTTAAAAATACACAAAAATTTAATTTTAAATTATATCTGTAATAATAATAAAAAAATTAAATAATAAATTTATTTATAAAAAATTAACAAAAATAAACACTTGCTTATGTGATTATTTTATTCTTCAACACAACCACAATATTCCAAGTCCAAATAACGTTCATGCAGTTATAAATTTATTGTATAAAAACAATGAATTATGATATAAAAAATTGTCATTAAATTAAATGAAAAAAAAAATTAAATAAATTATTTAAAAATATATGCGTATATTGTCAACAATAACAACAACAGTACAACAAAAACAATAATAATAAATTCACTGTTGACACTTGAAAATATAAAAATAAATTGATGATAAAATTAAATTTTTAATGATTTTTATTTACTAACAAATCTTGTACGTAGTGTTGACCAGCCCATAACGTTATTATAATAATATTAATATATTAATTAAAAAAAATTTGTTTAAAAAATATTATCGATGGTCCTTCTATCCTGACCTAGGTAAGTGACACGACCGGGATAGATTTTACCCGAGCAGTTTGGTTGTCGAGGCGAACTTGGGTATGACCCAGTTGTTAAAGCGCATGTCATAACAACTAGTGCGCGCGTTATTTATTTTGTTGGATACCCTCTTTATCATTACATATATATTTATTTTATTTTTAAAATTTTTTTTTTTACCTTTTTTGTTTTTTTTTATATAAATAAATTTATTATTTTTTTATTTCTTTTAATTTATTCATATTAAGTACTATTGATATATTAATTTCTTTTGTAAATTTTATTTTTATTTATTTTCATTTTTTTCATTTTAAATTATGTCAATTTGATATTTTTATTATTATTATTTGTTATTTTGTATAATTAAAAATATTTTATTATACCTGTATTATATTTATTTGTTTTACAATTATTTAATTTAATATAAATATTTATTTTTTAAATAAAAATGATAATTTTATTTTGAGATTTTAAAATTACGTGCTTTTTTTCTTTGGTTCTTTTTTTATAGTAAAATTTGATAATAAAAAAAAATTTACAATATTGAGTAATTAATTGATAGTTTTTTTTTATGATAAAGATATTTAATTTTTTTTTTAAGTTAGTAATGCGACTTTTGTTGAAGACAACTTTGTTGATACTGGTGAAAATCTCTTGCCAGTCTCGACAAGTAAACTTTTTTTGTTCATGTTTACAAAAAAACACGTGTAAACTATATGCGCATGTGCATATAAAAAAACCACATTTTAATTTATATTTTTTTTTTATAATTATTATTAAAAATTTGTCACTTAAAAATTTCTTGATGAGCTTTAATGATTTACTACGGTTCGGTGACTTGAGTTTGTATCACCTTGAAAGTCTCCTTTGTCACTAATTTTATACTCGACCTAACAATAAAAAAAAAGTTGAAATAAAAAAAAAAATAAAAAAGTCTAGTCGTATTCGATTTATGTAGCTAAAGTATAGATACTTTAGACTTGGCTAATTTTAATCGTCTCAAATTTCTTTGATATACAATTCGAAATGAGACTCTTCATTCCCAAATTGACTTGGTCTTTTTTTTTTTTTTTTTATCATTATTCTTTACTCTTTTTTTTTGGAAAAAAAAAAAACTTCTATTTTCATTCACACATCTGTTGAATTTTTTATTCTTTTTATTAATCTATTATTTTTATATTTTTTATTAAATTTATTTTTATTTTGAAGCTTTATATAGTTAATACCGCATCTATTCACATTAGTATATATATTTTATATATGTATTTTTTTTTTTTTATTGAAATGCAAGTTCTTTTGTATTTCCGTAAATATTGATAAAGCATTATCGTTATTGAAAGCTCAATATCATTTAAAAATATTGTATTGAATTTTTATGTTAAAATTATTTTTATCATCTAGAAAAAAATAAAATGAATAAATAAATACATATAAAAATATTATGCGTCTGTTGAAAGTATCATTTAAAAAATCATAAAGAAATTGATAGCTAAAATTTTTATTTTTCGTGGTATGATCAAGTAGATAATATTTTGTTACACTTTACTGAATATCAGTGATATCCCTGTTCAATATTGTCACAGCTAAGCACACTGTAACGAAAAATTTTATTTTTTTTTTTATTTTTTTTTTCCATTCAACAACATATTTACAATGTCAGCTATCATACTGTAGCACTCTATTTATTTTTTTATATTTCTTATCTCAAAAGATATAGGATATATTAAATAAGAAAAAAAAAAACAAGATATATTTTTTTTATTTTTTAACACTCACTTCGTTCATTTCATTCTTCATCTTTGATGGGATAACGAAAAACCCAAAAGCTTTTTTTCATCCAGTTATACTTTTTTGTAAAACTTTAGTTTTGAAACTTATTCATTTTGCAATTTTGTCACGTGTTTCTTAAACGAGGAAACGCGAAAGACATAACAAATAAATAAATTCTACAAAAAAAAAAAAAAAAAAAATAAGTAGTATATGTCAACGTATGTTCCGACATGTATTAAAACTGTGTTTTTTCTTATATTTTCTTGTTTTTTTTTTGACTATCTTTTCACGTATCTATTGAGGGAAAAAACATAAATAAAAATAAATAAATAAATAAGTTAATAAATAAATAAATAAACAAACAACAAATAAATTTTTAAAAAAGTAATAAATATGGGTTAACCAAAATGTATATGAAAATAATAACTCTATATTTTTTTATTTTTACTGCATTTGACATTTGAACATAGTCTTCAAGTAATATATATATATTTTAGTAAAATATAAAAAATACAAAAAAATGTTTTACAAACTTGTAGTGCATCAAAAACAATTGTCATGTATGACCGAGTAAATAAAAAATATATATATAAATGACATGTTGTTTTATAAATATATAGACACAGTGCAATCGATTACTATCATTGAGTATTACACAAGTGATTATCTTTTAACGAATCAGACATTGAATGAATAAAAAAAATATATTATATATATTAAAGTATATATTTAATACCATCACAACCCTAATCATCACGATCCAATCTTTTTAAATGCGCCAAAGAATTTTCATCTACCCAAACAATTTATCATCGTCTTATTTTCGTATTACTCTGGTTAAAACCTTTTTTTTTTTTTTTTTTTTTTTATTTTTATCTTTTTTTAAAGTATTTTTTATTTTCTATATCAAGCCACAAAGAATCCCACTACTTGAATTTAATTTAGATGAAGAGAAATGTTAACTTTAATCAACCCTCAGGGTAATGTTGATGATTTCAAATCTGTTTTATTTTTTATAAAATTTTTTTAAAATAATCATAATTTTTATTTATTTAAAGTTATTAAAATTTTAAATTTATGATAAATAAAATTTTAATTATTATTATTATATTTTTTTTGAAATATTAATTAAACATTGATGTATAATTAATATTTTAAAATAATTTTTAATATTAAAATTTACATTTTAAAATATTTTTATTATCAAAATTATTATTATTTTAATTTAATTTAAATTAAATTAAATTATAATTTCCATAATCATTTGATTTTTTTTTTTTTTTTTTTATTATTAGCTTAGTTGAAGCTGTGATAATAAGATATTTTTTATTTTATTAATACAGTATGGTTCATTTTATCCCTTGTTGAATTTATGACTACCAATTTGTTACAAGATAAAAATTATTATGAGATTTTTATTTTTTTTTATTCTTTTCAAACAAAACATTTTTATTTTTTTCAGTCTATCACGAGTCATTGCTTTGCACCTTATTCCCCTTGACATAAAAACACCCTCAATTGTTGAGCCTAATCTTTGAAATTTTCTACAATATATATATAAGTTATCAAAAAATAAATAAAATTTTATAAGATTATTCTATCAAAATAATATTTTTTCTTTTCTCCATTATCATTATTTATATTTATTTAAATTAAAATACAAAAATATATTTTTTAATTACTTTTAAATTGATTAAATAAATAAATATTATAAAATTTTTTTACTTGAAATATTAAAAGGTTTCATATTTTAAAAAAATACTAAACAAATGTAAACAATGACGTAATGAAATAAAAATAAAATAAAATCAATCACGTTGGTACTGTTGAATTCAGGTAAAAATAATAATTAAATAATTGAAAGCCAATTATTATGAGAAAATCAAAGTAAACAGATAACAAAAAAAATTTGTTGATAAATAATAAATTTTCTCATGAAATATTTTCAAGCTTTTATAAATATATAAAAATTAAATAATAAATAATAAATATATACTTGTATGTATAAAATTTTAGTACATTTTTTTATATATATTTTTTTTTTGGTGCCTATAAGTATATATATATATATTTAACAATAAAAATTCTTAAAAGCTCAAATTTATTGTATGGCTATATGGCTGAGGAGTTTTTCAATGTGTCTGAACCAGAAACCCGTTTCATCCAACCAACCAAATGTAAATTGTCTGAGTATATAAATGTTTAGGCTAAAAGACACCTCTTTCTCTTCATTTTTTTTTTTGTATTTTCCCTCGAGACATTCCCTTAACCATTATTACTTTTTATCGTAGTTTCAGTTATAAAGTATCTAATAAAATAAATACAAAATGTAACACTGCGAGACGAGCGACCTTTTTTTTTTTCTCTTAAATACATGAGACAAATAAGTCAAAATAATAATAAAATATATAAATTTTTATTCAAATAATATATCCAACAATATTTAATGAAAAATAAAAACTTTTTATACAAGTAATATTATCAATATAAATTAATAAAAAAATGATAAAAAATTTTTTTACCTGAGCTTGCACAGCAGCAAAGTGCAAATGTGCAACACCAAGATCAAATCGTTTCATTGATATATCTTCTTGCAATTCAGATACTTTTGTATGCAAATTTCCTTCAGCACTTCTATAAAAAATAATATAAAAAAAAAAAAATATTATTATATTTATGTGATAATAAAAAAATATAATAGTACAGCTATTTTGAGGTGACTATATATTTTTTTTATAACAACTTTACAAAGCTGTGTATTAAATTTTATTTTTCATTTAACGAGTTAATAAAATTTTATTATAGTCTTACTTTTTTTGCATACGCATTAATGCATCAAGTGAATCTTGAAGTCTACTAATTTCAAGTGTTAAATTATCAGCTTCACGACGTAAATCATCAAGTGTTGTTTGTGAATTTTGTCCATTTGGTACTAATTCATCACGTAATACTGGTACTTGATTAATTTTTTCAATTGGTATTTGTTCTGGTGGTGTTAATGGTACAAATAATCTTCTTGGTGGTTTTTTAGGTGTTGATAATGATGATAAATTTTTAGCTAATAATTGTAAATCATTTGTTGGAATAATACTTTGTGCTTCTTTACAAAGTGATTGATAACGTTTTGCTCCTTCTTGTGCACGTTCACCAGCAGCTTCAGATATACCAGCAACACAACTACATGTTAAATTACTTAATTCTTCATATACTTCAGCAATTTCACCAAGTAAACTTGGTAAACAATGATATTGATATCTTTCAGCAATAGCATTTGTTGCACGTAATTGTAATACATATAAATTATGTGCTTCTAAATAAGCACGTCGTTGATTTGTTTCTTGTTCACTACCATTTGTGTCATTATTATTTGATGTTAATAATGCTGCATATGCACGTTTATAATCATTTCTAGCACGTTGTAATTTTTCTTCTGTTTTATTAACAACTTGTTCATATGCTTCACGATGTGCAAATACCTTAAAAATAAATAATAATAACAAACATTTATTACTAAATTAATTCATGTCAAATTGCAATATTATTATTTAATATATAGGTATATTTTTTAATTTTACTATAATCAAATTTATTAAATTTTAAACTTGTCAAGTTGTCATTTTCATTATAAATACTTCAACTTTAACTCTTTAAAAATATTTCAACATTTAAACTTTTAAACTTGACTTGTTTATATATACGCACAAGTGTTTCAAACAATTTTACTAGATACATTATTATTATTATTATTTTGTATTTTTAATTAATATCATTATCAAACTTTTGATGTTATTTTTTGATATATTATTATTATATGTATATACGTACTTTACGTGATTGTAATTTTCTGTGAAAACTAGCTTCAAGTGTTGGTCTTGATAATTGTTGTTGTAATATACCAGCAAGATCTTGATGTGCTGATGCATCAGCTTCAACTTGTCGTAATAAATTTTCCCAAATACGTCTCATTCCACCACCATCACCACGTGTATCACCAGATCTTCCACGAAATTCATCGACAAGTCTTCTCACGTTGGCTGCATGACTCTCCATTTCTCCTCCCAATTCTTGGGCAAACTCTGATACTGAAAAATTTTTACCAGAAAAATACATAAAAAACAACTAACCCAAGTAAAAAAAAAAAAAAAATAATAAAAAAATATTATATAGGCACAGTGTGTTCACAATGAAAACAGTTGCTACTTGAATAAAATATGAAAAAAAAAAAACAAAAAAATGAATATATAAATCGACAAGAGTTTTATGAGATATATTCAATGTTTATCTGTATGAAAAAATCGTAAATATACATAATGTTTTTTAAAGTTTATTTTTTTATTTTTTTTATATATATTTACATTGGTTGTTTTAAAAATTTTACATATATATAAGATTGTGTCTATTTTGTATTAAAAGTTAGAGGGGTTGATTCTCATATATCTTTTGTGAAGACAAACATAAATTCAATTTGGAAAATGTTCAAACAAAAATATCAGATACGTTTGCCATCACACACATATATATATTGATCATTTATATAAATGTAAATATTATTATTTTATCCCAGTTTATTATAAATATATAAATTATATTTTGCAACTTTATATAAATCTACATAAATTATTAATGACCAAGTTTTCAATGTGTCAGTGTGGGTTTTTTCTTTTTTTTTTTTTTATCCATCTGTCAAGTTTTAATGAAGTTTGGCTTGAATAAATAATAACTATTTAGTTAAACATTTATAATTATATGTATACGTATATATTAATAAATATTTTAATAAATTTTATAAATTTTTTATAAGTATAACACACTTTTGGTAACCATTTGAGACAATTATTATTGTCAACTTTTGGCATACATTCTGTTTGTTTATTTGTATATATAAAACTTTATTATATATTATTAAAAAAAATAATCAATTTTTATTTTAAAAACAAAAATAAATATATAACAAGTCATTTATTGATTTATTTTGATTTTATATATATTTTTTTTAATTGACTTTTGCTCTTTTTGTGGCTTCATCATTAACAATAGGTATATTTTCTTATCATTCTTACCAGACAGCTTAATTTATATCTCAATCAATCCCTATATACATAAAACCCATTAAACTGCCAATCTGTTTTCACGACGTCTCTTAAAAAAAAAATTAAAAAAAAAATAAAACAGGTGCAAGTGAGTATATACCTTAATTTTCTTTTACAATCACTATTTTTATTTTGTTTATTTATTTTATTATTTTTATTATTCAATTGTTTGTTATTTGTTGATTGTAATTTACTATTTGTAATTTTATTTTTTATATCATCTTCTTTTGTTTGTTAATTGTCTTTGAAGACAACAAATCAATGATATTAATTTAAAATTGAAACAAATAAATGTACTTATCAAAGTGTATGATTTTCAAATGTATATTTAAATGCAAATGCATCTCAAATTGTATTATTGAAATCATTAATAAACTTTGTATGATTATGAAAATGTCAATCTTCTTCACTTAAAACATGAATATATTATTGATAACTATTTGCATCAGCATCTTTGGTATATATTCTATATATTTAGTCAAGTTGAATTATCATTTATCAATATATTTGTTAATCATCGATGTGATGAAACTTCTATGTGACTCAATTACATCTAAGTAAGTGTTGAAATTGACGTACATACTTTTGTGTCAATGTATTTTATATGTGTGTTATATAATATTAACCTCCTGGGGTTAAAATATATAGGGGTAAAATATCAATAAATTTTAACCTAATAATAATAGGGTAAATACCATTTAGATATATTTTTTTTTAAAGTTTAAACTTTTTTTATTTTATTTTTTTAATTAAATTTTCTAAATAATCTTCTGTAATATTATCTACAGAGATTATTTTATTTTTTTTTTACTTAAAATTAATTGTTTACGATTTTACGAATGAATGTCTAGAAATTTCATAAAGATTCGAAAAAAAAAAACAATTTATCTTTTTCAATTTTAATTTTTATGTAATAAATTTTTGATAAATTATAAAAAAAATTTGTATTTATATAGTAATTTTTAATAATTTATTATTATTAATGAAAATAATAATAATAATAATTATGATAATTTATTTCATCATGTTATAAACTTTTTGAATATAAAAGTTTTTTTTTTTTATTTTTAGTAAATATACCAAACAATTAAAGTTACTAACAAGTCTGTATATAAAATAAAAATATATATATAAAATTTTAAAACTTATTTTACACTAAAACTATCAAAGTGTTAAATATATACAAATGTTAATAATGAGTTGTTATAAACTTAATTTATAAATGACAATTACTCAAGTATAAATATCTGATGAACATAATATACCATCAATTATCTGTCTCATCGTAGACAAATTACAATACTTATTTCTTGCATATAAAATACTTTTTAATTAAATAATTTATTATTACTATCAAAAAAAAAAAGAAATATTTAATAAATAATTATAAAAATAATAAAACCAAAATGTAAAATAAAAATATATATAAAAAAAAATTAAACTAAACTATATACAGATGGTTAATTTGAATTAGTGCCAACGAACCTGGACTAGATTTTCTAGTCCAAGATGATGATCATCGACTTGCGTGTGCAACAGCTGCATCTATGACATTTCACTGTCATACATTTAGTTGCATATATACAATCAATTAAAGTAATTCAACCCTCAACTTAACAAACCCATGTATAAATTTACAAGAAAAAAAATACAAAATATACCGACAAACCTAAATATTATTTACGCCTTAAAATTAAACATATAAATTATTCGTAGAAATTATTTTTGTCTATATAATATATGAATTTATGTGCAACGTCATAAAATTTGTATTGTTTATATATGATTCACAATATGGAACCATCAACGAATCAACAATAAAATTGAACAATAAACATTTTTTTATTTAAAAAATAAGGGTTGTTGGTGATGTGATCATTAATGTTTTGAGTTGCATTCAAGCATAATTTATTTTCAATTAAAACATTGAACAAATCAGTATATTGAATAGAGGTGTTGTTTTATCTTAAATTTTTTTTTTTTAAATGAGAATAATATATTTATACATCCTTATAAATATATATATACATTTATTTAAGTCTGTGTTATGTTTTTGTTTGGCATCCGGCACAATTTATCATATGTGTGTCACTAAAATATATATACACATGAACAAGCAATTAAAAATCAATGTACATATTATCAATATATATTATATTATAATGAAGATAAATTTTTTATTTTTGTTTTTATTATTATTAAAAGCTAATTTAATTAATTAATTAATATGAAAATTAAAAAATATCTCATTAAAATTTGTTGATTTTAAAAATAGTTTTTTTGTTTTTTATTTTTGCAACCACAAAATAAAAATAATTGAGCAAATTGTTATGCAAGTTTTTTTTATCTCATCGAAAATATATATATATTTTTTTTTTTAATTTTTTTAAATACAAAAAGCCTTGCAGCATCATCTTCAACAAGTCAGCTTCATCTCGACCTCTTTACGTTTTGCAACTCTCGACAAGTGTCGTATGTTTTTTCATTTTTTTTTTTTGCATTTTCTTGAGTTTTTTTATCTTTTTATTTGTTTTTTTTTTTTATTATCATCATGTTGATTGTAGGATGTTTAAAAGTTATTTCTTGAAAGAAAACTTTTTATTGTATAATTTGATTTTAAAATAGAGATTATAATATGTTTGTTGTATTTTTGAGAACAAAAAAATTACTCAAGTGGTTGCATTCATTATTAGAATTATAAATTTTATATAATAGATATATTATTGTTTTAAATTATAGATCCAAGTGAGTCATTGTGTTTGAGAAAATATAATCTTATTAGTTAATAATGGAACATCTATGTATATATTTAAATGAATATGTGGTTGCGTGATGCAGATATATGAAGCCTGAGCAAATCAGTTTGTAGACAAATAATCCATTTCACTGACTTTAATTAGTAAATGTATAATACATGTACATTTACTAATTTATAAACTTTATATTTTTAATTTAAAATAATTAATTTAATATTTAAATATTCATATTTTTTTGTAATTAAGATTTTTAATTTTGATATGTTTTAATGAAAAATACAACAACTTGACATATTAATCACACAATGTCAAATTTTTTTGACCATAAAAAATGATTATTTAAATTTTAATTTATATATTTTTTCAATTGAAACAAAAAACAATTCAAATTATCACAGTATTCTTTTTTTTTTTATCAAAAAGTCGTATATACACTGACAGACACCATTGAAACATGAAACATTGTATTTTTATTTGACAACTGAAATAAAAATCTTTTCGTTTGATTTATTCTTCTATTATGTATTATCAAAGGGACTATGATAGATGAAGAGATTTACTTTTTTTTTTTATTTCACTTAAAAGATAATTTTAATATCAAAAATAAGAAATTTAGCTTTTGGCAAAATCCTCATGATAAAATAGAAAAAAAAAATTTGTCCTAGTATATTCAGGTGAAGGATCATGCGCAGGACTTTTATTCATTTATAAAAAAATAAATGCATAAAAAAAAAAATAAATAAATAAATATTGTACAAAATAGAGAGGTCAACGAGCTTTTAGGTGAAATAAATTTTTTTTATATTTTTTTGTATTTCTTTAATATTTTAACAACGATGACTATTGGAATGCCAAATAAGTAAAGGTAAAGAATAATAAATATATTATATGAAAAAAAAATATAAAAAAAATTTCTTTCAAATATATTTTCATGAGGAAATAAAAAAATATAAAAATATAAAAGTCATGCTATTAAATTCACATTTATACTTGATAATTTTTCATTAACATTCAAAAATTTTATTTTATTTTATTTTTTTGTATATTCATTAAATCTTTTGTTAAATATTAAAATTAATAATTTAATATTTTCACCCTAATTTTCGATAAAATTAATTTTTCAAATATATATAATTTATTTTATTAAGTAATTAGTACTATATAAACGAGGGTTAATCTCTGTTCGTATAATTTTTCTAAATGATTTTTACAAAAGAATAAAAAAAAATATTGATTTATTTAGATAATTAAGTTGCCTGTTGCGTGATGAAAAATAAAATAAAAAATAAAATTTATATCACATTCTTCAGAATGATAAGGAAAAAAATGAAATTGAAATATGAAAAAAAATAAATATATATATAAATTAATATAATTTCCACACATTTATCCGAAACACCCACAAGAAAAATAATAAAAAAAAAAAAAAAACTCATCGGTATGAAATGAAAAAAAAATATTAAAAAAAACCATATAAATATATATAAAAAATAAAAAAAAAATTAATAATAAAAGAAAAATGTCAATTTCATAATATATTTTGAGGGAGAAAAAAATACTCGTTCGTATATCAGTTGTATACATGAAAAAAATAATAAATTTATAAACCGTAAAAGTTATCTTGATCGTTTGCATATGTAATACCATGATTTGCAGTTCAAAAAAAATAAAAATAAATAAATAAAATGAACAAAAAAAAAAAAAAAAAAAAAAAACTAACAACAATAAAAAAAAATAAATAAATAAAATAACAAAATTATATATGATTAATATAATTTGTTAATAAAATAATTTTATAATTAAAATAAAAAAAAAAAAAAAAATTTATTCGCGAAAAGATGTTTATTCAGGGGTTGACCTGAATTCAGGTGGGGTGAATCAATACACTGCCTGTTCACCTCTGTTTCCTTGGCAACGAGATTCTTTCCTGTATTAAATATATATACATTACATCCCTTACAATCAAAATTAGCCTGTACGCATATAAAATAAATAAATGAAAAAAAAAATAAAAAAAAATATATAAAAATATTTATTGAAAAAAAAAAAAAAATATAATAATGTATAAAATTGTTTGATTTTTATAAATATTCAATGTGGGGTTTATTTACAAAAGGAGTTATATAAATATATTTTTTTATTTTTTTATTATTTTCAGATTACTTGTGTGTAAAAAAATATCACACATGTGAATCAACTTGAAAGTCTTTCCAGTATATACTTGTGCATAAAATTTATATATATATATATATATATGATATAAGGGTTGATTTTATAGACCACACGCACAAATGCATCATGAAATTGCGTGATGATTCTTTGTGGGGTTTTATATATTGATCAGATGATAAATGTGCGTGTGCCATTTATTACCTACAATATTAAATTATAAATATTGAAATTTTAATTTTATTTTATGTATATTTTTGAAATTTATTTTATGATAAAATGTATATATGATATATTTTTTTTGTATCAATATCACAATGATGAGTTTAACATTGCAACTAAAAAAAAAAATAATAATATAAATTTATCAAGTAAAAATGTTACAGATATTAATCTGAAATTTTCTTTATGGATTAAATTATATACCCACTCATCATGAGATTGTAATCTTTTTATCAAATAAGACAATCTAATTTAGTTGGATTAATGATTAATATTATATATATATATATATAAATTTATTTATGATGTAGAAAATAATTATGACATATAGTTTATCATACTGTTGAGTTTGTGGTTTATATAAATATGATAACATTTAAATGTTTTTTTTAAATTAATTAAATTACAAATTAATATTTTAATTTAAATTATATTAAATATAATTTAATTGTTATACGTTTATTATTTATTTTAATTTATATTTTATTTTATACTTGAAATTATATAGCTGTGTATATTTTTATTATTTGAAATTAAATACAATTTCTTATTGATACTTATCAATAAGAAATTTTTTTTTAATTTTGTTATTTTTTTTTTAATAATTTTATATTGTTATTATTTATAAAAATAACTTACCAGTTTGTACAAGTTTAAGAGCATTTCCATTGTGTTGTTTAAGTGGCTCATTAAGATTTGCATGTGTTAAATCTTTGAGAGGGTTGTTACCCTCTTCACCACTATTACGATTATTTTGCATAATCTTATTTTTTTTATTATTATTATTATGATTATTAATATTTAATTTATCACTTAATTTTTTATTTAAATCACTATTTATAGTTTTATTATTATTATTAATATTATTTTGAAATTTTTGTTTTTGTTTGTAATTATTATTTAATGATATTTGTTGATGAATTGGTGTCTCATATATTTTAAGGACTTCCTCAGCCGGATAAATAACGTACATGCCCAATTAAAAATTTTATAACAATTAACAACCTTATGGCTGATTTTGTAAGGGCAAACATTTCGCTTTGAATACAATTCATTGTTGACATAAATGCCACGTTTACATACGTGACTTATTCCATATATTGATGCTAATCCAATACAGGATTGCAAAATGAACATTGTTTTTATCAAAAAATAAATATATTTTTATTCATTTAGATTCTTTTTTTTTTTTTATTTTAATTCTATTTTCTATTATATTGGTAGTTTTATTTATAGTTGAATTTAATTTACATTTGGATTTAATTAATTTGTTGCTTCAAGTATTTAAACTCTCCATTATCTGAAAAATAAGAAAAATAATTTTAGTTTATATAAATTTACAATCAAATTAAAAATAACATAAGATGAATTGAAATTATTTATATATAAAATTTAAATATATATATATATATTTTTTTTATTTTGATGAATACAAAATAGGGTATGAAGAAAAATAAATTTATTTATAAATGTATTTATGTGATTCACCAAATTCAATAACCAAAATGAATATTAAAGTTTTTTTGTTATTTTTAAAACTCAATATTTCCGATAATAATTATTCTGATAACTCAATTTCAAATAGAGAAAATTAAAAATAGATTGATGAAAGAAATATCTTCAATAAAATTGAAAAAAAAATTAAATAAATTTTGTCCACAGATATTAACCAAGCTCTCTCAGGTAAACCACTATCATAATAAATTTAAATTATCTTTTGATCTTTCATATTTCTTTTTTAATAATTTTTATTATTATATTTAATTTTTTTTTTTAACTTTAACTATTAAATTTATTATTATTTAAATTTATTTTTTGTATTATTTTTATGATAAAAATATGTCAACAAGATTTCAGGTAATTTTATATTATTTTTATTATTTTTAGTGAGTTTTATTCTTGAATTCACACTATTTTTTCTTTTTGCTTGTTTTTTTATACTGTTATTGTTATTTCATGACTGTAAGTAAATTTTAGAGTATAATATTCTTGAAAAACAATTGTTCATTAAAATAAAACAACAATAGTTAAAGTTATTTTTTTTTTTTGATGAGAAACAAGACAAGTTGATGAAAAAAAAAAAAAAAAAATTTCAAAGAAAGTTGTTGACAAAGCAGATACTAATTATTTCATGAATTTTTTTTTTTTTTTATGTTTTTAAATATATTTACGCCCAGTTATCGATCCAATTTTATGACTGTCTATTATTCTTTTTTTTTTTTTTTTACCAATTGTATTTTTCACCCCCCGAGCTTTTTTTTTTTTGTTATTTCAGTTTATTTGCTCATTTTGATTTGTCAGTTCAAAGCACTGTAATTTTTATTTTATCAATGTTACTTTGTATGAGCTTGAAGAATTTAAAAATATATTTCCATAATTTATTCAAATAAAAAATATATAAATTATAACAAATACTCAACAACATCAAAGAAGACAAATAGAATTTTTTTAAATAAATATAAATTGAAAAATTATAATATATTCAAGTTTAAAATTATTTAATGACTTGATTGTATATATATATATATATTTATCGAAGGCTGTTAAATATTATTCACGGACAATTAAATTTTTTGGCAACATATTATTGTTTTACCAGGAAAATTCAGTTTTTTTTTTTGATGATTTTGAGCCAGGTGTGATAACCTTGAAAGTATCATCCACGTCAATTCATTTTATATATGATTTTACATCAACGCACTTATTTTTATTTTATATTTCATTAATTTTTCAATTTATAAATAAATAAATAACATAAAACTTTAATATAATTTAATATATATATTTTTTTTCATTTGATTTAAGAGATAAAATTTTGTAGCATAATACGGTGAACTTTATTGTAAATTCTATTGTAATTTTTTTTTTATTGTTTTTTAAAAAATTTTCAATGTAAAAATAAAATAAAAAATTGAGTTTAGAAAGAAAAAAAATAAGAAGAAAAGTTTTAAAAAAACTAGATGACATAAAAAAAAAAAATAGTATATATACCTGACAAAAAGTCTTGACTGAGTAAATCAACTATTTTTTTTTTTTACACTTTGCTGAGCTTTATTTATTTATTTTGTCATTAGTTTTATGTCAATGTATATATATTCGTGTTGAATTAACATTAGATATAATTCTAAAATGTTATTTTGTATATACATTGAAAATTTTAAATATAATTCTCATGGACATCATGGATCGTTATTATCAAACTAGTTGTATTATATTATTCGCGTATGTATTCTCTTGGGTTTTGAAATATAATTGGATAGTTATGTGACCACATTGATACTAATATACCAAATAAACTTAATTCACATGTGGCTTTTTAGATTCAAAAAAATAAATAAATATAAAAAAACAAACACTATAGAATCAAGTAAAAAAAAAAAAAAAAAAAAAAGTTAATTTAATATTTGTCAATTGATATTGACATGCGAATTATATTATTTTTTTTCATCATATAAATTTGTACTTACAAGTAAAATTACAAGGTGTATATATACTTTTATAATATATAAAAGCCAGACTATTCAAAAAATATTTTCATAGATATTTTCAGAGCAAATATGTGCTACTCTTGTTAGTTGACTTGATGGTACTCGAGTTTTTGTATGTATACATATCAACAGATCAACCGACGGAAAACTGAGTGACCACGTCTTGAATATCCTCGACCTCAATTCTAATTTTTAAATGTTTATATATTTACAAAAATTTATAACTTAATTTTTATACATTGAGACCATTGACTTGTTATTTAATCTGTTATTTTTTTATTATTATTTTAACTGTGTTTGTTTTAATTATTCATGAATATCTAGATCAAGTTTATTTTATTTTTTTTTTATTTTTTTATGTATTTATTTAATTTAGGGTTAAAAAATCATGATGAAATGAGTTTTATATATTATTTTATTTATTTTTTTTATATTTTCATATACATGTGTTATTGGAGTATTATTTATCTTAATTAAAAATAAATATTTTTTTAAAATTTTATTTCTTCAAACTTTTATCAGTTTTTGATGAAAAATTTAAGACACCACGTGATTTATTATTACTCATTCAAGTCACGTTAAAAATAAGCTTCAATTTTTTTTTTTTTACATTGTGATAACCAATACTATGTTAACAAAAAAAAGATATATTTTTTAAAAGTATTTTTGATATTTTAATCTTGTAATGTCATGCAATGAAATATTTCACGAGGGTATAATGAAACGACACAAAAAAAAAAAATTAGAAAAAAAGAAAAATAGACATTTTGAATGAATAAAAAGTATAAAATATATATCATCTACTTTTGTTGAAAAAAAAATAGAGTAAATATTAAAATTAAAAATTAAAAATTAAATAAATAATCTTGAAGCTTTTTTTGACCTGAAAATTTAACCTAGTATTTTTTAACTGAGGGTAAAATAAAATTATTAAAAAAAAGCAATATTTGACTGTTTTTTTTTTGTTCAAGTTGAAAAATTGTTTGAAATCAATTTTTAAAAGCTTCTAAAAGTAACAAACAAACTTTCTATATTACCGCAGAGATAAAATTTCACAATAAAATTATTTATTTTATATTTTTTTTTGTAACATCAAATTCTCCTGCACAAATGTTTTAAAATAAATTTCATTCAATTTATATAAAAAAGGGGAAGAGAAAAAAAAAATTGATATATAAAAAAAAAAAAAAGTTTTATATTACAATAAAAATAATTAATATAAATATTATTTTTTAAATTACAATTTTTTTTTTTTTGAATCACTTTAAATTATAAAACACCTGATGAATTTTTTTTTTTACAAAATATATACAATTGTTTTGTACATGTATAAGTATATATATATTTATAATAAACATTAAAAGAACTTGAGAGTGTACAACTACCAAGTCAAGAAGTTGGCAACATTTAATATTCAGAGTGGATTTAATTATACTTATGCTATACATAGACTGACGAGCCCTAATAGCAAACTTTACAGTGAATGCGGAAAAGAAGATGCCTATAAAAAAAAAATAATTTAACACGTAAATTTACTCTTAATTAAAATCATTAATAATTTGAATTTAAATCAATCAAATTTACTCATTTACACCCTTTCTAAAATCTACCCCCAACTCTTCAATTATATATATCTTGCCAATTATTTTTCCAAAAACTAATCTCATTAATTAATAAGTAAACAAAAAATAAAAAATTAATTGTAAATTTTATAAATTCAAGTTTAACAAAAAATAAAAATAAACAAATATAGTTTCAACTGCTATCAACAAGTACTTAATATATATATATACATTACCATTTTGTTTCTCTTAGGTGATTTAAAAGAAAAAATAAAAAAAAAGCTCGTTTCTTTTATCTTTAATTTTTCTTTTTCTTTTTTAACTTTTTAAAGTCAACAAGACACTCAAAATTAAAAAATAAATAAATATTTAATTATCATGTAGGTAATTATTTTTTAATATTATTAGATTATTTTTTTTTTTTTAATTGAAATTCATTTCAAGTTCAAAAGCTTGAAAAAAAAAAATTACTAATTTATTAAATTTAATTTATCGGATTTTTATTTTTTTGTATGTTTTTTTTATGTATTTTTTTTTTTTGTATTTTTTTTTGTTAAATAATTTATTATTATTTTATTAAATGGTAATTGGAATTTTATTTAATTTATTTTATTATTTTTAATTTAATTTACAACACCGAGAACGTCCTCCCATCACGAAGGTTCGCGCACCACTGACTTGTGTTTTACTAGCGGGACAACTCTATAGTTGCCTACATTCAAGTGATCTTCATTACAAAAGCTCTTTTTTCTAGCAACAAAATTTTCTTAGTTTTTACTATTATATATATACAACTATTTTTGTCATTTTTTTTTTTACATGCACCTATGTATACCTGTATTAAATTCATAAGCTGACCTTCATACAAATTTATAATTAAAAATATATTATTAATAAAATGTTATCATTAAAAATATCTACTTAACATACTTAATTTATTTTTAATTAAATAGACAATTATTTTATAGCTTTATATTAAAATTATAAATTTAACATTTTTCATATTTAAATTGTTTTTTAGTTAATTTTAATTTAAATATTTTATTTCAATTTTTATTTTTATTTATTTTTAATTTTCTTTTTTTTTTTTTTTTAATTAATTTGATTTTTAATAAATAGTAAACTAGATTTTTTTTTTTTGGTTAATTTTTAAATTAAAATGACCTCGGTTTCTTCCCCTATTTTAACGTCATATATTGATTTCCTACATCAATAGATTTTTCTGTCAAAAAAATTATGTGTTGCTAACTGAAAATAGAAAAAAATAAATAAATATAATTTTGTCATTAATAGTTTATTATAATTTTGGATGAATTTAATATTGTTAATATATATATATATATTTATTGTGCAACAAAAAAATTATAATAAAGTGTTAAAAAATGTGTTAAACATATGTAAAAAAAAAAAATTGAAAAATGATTTACGTATTTTTATTAAATAAATAAATGAAATATAAAAAGATGACAAATTGTTGATATTTTTGAATTTTTATTTTCAACATTATACTACTTAATTATTTTATTTTTTCATATATGCTCATGCGTATTTAACTATTCTTGTATCTTTTGAAAAAAAAAAATATATATTCTACTTATAATTTATTATTACACATAATGATATTAAAAAAAACTTTGACATTCAAATTTGTATATTATTTTACTTCCTATATATGTTTTATTCATTCACATAAATATTTAATGTAATTATTTTTTTTTTTTTATTTGATAAACACTGATATCATTTTATCATTTGTCAGTGTGTATACATATTAAATATGTAATTCAGTATATACGTCAAAATTTTTTAGCTGGCATTTACGTACATGAAAATCCATGGTAACAACACTTGGCCCACCGCCTGAAGTCAACAAAAAAAAAATAAATAAAAATGAAATATTGAAAATATAAATAAAAAACTAGAAAATAATAAAAAAATAATACAATGTAAATAGAAAAAAAAAAAAAAAAAATGATAGAAAGTCAAATATATATATTTTACTAAAGTAAAAAAAATTTATTTGAAAAAAATTGATATGGAAATGAAAGATATACGTGACTATATATATTTTTATAAATTTTCATGACACAAAAGATTTTTAAAAGTTGCAAAAATAAATAAAATCAAATTTTACAGATGTCTCAAGTGAATATCCATGTGTTTTCATAAGTGTGATAAGTTTTATTCACCTTTTATATGAAAAATTTTATATTTTATATTTTTTATTAATGATAAACAAAAATAAATATAAAACAAAAAGTTAAGTTATTTTCAACATGTAAATTTATATCAATTTACTTGTTTTTTATTTTTTTTTTAAACTTTATAAAAAAAATAAAATATAAATGTTGTACAAATTGGATCATGTATATAAGTAACAAACGAGACAGAACTTTTTTTTTTTTTTTTAATAATTTTAATATGTCATACTTTTACCTGATATTACATTAAATTTTTAAAATATTTTCTTATCTAAAAATATAGAAAAATAAAATAAAATATGATACATAATTAAATTAACAAAGTAATTTATAAATTTATTTAATTTTTTTTATATTTTAATGTTATATTTATTGTAAGCTTTTTTTCTTCTTTGTTGAAAGAATCGAATTCAAAAAATTTGGCATGCGATTGGTAAAATTCAAGGGTTTGAATAAAAAAAATAAATAAAAAACGGGAAACGACCCAAAATGATTGCAACTATACTTGCACACATGAAAAATAAAAATAAAAAAATTTAAAAAATAAAAATGTTTGGCGCCAGAAGTACAAAGTACATGTACATCGTAAGCATGTTCGTTGGCTTTTAAGAATGTGTGCCATTTGTACATAATACGTATGAGAATTTTCAATCGATGCCAGGAAACAAAATAGATAGATATATAAAAAAATAAAAAAAAAATAAAAAAACTAGGGAAACGCCTTCCGGAATAAATATATAACTTGACGTCTTTACTGAGTTGTAGCTCATCACTCTCGTAAGATAAAAAATTGAAATAAAAAAAAATTAATGTTACCACTAAAAAAATAATATAACATTCAAAAAAAAAAAATAAAAGAAATACAATTGAATTTTATATAAATTAAGTTATTAATTTTTTAGACTCTTCAAATGCACTTGATGCAAGTGTTGGTGTTATTAATAAATAATCCCAGCTAAAAATTAAAAAACTATTTGACATCGATCCAATGTATTTTAATATATCAAACAATAAAATTAACAAGTTATATAAATTTAATAAAAAATTAGTATTAAATAAACTATAAAATATAAATTTTAAAATCTTGTTAATTAATATTTTTTAATTATAAAAAAATTTAATTTTTAATTTTTTAATTTAATTAAAATTTATTTTACAATTTTAAATATATATTTTGTTTAATTTTCAAAGTGTTTAATCTAAATATACAAATATAAAAATTTTCGGTGAAAAAAATTTAACTTTTTATTTTTTATTTATATTTTCAATATTTATTTATTTATTTTTTAACAAGCACGTGTTCATTTTTTCATTTGATAAATTTTATTTACGTACGTAATATAAATGTTAGTTTTTTAATAAATTTTAGTAGTTGACATTTTTGACAAATAAATGTCAATTTGAAATATGAAAAAATATAAGGACATTTTACCTTGAAATTTTTTTTTTAAAAATATTTTCTTTTTTTTTTTTTCTTGTCAAAGTTTTTATTTTCCATTTATTTATGAGATTCCTAGTGGAAATCATAAAAAAAAGTACATGAGACAATTGAATTTGTCCTCGACTTGAATTGTTTTAGACAATCCCCAGACATTTATTTGTTTCTATATTTAAATAGTTACAAGTTGATTTGTTTTCATCAAAAAAGATAGATACAATCGTTCAAATTCTTTTTATTCCGAATACGTTTATCAAAATTCTTTAAATTATATGAATATTATTTTTTTTTTTTAACCCTATATATTTATTTTATTTTTTTTTCGTCTGTGGTACAACTTGGCTAGCTTAACACTTTAAAATTATGCAAGTTATGCATGTTATATGTTACACGAAGCCTAACGTGACCACAAATTACAGTTTCATGACTTAGAACATTGCTCCCTACTGTTTTTATGATACATGGATTTGTATAAACTTTTACATAAACACAATAAATAATAATATTTTCTATTTTTTTATAATATTTTTAAATATTAATATCATTGTTTCATGTACTGCCATGTAAAGATAAAATTTACTAATGTTGATTTCATTTTTTTCAATATAATTTATTATTATTAATCAAATAAATTTATAATTAATAAATTAATCACTATCTGTAATTACAAAAATTTTAAATATCTATTTAAATTGTTATACTGTTAGTCTATCATATTCAGTTAAAATAAATTTCTTTATCGAATATTTTACCATCATTTGAGAGAGCTTATTCCTAACATACCAGAGCTTTTATTTTTTAATAAAAACCAGAAACGTTTTTAAATTCAATTAAAATATTGTCAATAAAAAAAGTAAAAATAATGGAATAAAAAAATATTGTCTTGAAAGTGATAACTTGGATAGACAATAACTGAAATTTATTTTGATGAAATAAGGTAAAATGGCATCAATTTTATCATCGATAAAATGGAAAAGATAAAAACAATTAGTAACGTCTGTCGAAACATATGGTAAACTAACTCTAAAAAATAATTTAATAAAAAATAAAAATGATGGAAAAAATATTTTTCTTATTGTATTTTTTGTGCCTCAATTGTTAAAACTCTTTTTCTTCAAGTGAACTGCAAGTATTTTTATCAATTTCTCTTGTCGTTTGGTAACTAGAAAAAAAACGAAATCGAAATCCAGAAAATTATCAAATCCATACAGAATATGGAGCCAAAAAAAAATATTTCTCCAGATATTGTTTGTTCCTAAAATGTTTAAAATTCTTCTCCATATTATCCTGTAAATTTTTAAAGCATTATTTGATGATATTTACTGAAGAATCAAGTATTTTTTAAAAAAATATTAGTAAGAACCATCTTTGTCTCTTTCCAAATTTTTTTTAAATCAATTCATTCAATTTGTTTGGAAATAAATTTGTGTGTTGATAAATACTAAAAGGAAAGCTATTTAAAATTAACATTTAAATATTTTTTTTTTGTAAATTATAACTTTACTTAAAACATACGGAAATTACATGTCTGCTAAATTTTCATTCATATTTTTTTGTATATTTCTTACATTTTTTGATAATATTTTTCGATATATATATTCTTTTATTTTTTATCTAATTATAATTTCATTTTTACCAAGATTTTTCATATATATATATTTTTTTTTTCTGCAGAAATAAATATTGTCCGGCTGGTAACATCAACTATAATTATTACCTTCAAATAAACGATCGACGTTTATATCAAGTAAATTCATTTTTACTTAATTATAATTAATTATTTATTTATTTTTATATTTATGTATTATCATTTTTTTTTTCTTGTAGTACATTATTATTATTATTATTTTTTGTCATAGAATAACATTAGGCATAATAGTTACATACATTACAATACATACATACAAATGCTCGACCACAAAAAAAAAAAATATAAAATAATCTGATTTGATAATTAATAAATTTTTTATATTTTCGAACATTCAGTGAGTTTTGAAAAAATTAAAATAAATTAATAACATATTAATTGATACTTATTATAATTTTTAAATTACCAAATTATTATCAATCAATGATTAAAATAAAATTGTAAAATTATAAATAATATTAATATATTTTATATTTTCAAATTGATAAATGTGGTACGAGCTTTTTGCGTTAGTTTAATACCAAGTTTAGCATTTTTTTTTTTTTTTTTTAATAGAACCCATGAAATCACACGAATTATTTAACGCATATACAATCATTACGGAATCAATAATAATAGTAATATATATTATTTACAGAGGGAAATTTTTTAAATAGATAAATTCACATTGAAATAAAATAAAATTTATATTTTTGTTAATGAATTTATCTTTTATATTTTGTTTTTTAATTATGATATATTTGAATTGACTATTAAATTATTTCCTCACATTTTTTTGATGAAACTATATATTTTTTTTTCAATTAAAAATTAACAGTCATTATTGTTATTTGTATAATTCTTAATTAAATAATTATTTTTTTGAATGATTATACAATGCAAGTATCGAAAAAGCCCAATAAATAATTAAATAATTTAAAACTAATGATAAGTCCGTGGTTTATTTTTTTTTTATTATTAGTTGTGGTCATTAATCGTATTGATTAAATTTATTAAATTAACATTTGTTTGTTTATTAATATTATTATTATTATTTTGTTTAAATAATTTATTTTGCCATTCACTTGATGGTAAATATTAGATTTTATAAATGCGTCAATTTGTGCTGGCAAAAAGTAAAATAATTAATTTATAAATTAAAATATTAACAAATTTATTGTAATATTAACTAAAACAAAATATAATTATAAATAATTAAATAAATTTAATTGAAAATATGAGATAATTAAAATATATATTTGCCCCAATGAGAGAATATGATTCTATTTTTTTTATTTTTTTTTTTCTATCAGGACGTGTGTATATTATTTTTATGTATATTATTTATGATATTCCATAATCTTCATGTCAATTTATTTTTTTATTTTTTAATAACATAATATTATATAATATTTTTTATATGATTTTTTTCTCTCTTTATATATTCATGATGTCATTTAAATAATTTATATATTTTTATTATTCATTCATTTTCATGGTTTATATGAATGTGTTGTCAAGGACAATATTAATTTTATTTCATTAACTTTTTTTTTTTTTTTGAAGTAGTAATTAAATCAACGGACATCTTAGCAGTTGCAATTTGTTGTTGATGGATTTGTTGGTTGATCAGTAAGTCGTTGACCTTTTGCTGCTCCAGCACCACCAGCCATTAAATTTGGATCATTGTCAAGTGATTCACTCATTTTATCGCATATTATATCAACAAGTTGTTCAAATACTGCCTGTTAAATTAAATAATATTAATATAACAATATTAAATAATATAAAAATAATAATATATATATATACCTTAACATTGATATTTTCTTTAGCAGATGTTTCAAAAAATTGTACACCCAATTGTTCAGCCAATTGTTTACCTCTTTCAAAACTAATAACTCTTTCATCTTCCATATCACACTTGTTACCAACAAGTATAACCTGAGCATTATCCCATGAATAAGTTTTTATTTGTGTTATCCAATCTTGTACTGAATTAAATGATTCTTCATTTGTAATATCATACATGAGAATAAAACCCATAGCACCTCTGTAATAAGCTGTTGTTATTGTACGATATCTTTCTTGACCAGCTGTATCCTATTTTTTTTTTTTTTAATTAAATAATTTTTATATTAATTAATTTAATTTTTAATTAAAAGGTTTTTTTTTTAAGTTTAATTAAATTTAAAATTAAAATATAATATTTGTTCTATTGATTTTACAAATTGTAAGAGAATTTTTTTTTATTTTATATTTTCTTTTTTAATGGAATTTTTTTTTATTTTTTTTTTATTACTCTTTTTTGTGTGTGTAGTTTTAAAATATTTATATAATTGATTATTATATTTAATATTATATTATAATTTAAAATATTACTGACCCATATTTGAAGTTTAACTCTTTTATCATGACGAAATACAGTTTTGACTTTAAAATCAATTCCAACAGTTGATACAAATGCTGATGTAAATGAATCATCAGCATAGCGAAATAAAAATGATGTTTTTCCTACTGATGAATTACCAATTATTAATAATTTAAACATGTAATCAAAATTTTGATCCGCGGCATCTTTTTGCCATTTTGGATCTTGTCCCGCCATCTGTAAAAAATATAAATTATTTAAATTTAATTTTCATTTATTTTATATTAATTTTATATGAAACAAATAGATTAATGATTAATTATTTTTTTAATATATTATAATAATTAAACTCTATTAAATCGATACCAAATTATTATTTGATGATGTTATTTCAACAATTGACATCATTCGTGCCATTCTTGTTCGTAATCTTAATCCAGAATCCCTCATACTATCGTTTCTTTCATAAACAAATTTTCTAAACCACATTAATCTTTAATATAATTTAAAATAACAAAAATAATAATTTATCTAATTTAATTATTAATAAATTTATATATTTTAATATTATTTTATACATATTATTTTTAACAAAAAAAAATAAAATAAAATAATAAAATAGTAATTATTTCACTATCTAAATAATATATTATTATTAATTTTATTATTTAATAAAAATATTATTAAATGAACAAACAATTTAACTGTTAATTGTAATATATTTTTTTTTTTTTTTTAAATATTTTAATATTTTTTTACATCAAGACTTGAGTGTTATCGCTAGAACTAGACTGGTTAATTTTATTTATTTTTTTTTCATCGTGGCAATAATTAGACTGGTCACGTGATAAAAAAAAATATAATAATAAAAAATAAAAAAAATAAAAAAATATATATACGTATTGAAGAAAAACGTCAAGGTGTTGGACGACATGACATTGAAGTATAAGCATGCATATGATCAAACAATATTAATCAGTTGAATGCCAAACAATTAAATGACGTTTTTTGATGGTCAAGTTGCCTCGTAAATATAATACATAAATACTCTCATATATATATGCAAATTTAACTATCAAATTCCAAAGATTTCAATTGGTACAGCCATTTGTCGATACAACTATGTACTCTTGGTCAGACATAATCAATAAACATTGTCACATTCAATAACTATATGCATACAAAATTTAAATATATAACTAAATATCTATTTTATCATACTAAAATTATATTTATAAATAAATTTTATCTATAAACAAATTTATAAAAAAAAAAAACGAATCTATTTATAAAAAAAATCTACTGAAAAAATTAAAAAACAAATTTATATACATTTTTTAAACTTATTTATTATCATAATTTAAATTAGTATAAAATAAAAAAAATTAACGATGCAAACATGATTAATAATAAAAAAAATTAATTTAATAAATTTAACTTTTAGATGAAAAAAAAAAATAAAATGTACAATGTTAAATAGTGAGGTCGAGTTGAGAGCCTGTAAGATTCGTCTTTCATCCCTTCATCAAATGGCCCCTGACTTTCAACATCAGTAACAATAGTCATATATACACCCACCACCCTCATGACATACTGCCCGATATAAAATATATATATATATATATATTCCCATAAAATTTTATTTTCACTTTTTATTGATCTTTGTGTTTATTTTTATAATTAATTTTATTTAAAAAAAAAATTTTTTTTTCATATTTATTTTTTTTTAACAAACTAAATAATTTTATCTAAAATACAAGTAAATTTATAAAATTCATAATAATAACAGCATAATATAGGTCAATTTGTAAAAAAAAAAAAAAAAAAATATTAATGTAAAAAAATATATATATGTATACAAAATAAACTAGTCTATCTATTTTCTCCACCCAGATTAATCGATTACTTTTATGTTTCACGATGAATTAAGTCGATAAAATTCGTTCTTTTATTTTTTTATCTCAGTACAACATTTATAGTTGATTTTTTTATTAATATTATTGTTGTTATTTGTTTTTTATTTTTTTTTTTATAATATAAAATAGGGGCACAACGATCACCGTGAATTTGACCCACATTCAAGGACAATATCAAGGTGGTTAAAGTTTTTTTATATAATCAAGGATATAAATGACGGGAAATCATTGAGGGGAAAGACGAATGTATAATATATATCAACGAGGGCATACATCTACATATTATATATACTTATATTGAGTTTATACAAACGGAAACAAAATACAAATATTGCTATCGCATAAAGTGTTCATGATATTACGAGAAAGTAGGTAAAAATAAAAAATAATAATTATACATGCTTTGAATTGATAAAATTAAAAAATAAATAAATAATTATATCATATATTAATTTAAGGGTAGTAAGGGTTGTATGATTAAATAATAAAAATAAAATATAAAACCTTGAGACAAAATTTAATGATTTTTAAAAATAAAAAATCAATGTAAGACTGAGCAAAAAAAAAAAGTAGTCTCATTTTTATATTTAAAAAAATCATAAAAATTTAAAATTTTAATTATTATAATCTTTTTTGTTATTCAGTGGATAATTAAATTGAATAATATGCAAATATTAAATATTTTTTTCCACCCTTATTCCAGATGTTGAAGAGGGCCTATGACGTTCATGATGTGATTGACGTAGACAACGTCAAGCGCACTCATTGGTAAATTAAAAAAGACATTTATTTTAGTTCTTTAAATAAATAAATATATATATATTATTTATATTTAATAAATTAAAATTATAATTAATAGAAATAAAAATTAATTTTATAATAATATAATTGTGTATATAATTATTAAATTATTTTAATGATAAATTATATTCATACCTGGAGGGTTGTTTTGTTTTTTGATTATTTATTTAACAATTAATACACTTAATTATTTTGATAAATTAAAATTTATTACAAAATTTTTTTAGTATGATATTATTGAAACACTTGATAATCACTATAAATAAATAATAATAAACATTAATATATTATTAATAATTTAAAATTAAAATTAAAAAAAAAAGTAAATCACAATTTTTTTTCTATTTTTTTTTTTTTTTTCTATTTTTTGTATTATCACGTTTTATTCACGATTAAAATGTCGAATGAACTGGCCTCGATGTTAAAGCGTCGTCGCACACCACTGTTGTACAATACGATAAAGCTAAAATATCGACTATTTCGAATAGACTCTTGTCTGTATCCAATCGTGAGCTTGCTTTTTTGCGCTTGCGTATTTTTTTTATTTCTCTGTTAAAATATATTGCCTCATGAAAATGAAAAATAAAAAAAATAAATAATTTTAAATATTATTGGAAATAAAATAATATTTTCTTTTTTTTTTTTTTTAATTTTTTTAATTGTTGTTATTTGATTTTTACAGGCAAAAATATATTTTATTATATTTATATAAAAATTAAACGTCATTTTTGCATTACCAACCAACTTGTTGATTTATTTCATTCATTTATTTATTATTTTTTTTGCAATTATTTATAAATTTCATAAATCTGTCAAATTGATGGTGATAATAAAAGGGGTTGAATTATTTTTTAAATAAATAATGAAACTAGATAAAATAATTATTGAAAAATTGCTTGAATGATTAATTTATTAGTTTAATTATTATCTTGGGAGTTTGTGTATTTTGATAGCCATGATGTATGAAATATATCACAAGAGTGAAGGATTTAAATTTCAAAACTTGTATAGAATAGTTTTTCATAGCTGTTATAATATTTAAGTAATAATACTATACAAAATTTAATTATATTAAAAATTATTTGTACAGTAGTTTTCAACATGCAAACAAAAGTTTTCAACAAACAAATCTCTAACAAATATTTTCTACTGTTTTATTCAAATATTTTTAATTGAAAAATTCAATTTATCAAAATTATATTTCGTGATAAATTTCAAACTTAAATAAATAAAAATAAATACTATATTTAATATTATTTTATTACAATTTAAAATTACAAAAATTAAAATTTATAATTAAACATATGAAATCTATATGTTACAAAAAAAAAAAAAAAAAAAATGAATGTCTTTTCATTGTGATTAAATACATAATATTTTTTATTGACATTAACGTGGTTATGTCAAAAATATAATAAAATAATTTTCATATAATTACAATGTCAAAACCAAAAACACAAAAAAGTAATTATTTAAAAATTAATTTATACATTATTTTTATCAAAATATAAATTATTTATTAAATTTTTTTCTTAAATTAAATTTAAAGCTAAAGAAAAAAAATATGACTTGTCAGATAATCAATCAAATCCTCCAGAAATTGTTGATCAAATGGAGCTTATTGAATATTTTTTTAAAAATAAAAATGCAAATTTTAAATACATGATTTATTCTGTTGATCGTTCTTCAAAATATTTTACACCCTATTCACTCAAGTAAGTACTCAATTTAATCAGCTTTAATTTTTTTTTTTATTTTAACAATTTATTAACTCATATATTTTTTTTATTAAATATTTTGTTCATTTTAAATAATTTTTTTTTTAAATTTTAATAGAATAGTACCTTACAAAGATGTTGGCCTTAACTACATGACTATAAGTTCAAGTGGTGTTTCAAATTATTCACATAATTCAATAACATTTACATCACTTTGTCAATGGAAAAGAGAATATATTTACTATCTTAAACTTATGAAGGCACTTTATAAATTTAACAAAAAAAAAATAAATTATTTTCATCATTTTATTCTGCTATTTTCTAATTGTATATTTAATTTTTTATTACAGATAAAATTTTTTTCACTTTATTCATTATGGAAAGCTTTTTATTATTTAAAAAAATATATAAAAATTAAAAAATTTAATAAAGCTAAAAATAATATTAATAAAAATTTATTTATATGTGATATTATTATTGGAAAAACAATATTAAAAATTAATCATATGTTTTTTAATTTTATTGATGAATCATTTTTTGATTCTAGTATTATTCAAAATATGACATTATTTGAATTTGTTGAATTACAAGTAATAATTATTAATTAATTATATATATTATTATTATTTATAATTTAAATTAATAATAAATTAAATTTTTTAATTAGTTTATTAAATTGGAAAATGTTAAAATGAAATTAGATAATTTACGAATAATTATTGTTGATATTATTTATAAAACTTGTATTGAATCATTGCTTGAATCAGGATATACAATTGATGATTCAAATATAAATTATTCACAAACTATTTATGGTAAACTTGGTGAATTTACAAATAAATTACGTTTACCAAATAATAATAGTAATTTTAAAATGAGTTTTATTGAACAAGCTAATAAAAGAGAAAAATGTCATCGTTTATCAAAGTAATTTTTTATTTTTAAATTTAATATAAAATATTTAACAATGGTTTAATTTAATTTTTTACTTTTTTATTTATTTTTATTTAAATATTTCAATTTCAATTTTATTTGATTGTATATATATTTTTTTTTTTTTTTGTAATATACTTTAATTTAATTTTAACATATTGATTGATTATTTTTTTACTTTTTTAAATTTTAGTTTTATTCATTTGATTGATTATATTACTGTCAATATGATGCATGATTTATTAGAAAAAACATATATACAATTTTATAATGTATTAAAAATACATACTGATTTTTTATCTGTTGATGAAGAAATAGATTGTACTTTAGTTAATACTAAAATTGAAAATTCACGACCTACAGACTCTCCCTACAAAGTATTGATTTGTTCTAAATTAATATTCATTTAATTTTTTTTTTTTATTTTTTTATTAATTTCATATAATAATAATTTTTGTTAAATATAAATAGGAGCCTTATTTTATTGTTGATATGATTTTGTCAGCTGATGGTATTATAACAATAGATCCACTTGAAAATGTATTCAATTTTGTTATGTCAACAATTCAAACAATTTGGACTGAAACAATCAGTAAAATAAAACCACTTTTATCAGATTTAAATTTTCAATGTTTTACAAAGTAAAAAAAAAATATATATATAAAATATAAATAATATAAATTATATTTTTATATAATATTTATATATTTTTTTAATTTTTTTTTTTTTTTTAGACCAATTATAAATAATAAAATTGAAAAATATAAATTATCTTGTGATCCACCTGATGTCAATGATATTATTAAACAAAGTACAATTATTGAAAATTTAATAAATAAAATAAATATAATATTTAAAAAAAATTTTATAATTATAAATAAATATTTAAATAATTATTTAAATATTGAAAAATTTTATATGGATAATATAACATTTGATGATAATATTATACGTCAAAATGAAAAATGTATTTTAATAAAAGAATTATGTGAAAAATATAAAAATGAAATAAATGATATTGATAATATTGTTGATATTAAATCAATTGGTATATTTAATTTAAAAACTGATAGATTTAAATCCAAAGCAATATCAGCAACATTAAAAAAAAAAAAAATTCTTGAAACTGTTGTTCCTGGGTAATCAATCATATTTTTTTATTATAAATAAAAATAAATAAATAAATGTTATTTATTTATTATTAGACTTGGAAAATCAAAAGTCAGTGAATTGTTAAAAAAATCACATGAAGCTAAAAATTATCTTGAATGTGATCCATCAACTGTTGATGATTATGTTGAATTTTTAAAATATGTAGATAAAGCACAACAATATGCTGATACATTGGAATATCAATTGGATTATATCAAAGAACTTTATGATGTTATTGATGAATATGAAATTCCAGTTTCAAATGATGATATAGAAAATTATTTGGTAAATAATAATAATTAAATATAAATTATTATTAATTTGATTTTTTACTTTTAATAATATTTTATTTATTCAGAGTATAAGTGTTCATCTGTTTAATTTAAGAAAAACTGTTGATAAAAGACTTGAAGATAGAGGAACACTTGTTGAAAAATTTAATACAAATATAGAAATTGAAATTAAAAAATTAACTGAAATTATTTCTAATATAAATGACAAAATAGTTGTAAATATAATATTGTTGTTTATATTTTTATTTTTAAGATATATTTTTTAATTAATTAAATTAAATATGAATTATTATAATTTTTTTAATTAAAATTAGGAACCTTGGCTTTTAGATATTGATAGTGATACTTATGAATGTTTAGAAACTCTTGATGAATATACTGAAACACTTAAAATATGTACAAATAAACTTGAAGAATTTCAGGGACATCAAAAACATTTAAAACTAGAAATATCACGTTTAGAAATTTTATCACATGTTACAAATGAAGTTAAATTAAGAAAATTATTATGGGATAGTAAATTATCATGGTCTGATTATGTTTATCAATGGTATAATATTGATTTTGATAAATTAAATGTTGAAGATATAACAAATATTACAAATAAATATTTAAAAAATATA
Organism: Lysiphlebus fabarum; assembly: GCA_011426435.1. NCBI lineage: Eukaryota > Metazoa > Arthropoda > Insecta > Hymenoptera > Braconidae > Lysiphlebus > Lysiphlebus fabarum. Next base: position 735,216 of record WSYQ01000009.1, read on the forward strand.
ATACAACTTGAAAAAGGTTTACCAATTAATAATATATTACCAAAATTAAAAGAAGATGTTGAAATAATACGTGATAAATTACCAGTTATAAGTTATTTACGTAATTCAAATTTAAAAACACGTCATTGGAATAAAATTGAAAAATTATTAAATTATAATTATCAAAAAAATATAACAAAATTAACATTAAAATTTTTTGATGATATTGATGCATTTTTATATTATGATGAATTATTAGAAATATCTAGTTCAGCAACATCTGAAGCAAATCTTGAATCAATGCTTAATAAAGTACAAGATATATGGAAAAATCTTGAATTTATTATAATATCACATAAAAATTCAAAAGATGTATTTATACTTGGTAGTTTGGAAGAAATTCAAGGAGCATTGGATGAAAGTAATATTAATATACAAACAATTGGTGCATCTCGTCACGTAGCACCTATTAAATCACGTTTGGATGAATGGTCAAAACAATTGGATTTATTTTCTCAAACACTTGTAAAAATTTAAAAAAAAAAAACAAAAAAACAAATGTATTATTTAATTTTTTATTAAATTTATTATAATATATTTTTTAAAACAGGAAGCTTGGCAGTATTGTCAACAACAATGGATGTATCTTGAAGCAATATTTTCTGCTCCAGATATTCAACGACAATTATCAGATGAAGCAAATCTTTTTACAACAGTTGATAAATCTTGGAAGGATATTATGCGAAAAACTGCAAAAGTAATTTATTTATATTTATTTTGATTATTTTAATATTAATAATAATATTATAAATGATAGATGCCTTTGGCAATGGTTGCTTGTACACAACCAGGTCTTTTAGAACAATTAGAAAAAAATAATAAAAATCTTGATGAAATTACTAAATGTCTTGAGGCATATCTTGAAACAAAACGTATTGCATTTCCAAGATTTTTTTTTCTATCCAATGATGAACTTCTTGAGATTCTTGCACAAGTAATTTTTTTTTTTTCCTTTATTATAAATAAAAATAATATTATAACATATTTTATTTATTTATTTATTTATTTATTTATTTATTTAGACTAAAAATCCTCATGCAGTACAAAAACATTTACAAAAATGTTTTGATGCAATTTATCGTTTAGAATTTGCAAAAAAAATACCAGATGGTTCAATTGACAAAGAGCCAATATTAACAACAGATATATTAGCAATGTTATCACCAGAAGGTGAAAGAGTTATTCTTGGTGGTGACATTAAAGCAAAAGGAAATGTTGAAAATTGGTTGGGAAAAGTTGAAGAATCAATGTTTATGTCATTAAAAAAAAAAATGAAATTAGCAATTTTAGATCTTAAACAAAGAGGTAGAAATAAATTTTTATCATCTCATCCATCACAAATTGTATTGACAGTTTCACAAATATTTTGGTCAAAAAATGTTCATTTAATTCTTGATAATGATAATAATAATATTGTAAATTTAATGAGTAATTTTGAAAAAAAATGTTATTCAGTAAGTAAAAATGTTGATTATTATTATTATTATTACTATTATTGTAAAAATAATTTTTAAATTATAATAATAAAATAATAAATATAGGATTTAAATGAACTTGCTGCAATGGTAAGAACAGAACTTCCAGCATTAATACGTGATGTTATTATTAATTTAATAACAGTTGATGTACATGCTAGAGATATTATAACATCTTTAGTAACATTAAAAGTATCATCAAGTCAAAGTTTTGAATGGACTAAAAATTTACGTTATTATTGGGATGATAATATTAATAATTGTTTAGCACGTATGAGCAATGCTGAATATTTATATGGTTATGAATATCTTGGTGGACAAAAAAGGCTTGTTATAACACCACTTACTGATAAATGTTATTTATGTTTAATGGGTGCATTACAACTTGATCTTGGTGGTGCACCAGCTGGTCCAGCTGGTACTGGTAAAACAGAAACAACAAAAGATTTAGCAAAAGCACTTGCAATACAATGTGTTGTATTTAATTGTTCTGAAGGTCTTGATTTTAAAATGATGGGTAGATTTTTTTCTGGTTTAGCAACATCTGGTGCATGGTGTTGTTTTGATGAATTTAATCGTATTGATATTGAAGTATTATCTGTTATTGCACAACAATTAATAACAATTAAAAATGCTAAAATATGTAAATTAAAAAAATTTTTATTTGAAGGACGTTATATTAAACTTGTTATGTCATGTGCAACATTTATAACAATGAATCCTGGTTATGCTGGACGTACTGAATTACCAGATAATCTTAAATCATTATTTAGACCAATATCAATGATGGTACCTGATTATAAACTTATTGCTGAAGTTACATTATATTCAGAAGGTTTTGAATCATCAAAATTATTATCAATTAAAATGACACTTATGTATAAATTATGTAGTGAACAATTATCACAACAAGATCATTATGATTTTGGTATGAGAGCAGTTAAAAGTGTACTTGTTATGGCTGGTAGTTTAAAAAGAAATAATCCAGATAAAAGTGAAGATGTTGTACTTATACGTGCATTACGTAATAGTAATTTACCTAAATTTTTAGCTGATGATGCTGAATTATTTATTGGTATATTGGCTGATTTATTTCCCAATACAATTTTACCAGATGATAATTATGGAATTTTTCAAGATACTATTATCAAGGTATTATAGTATATCTATACTATATCAATAAATATTAATTAATTAATCATTTTAGGTAATGAAAGATAAATTATTACAACCAGAAAAATCATCAATTAAAAAAATAATTCAATTACATGAAACAATACAAGTAAGACATGGTGTAATGTTAGTTGGACCAACTGGAGCAGGAAAAACAACTCTTCTTCATGTAAGATTAGTATTAAATTATAATAAATAATATATATATATGTATATATAAATTTAATAATATAATTCTAGACATTGAGTAAAACTTATATTAAATTAAATGAAATGGAAGAACCTGGTGTATATAATAAAAATGTAAATATGTATACATTAAATCCAAAAGCAGTGACAATGGGTGAATTATACGGTGAAGTTGATATAATGTCAAATGAATGGAAAGATGGTTTATTAGGTTCAATAATACGTTTAGTATGTTCAGTTAATAATGATGATCATCAATGGGTTATTTGTGATGGTCCAGTTGATGCTTTATGGATTGAAAATATGAATACTGTTCTTGATGATAATAAAATGTTATGTTTAGCAAATTCTGAAAGAATAAAATTTACACCATATGTTAAAATGATATTTGAAGTTATGGATTTATCACAAGCATCACCAGCAACAGTAAGTAGATGTGGTATGGTTTATGTTGATCCATCAGAACTTGGTTGGATGCCATATGTTAAAACTTGGATTAATAAAATTAATAATATATTACCAAATAAAGAAGCTAAAGAATTAGTATATCAATTATTTAATAATTATATACAAGATGGTTTAATATTTTTTAAAAAATATTGTGATTATGCTATTGCACAAGTTGATATTAGTAAAGTTAATATGGTTTGTAGTTTATTAGAAAGTATATTTAATGAACCAGGTGCATTTGATAAAACACTTGATAAAACTAGAATGAGAACATTTATTGTACAATCATTTATATTTTCATATATTTGGGGTATTGGAGGTAATATTATTGATACATCACGTGAAGCATTTGAATTATTTATTAATAATCAATTTAATGATAATGCTGATGCCAGGTAAATTTAATTTAATAAACAAATATATATTTATATTTATATTTTTTTAAACAACTAAATTTAATATTTATATATTTATCAAGATTACCATCATCTGGTGATTTATGGAATTTATTTATAAATGTCATTAATCAAAGAATGGATTTATGGATTAAACTCATACCACCATTTATTTATGATGGTGATAAACCATTTTTTGAAATTCTTGTTCCAACAATTGATACTGTTAGATATGGATATATTATCAGTAAAATGATTGATGCAAAAAAACCAGTATTTATTACTGGTGAAACTGGTATATGAATATGTCAATTTAATTATTAAATATATTATTATTTATTTTGATTATTATTACTATTTTTTTTAACAGGAGTTGGAAAAACAGTTATTGTTAAAGTTGTATTAAATTCATTACGTGAAAAAAATTTATGGATTCCAGTTAGTTTTAATTTTTCAGCTCAAACAAGTAGTAAAAGAACACAAGAAATATTAGAACTTAAACTTGAAAAAAAAAAACGTACATTACTTGGTGCACCAATTGGTAAAAAAATTTGTATATTTGTTGATGATGTTAATATGCCACGTTATGATACATATGGATCACAACCACCAATTGAATTATTAAGACAAGTATTAGATTTTAATGGTTTTTATGATCGTGAAAAACTTTATTGGAAAGATATTGAAAATATTGTATTAGTTGCTGCATGTGCACCACCAGGAGGTGGAAGAAATCCACTTAGTCCAAGATTTACACGTCATTTTGGTATGCTTGTTGTACCAATGGCAACTGAATCATCATTAAAATCAATATTTAGGTAATATTATTAAAATAAATTAAATTTATAATAATCTATATAATATTATTAATATTATTAATTAATTTACAGATCAATATTAAGAGGTTTTTTGGTATTTAATGAATTTTCACAAGGTGTCATTGATATTTGTGATAAAATTGTAAATGCAACTGTTGAAATATATGATAAAATTGCTGATGATCTTTTACCAACACCAGAAAAAAGTCATTATGTATTTAATTTACGTGATTTATCAAAATGTATACAAGGTATAATGCAAGTTGAACCATCAACAACTCGTGATGCTAAACAAATGACAAGATTATTTTATCATGAATGTTTAAGAGTATTTCATGATCGTCTTATTGATACAATTGATAAAAATTATTTTTATCGTCTTTTATCAAATACATGTTATCGAACATTTGGTGATGAAGTTATTCGTCTTCCAGCAGAAAAAGATGAACATATAAATGAACCACCAATACTTTATTTTGGTGATTTTATGAATTTTGGAGCATCAAAAGAATCAAGATACTATGAAGAAATAACAAATGTTGTTAAAATGAAAGAAATTCTTCAGGTTTACTTTTATTGTTTTTTTTTTTTTTAAATAAAATTAAAAATAATATTATTTATAATTTTTATAACAATAATTTTATTATTATAGGATTATTTGGATGACTATTGTCTTGTTGAAAATAAAGACGTTAAGTTAATATTTTTTACAGATGCAATTCAGCATCTGTGTCGTCTTGCAAGAATATTAAGATCTGAAAGAGGTCATGGACTATTAGTTGGTGTTGGAGGAATGGGAAAACAAAGTCTTACTCGATTGGCATCACATCTCAATGGATATTCGTAATAATTTAATAATAATAAATAATTTTGTTTTAATAAAAAAAAAATTAATTAAATATTTCTAGATGTTCACAAATTGAAGTTTGTCGTGGATATGATATTAATTCATGGCATATTGATCTTCGTGAAATTTATTTAAATCCAGGTGCATATGCTAAAGATGCAACATTTTTATTTACTGATACACAAATTGTTATTGAAGAATTTCTTGAAGATATAAATAATACACTTAATTCAGGTAAAAATATTATTTTTAAATTATTTAAATAAAATTTTATTTATAATAATTTATTCATTAGGAGAAGTACCAAATTTATTTGAAGCTGATGAATTAGAAAAAGCTATAATTGCAACAAGACCAGCAGCTAAAGAAGCTGGAATAAGTGAAGAAAATCGTGATGAAATATTTGATTTTTTTATAAGTCGTGTACGTAATCATTTACATTTAGTATTATGTATGAGTCCAGTTGGTGATGCATTTCGGTTAGTAAAATATATTTATTATTTTATTTTAATAAAACAAATATATTTATTGTATTTTTAATATTTTTTTAGTCGTCGTTGTCGTATGTTTCCTTCGTTAGTTAATTGCTGTACCATTGATTGGTTTACCAAATGGCCAAATGATGCATTATTATCAGTTGCTGAAACATGTATTGCACCATTAATTATTGACAATACAAACAAAGTAAAATCATTGGCATCAATTTGTGTTTTAATGCATCAAGTAAATTTATATTTTAATAAAAATAAATTGAATAATTTAATTATACAAAAGATAAATAATAAATACTATATAATGATTTTTTATTTTTTTTTTTTATTTCAACAGAGTGTTGAAGATATGACTCATAGATATTTTACTGAAATGAAAAGACGATATTATACAACACCAAGTAGTTATTTGGAATTATTAAAATTATATTCATCAACATTAGAAAAAAAAAATAAAGAATTAACAACATCAAGAGCTAAAATTGAAAATGGATTAAATGTATTTATTAAACAAAAAAATATATTTATTTATATAAATTTTTTTGGCTCATTTGTTGATTTTATATTTATAAATTTTATAATTATATTATTTAGAAACTCAATGAGACAAATGAAACAGTTATAATAATGAAAAAAGATCTTATCGAATTGGCACCACAATTAAAAATAAGCTCAGAACAAGTTACAAAATTAATGAAGGTCGTACAAAAACAAAAAATTGAATGTGATAAAGTTCGTACAATTGTTTTGGCTGATGAGGCACATGCCAAGGTAAATTTTTTCATGTTTAATGAATTATTAAAAAAAAAAAAACAATAAATTAATTAATTTAATTAATTTTAAATAAAAGATAAAAGCAAATGAAACAGCATTACTTGAAACAGAAGCAAGAAAAGATTTAGAATCAGCAATACCAGCATTACAAGAAGCAGAAAAAGCATTAAAATCATTGAATAAAAATGATATTAATGAAATAAAAGTATTTCAAAAACCTCCAAATCTTGTACGTTTTGTTATGGAAGCTGTTTGTTTACTTCTTGGTGAAAAAACAGATTGGCCATCAGCAAAATCAGTATTATCTGATAGTCATTTTTTAGAACGTTTAGTATTATATCCAAAAGATAATATATCAAATAAATTATTAAAAGATCTTGAAAAATATGTTGATAATTCAGATTTTAAACCACATATTGTTGCTAAACAAAGTAAAGTATGTAAATCAATGTGTATATGGGTACGTGCAATATCTGGTTATGCAAAATTATATCGTATTGTTGAGCCAAAAAGAGAAAAATTAAAAGAAGCACAAATTGAATTACATAATATTGAAAGTATATTACATGAAAAACAAATGGAATTATTTAATGTTGAAGAAAAAATTAAACAACTTGAAGAACAATATAATTTAGCTGTTAATAATTTAGCTGAATTACAATCAAATATTAATTTAGGAGAAAAAAGATTAAAAAGATCTGGTAAATTAATTGTCGCATTAGCTGATGAAGAAATACGTTGGAAAAAATCAATATTAAATTTTAAAATTAAAATAAATAATCTTATTGGTGATGTGTTAATTGCTGCTGGTGCATTAGCATATTTTGGTGCATTTACACAAATATATAGACAAGAATTATTAAATAATTGGTTAGATAAATGTAATTATGAAAATATTGATATAACACCAAATTTTAGTTTAATTAATGTTCTTGGTGATTCTTATAAAATTAAATCATGGAATTTTTATGGTCTTCCAAGAGATAATGTTAGTGCAGAAAATGCATTATTTGTAACACAAGCAAGACGTTGGCCATTGATGATTGATCCACAAGAACAAGTAATTTTTTACAACAAATATTTTAACACATACCAGCTTTATACAGATTTATTTTATTAAAAATTAAATTTTAATTTAGGCATACAGATGGATTAAAAATATGGAAATGGAAAATAATATAAAAATATGTGAAATGACAAATCCAAATTTAATGAGAATAATGGAAAATTGTATTAGACTTGGATTACCAATAATGCTTAATAATATTGGTGAAATATTAGATCCAAGCTTAGAGCCAATTTTACTTCAACAAGTATTTATTCAGGTTAAATTAAATTAAATTTATAAATTTTAATTTAATTTAATTTAATTAATAACTCAAATATTATAACTTGAAATATTTGTTTTTTTTTTTTTTTTTGTTTTTCAGGGTGGAAAAACATTAATACGTTTGGGTAATAGTAATATTGAATATGAAAATGGTTTTAAACTTTATATGACAACAAAATTAGGAAATCCTCATTATTTACCAGAAATATGTATTAAAGTAACAATTGTTAATTTTACTGTAACACCAAGTGGTCTTGAGGATCAATTATTAGCTGATGTTGTTAGACTTGAAAGACCAGATCTTGAATTAATGCGTGATGAATTAGTTGCTAATATTAATTCAGATAAAACACAATTATTAATTATTGAAGATAAAATATTATCAATGTTATTTAATTCTGGTGATAATATATTAGATAATGAAGAATTAATTGAAAGTTTAAATGATAGTAAAGAAACATCAACAATTATTGGAACAAGAGTTATTGATTCAGAAAAAACTGAACAAAATATTATAAAAGCACGTGATAAATATCGTTCAGTTGCAACTCGTGGATCTGTATTATTTTTTGTTGTATCAAGTCTCAATGAAATTGATCCTATGTATCAATTTTCATTAAAATATTTTAATCAATTATTTAATAATGTCATTGAAACAAGTGAAAAAAGTGATAATATAAATGAACGTTTAAAAATTCTTTATGATAAAATAACACTTTCAATTTATTTAAATGTATCAAGAGGATTATTTGAAAAACATAAACTTATATTGAGTTTTATGTTTACTGTTGCAATACAATTAAATGAAAATAAAATTACTCATCAACAATGGAATTTTATTCTTCGTGGCCCAGGACCAATTCAAGTGGTAAAATATAAATTTGTTTTTTTCTTTATATTAAATATTATACTCATTGAAAAAATTAATTTCAATCAACAGACATCAAAACCTGATTACCCAACACTAAGTGAAACAACTTGGAAATCAATAAACTATTTGAATGAAAATTTTCCAAAATTTAATGGTCTTTTGGATGATGGATTGAAGCAAATTAATATAAAACTGGATTACTTGGAAGAGGTAGTAAATTATTATTTATATAAATAAATTATTAAGAAATATTTATATTAATAATTAATTAATTTATTAAGATAATAAACGTTATACCAGAAAATAAAATAAAAAGTAATAAAAATTGGAATGAAAATTTAGATGATATTGAAAAATTAATGATTATAAAATGTTTAAAAGAAGAAAAATTAATATTTGGAATAAGTGCATTTATTAAAAAAAATTTAGGTCAACAATTTATTGAATCATCAATAATTTCTTTACCTGATATGTAACTAATATTTATACACTTATTATTTTTTTTTTAAATTAAATATAAAATAAATATAATTTTATCAATTGATTTTTAGTTATCCAGATACATCAAATATAACTCCATTGATATTTATATTAAGTACTGGTTCTGATCCATTTTCATCATTTGTAAAATTTGCAATTGAAAAAGAATATAAAGATAAATATTTATCAATATCATTGGGTCAAGGTCAAGGACCAATTGCTGAAGAATTAATAAAAGAAGGTTGTAAAAGTGGAAAATGGATATATTTACAAAATTGTCATTTAGCTAAATCATGGATGTCATCACTTGAAAAAATAGTCATTGATATAATTGAAAATAATAAAAATATTGATAAAAATTTTCGTTTATTTTTAAGTTCAATGCCAAGTTTATCATTTCCAGTAGCAATACTTGAAAATTCAGTTAAAGTTACAAATGAACCACCAAAAGGATTAAAAGCAAATATTAAACGTGAATTACATGATTTATCAGATAATATATATAATATATTTGATGACAATGATAATAAAATAAATAATACAAATTTAAAAAAAATGATATTTGGAGTATGTTTTTTTCATGCAATAATACAAGAAAGAAAAAAATTTGGTCCACTTGGTTGGAATATTAATTATGAATTTAGTGATAATGATCGTGAATGTTGTTTATTAAATTTAATATTATTTTGTAATAATAATAATAAAAATAATAATATACCTTGGAATGCATTAATTTATACAACTGGTGAAATAACATATGGTGGAAGAATAACTGACAATTGGGATTTAAGATGTTTAAAAACAATACTTGATAATTATTTATCACCACAAACACTTGATAATAATTATTATTATTCATTATCAAAAATATATTATTGTCCAAATTATAATAATATTAATAAATATAAAGAATATGTTGATAAATTTCCATTAATTGAAGAACCAGAAATATTTGGTATGCATGAAAATGCAAATATAACATATCAATTAAATGAAACTAAAAATATATTAAATATAATATTAGATATACAACCAAAAATTAATACTGATAATAATGATAAATCAAATTCAGATATTGTTTATGAACTTGCACAAATTATTATGGATAAAATTGAATTATCAATTGATCATGATAAATGTAATAAATTACATTATATTAAAGATAAAACTGACCGTTTACCATCATTGACAATTGTATTAATACATGAAGTTGATAGATATAATAAATTACTTGATAAAATTCATGTATCAATGGATAATTTACAAAGAGCAATAAAAGGTTTTGTTGTTATGTCTGATGAACTTGAATATGTATTTAATGCATTGATGAATAATCAAGTACCAAAATTATGGCATAATGTCAATGTTTATCCATCATTAAAAACACTTGGTAGTTGGATTAGAGATTTAGAATTAAGAATTGATTTTATCAAGGTTATGTATATATCTATTTTATTAGTATTATTATTAATTATTTGATAATTAATTAATTTAAATATTTAAATACCTTTTTATATATAGATGTGGTTGATTGATAAATTACCAATATCATTTTGGTTTTCTGGTTTTTCTTTTCCTCAAGGATTTATCACTGGTGTACTTCAAACATATGCAAGAAAATATAATATTCCAATTGATCAACTTAAACTTGATTATACAGTATTGAATAAAGTACTGAGACAAGAAGACATTGGAACTTTTCATTTTTCAACAAATAAAGAGGTTAATACATATTTTTAAACTCTTATTGTTGATAATTATTTTAGTTATTTTGATTTATTCTTATTCATTTGAAGGATCCAAAATTATATAAAGGTCTATCAAGTCCAGAAGATGGTGTATATGTTCATGGATTATTTTTAGATGCTGCAAGATGGGATTTTGATGATGGAATACTTGTTGATGCTGCAATGGGTATAATTTTGTTTTATTCCTTTAAAAAATATATATATATTAATAAAAATTAATAATTTATAAAATAGGAGAAATGAATCCAAGTTTACCAGTTGTTCATATATTGCCAGTTGTAGTACTTCCAGAAAATGATACAAGATATGTATGTCCACTTTATAAAACATCAATACGTGCTGGTGTACTGTCAACAACTGGACACAGTACAAATTTTGTTGTACCAATATTATTACCATCATCTCAAGAACAATCATATTGGATTCTTAAAGGTACAGCTCTTCTTATTCAAGTTACAGATTAATCAAAAATATAAACTTGACACTAAATACCAGTGATAAAAAATAAAGACAAATTAAAAACAAATAAAAATAAACTCTTTGATAAATAATTTAAAGTTTTTTTTTTATTTTATGTAATAAAGTTTTAAATTATAAATTAAGTATTATAAGAAAAATATTAATTAAATAAATATTTATTTTTTTACTTTTAGTAAGTTTAATATATATTAATATATCAATGACTGTAGTTGATAATATTTTTTTGTTTTATCAATAGTTATATTATAGTTTTAAGTCCAACTTTAAATTAAAAAAATAAATAATAAAGAAAAATGAAAAAAAAAAAAAACAAATGAAAACAGGTACAAATTGTTGGATATAGATACGTTAATGAAAACTAAATAATTAAAATAGAAAAAAAATAATTTTTAAAGAAATGATAATTCACGATGTTTTCGATTAACATTTGTTGCATGGTATTGACAATCTTCTTCATCAATTGTCCACATTATCAGCATATAAGTAGACAGTATTGTTGACAACAAAAATCTATCCAAACTATAAAACAAAATAAATAAAAATACAATTTAATTATTTGTTTAATTAATATAATTGTAATTTTTTTATAAAAAAAAATTCTTACGTCATAAATGGATGCATCCAAAGAATCAACAAAAATCCAATAAAACTTGGATGTCTCATGTGTAATAAATATCTTTGATATTCTTTTGATTTTGTTGACATTGGACATGGACGATTTGATATTTTATAATAAACTTGTTTAAGTCCAGATAATTCAGATATATCAAGCATAACACAACCACTATAAATAATAAACCAACCAAGTAAATGTAAACATGTAAAAAATATCCATAATTTATAATTAATTGATGTATCAAAATTCCAAAATGATATCCATGGTATTGCTTGCCAATTGCTTATTACAAAATGTAATGCTGCTGAACTAAATCCATTATAAATACTTCTTTCAATGTCTGATATATTTAAATTATCATAAATATTTTTGATAAATTTACTTGACATTGCTGAATGTTGTAACATGAATACACTCAAAAGACAAGTATTTTGAAAAAGTTTCCAGATACTAATTACAATAATATTGTCATCTGTAAAAAAATATAATAAATATTAGTATTATTTATTTATTTATAATATTATTGATGATAAAATTAAGAATTTACCGGTTGGTGTTTGAATCAAGGTTTTGTAATTTTCATTGTGTGCTGATGTAAAGTACATAAAATTGTACAAAACATGAAATGTATACAAAAAACTACCAGCACAAATAACAACACCAAAAATATTTGATAAACCCATTTTTATCATTGTCAAATAATTTAAATTTAACAAAATATATTTGACTATTTATATCCTATTTTATTTATTATTATTTATATAAATTATAATTTTTTTATTATAAATAATACATTATATGGATGAATATATTTTTATTTTTATTCATTTGGTTTTTGATGTAGATCTACTGAGAAGTTAAAAATTGATATAAATATTTATTTAATATTGTAAATAAATATTGTGTCACAGAAAAATTAGTAATTTTATTTTTACATCATCTTGGATTCTTGGAATTGAAGGAGTTTGTTGATATTATATATAGGTGCATATTAATGTAGCGATAATTTTGGTAATTTGCAGTTATTTGTAAACTGTTGTAAACTAAAAAAAAGAAAACATATTTTGTTGTCATAAAAAAATTGGAAAGTTTATTAAAAAATATACAAATGATTAATTAACAAACCAAAATTTGATGCTTTCATTTGTTATAATTATAATTTGAAATTCAATTAAAATTTCGTTTCAACTAATATAAAATTCTCAGAGACTAAAACTTGATTTGTATTTACTTAACTTTTAATCCACATTGATTTATTTATTTGATGTAAATAATTAGTAAATAACAGTCTTAATTTGACAGATTATTTACTAACATGTAACTTTAATATAAAACATCAATAAATAATTGAGTTATATTAAAACGTTAAAAAATAAAGTATAAATAATAATGTAAAAACATGGAAAGTAGCATAAATAAATAAAAACAATAATAATTAATTTATATGAATGTTTGTTTATTATAAATTATTAAACAGCAATTGGTGCAACTACTGGAACATCTTTGACTGGTTTAATGTCAGATGATGGCATCAAAGGAATATTTTCTTCCTTTGGTTCAGCAACACTAACATTATCTGGAAGTGGTTTCTTAGGTCCAGTCTTACCATTTTGATCCCATGGCAACATAATTTTAACTTTAATTCCAAGTACTCCTTGTCTAAGTAAAACATGACGTGTTGCTGTATCAACATAATCAGCTGTTGGTTCACCAGAATGGATCATCAAACCATCAACGAATTTCATTGATTTGGCTCTTTGACCACGAAGTTTGCCAGAAACAACAACTTCACAACCTTTGGCTCCTGATTCCATAATAAAACGGAGAACACCATAACAAGCTCTGTAAAATAATAATAATAATAATAATATTAGTTATAAAAAATTTTTTTTATTACTTGATATTGATTAAATAACTTTTAAAAAAATAAATAAAAATAAATTTTACCTGCGGACAGCAAGACCTCCAATCAATTTATATCTCAATGATTCTGCTTGAGCAATTGCACAGAGACCACGAGTTGCAACTTTTTCAGCATATAATTCAACTGTTCCATCTTTAAATCCAAAACGTTTTTGAACAACTGATGTTAATTCACGTATTCTTCTTCCTTTTTCACCAAGAACACTTTGTGTATGAGTTGCCATTAAAATAATTTCTGTACGTGTTGGTGTAACACGTACTTCAACACCAGAGTAACCATCTTCAGCGAGTTCACGAGTTAAAAACTCGTTGAGTTCTGCCTTGAAGACACCATCACCAACAAACTAAATAAAACAATAATATTAAATATTTATTAATTTTTTATATAAAATAATAATTATTAATTATAAATTCAACATACACATAAACATTGTCAATTAACCTCTAAATTTTAGTCAAACAATATCATCCATATCATCTGGCAATTAATTTTAAAGATTAATTGATGTTTTTATCAATATTAATTATTAAAAACTTCACAAATATTATATATGGCATTATTTAATTAATTTATTTAATTTAAATATTATATATTTAATAAATATACCTTGCGTTTTTTAGAGATTGATCTGGGAGGGAGTGCCATGTTGCTTACACGATTTTAAAAAGAACTCGAGCCAGCGTTCCGTCACTCGTTATAGGGAAAAGGAAGAGTAAAGAGAGAAAAAAAAACACTTTTTGCAGCCCATCGCGGCCATCATGAAAATTAGTTCAAGCAATCATCAATAGAGTGGGTATAAGTGCTTTACCCACAGGCGGCCATTTTCTTTCCCATTTAAACTTAATTTTTTTAACAAAAAAAAAAATGCCATTTAATTATTTTTAATTGTTATTAAAAAAACTATTAATTTTATATATTAATGTCATGAAAGATTTAATATTCATATCAATATCATAAATAAATGATGTGAAAATTTAAATTTTGTTTATTAAAGATAAATATAATTTTTATTTTTTTAAATAATTAATTTATCAATTAAAATATTAAAATTATTATTATTATTTAATTCATGTTTAATTAAAAATTTTAATAATAATTCATAAATTATATTTAAATTTAATTTATTTAATGAGCTGATCATTTCAAATATTGACAAAATTTTAATTCAAATGAAAAAATATTGTTGTGACCTAGTTAATATATGTATATTTCTTTTTTTACAACATGTTTTTTATTTGTTTTAAATTCTTAAGGATAATTTAATAACTAAAAATAATATTATATAAAGACATTCATAATACTTTTAACATCAGTATAAAATATAATCTTTAAACAAAAAAAGAAATCATGAATATTTTATTAATAATATTTTTAATATCTTTTATAACTGGTAAAAATATATAATTAATTTTCATTGATATTAAATAATTAAAAAATAATAATAATTTTAATTTTAGTTGGAAATAGTCAAGAAATAAAACATGGTGATATTGTTAGTGCAAAAGAAATTCCATATCAAGTATATCTTCGTTTGAATACTGTTTATTCTTGTGGTGGTACAATACTTGATGAACTTCATATTTTAACATCTGCATCATGTGTACATAAAAATGAAATTTATCCATACTATCCATCTGAAATTGAAGTTATAATTGGTACAAATTCAACAAATAATAAAAATGATTTTATGGATATTTATCATGTCTATAAAATTAATATTCACAATGATTTTGTTCCAAGTAATAAAACAAGTAAAAGTTTTCTAGCTGATATATGTATACTGACTGTAAGAATATAATTTATTATTTAATAATCAAAATTTATTTGAAATATTAATTAATATATTAAATTAATTTTAGCTAGCAAGACAAATTACCTTCAATGAATTTGTAAAACCAATTAAATTACCAAATGAATATGATGTTATAGATACAAGTCATAGACTAACAGTTGGTTCATTTGGACCAGTTGATTATCAACGATTTGTACCTTCTTATCGTATTAAAATATCTCAAGTTGTCATAAATAATATTGAATGTCTTGGATATTGGTTCAAGTTTACTCTTTTTACACCAGATATTATGGATGAAAGATTGTGTACACGTTCATTGCCAGGATACAGTGCTTGCAGTGTAAATCATCTTCATATAAATATAAATTATTTTTTATAATTCAATTCAGTTTTAAATGATATATTTATTCTAATTTATTTGTTTTTTTTTTTTCCTCAAGGCTGATAATGGAAATGGACTAATTGATAATGACACAATTGTTGCTGTTCATGTTTTTAGTGGTCGTTGTGGTGAAAATGCACCAAATGTTTATATTGAAATTCACTACTACTTGCAATGGATTAGATATATACTTGGATCACTTTTACACTAAATATATTTATAAAAAAAAAATAAAATATACAATTGATAATGTGTAGTTAAAAAAGAAAATTAAAATAAATAATTTTTTAAAAATCAATAAGATCGATCAGTATTTATTCTAAGTCGATTTTTTTTTGTTTAAACTTTTTTTTTTTTTTTTTTAGTAAGTTATATTATGGTACATATTTCATTAAACCTACTGGAATATCCTTAGGTCGGATTGGACCTTAACAACAAGTCTCAAAACTTTCATTATAATTTTTTTTTTTTTTATCTTTGACGCTGCCAAAAGGCTTTATAATTTATAATTCAAAGATTTTAAACGTCAAAATAAAATTAATAATTAAAAAAAAAAAAAACTTCTTTATGATTTTATATGATTATTTGTTTATATATTTTTTTATTTATTTATTTATTTTTTTTTTGGGATTTAATGGTGAGCGAAGACAGATCATTTAAGAGTGAAGAATTGCATTGTAAGCTTGAAAAACACCAGCTACAACTTCTACTGACCGTGACTTTAGTGATAACTGAAAATAAAAAAAATAATTATTAAAAATAAATTTATTAAATTATAAATTTGATAAATAAAATATAATAAATTTAATTCTTACAGTAACATCAGGATTTCCTGGTTGTATTTTAAGTTCATTAAGAACCCAAACATTATTTGTTAATTTTAATGATTGATAAAGCATATCTTGTCCTTCAACATTTCTCTTGGCAATTGTAAATACATTATTTTGATGCATTTTTTGTACAACTTGATCAGCAGTCATAATAATACCATTTAATGTATATTGTGATTCATTTTGTGCTGGTATATCTTTCCATGTTGTTAAAAATATTTTTTTTTCAAGTTGTCCATCTTCAGTAAAATAAACATTCATTGGTACCAAACAAGCAAAATAAAATATATCAATATTATTTTTAATAGCAACTTGAAGATTATTTAAAGGATCCATACGTTGTACAGCACCAGTTGTTGATAATATTACACTAACTTCAATACTAGCACCAGGACCAAGTGGTCCAGGTACTTGTAATGGTGTTGCTGGTGTTAAACCAAAACTATTTTTATTTAATTGTATAGCAAATTGTCCCATTGGTTGCATTGCTTTATTTGTAAATGTCATATCCATACTTATTTGTCCATTTTTACGTGAAAATGTACCCCAAACATCAAAACCTTTACCTTTTTCAGCTGGTAACCAATTAATTTTAGGTGCAGTATATGATATTGGTCCTTGTGTAAAACCAAATATATCACCAAGTAAACCAGTTGTTGATTGTACTGATGATGTTTGTGGTGGTGCTGTTACTATTGATGATCCTGTTTGTGCAGTTGATGTTGTTGATGTTGTTTCTGTTCCACCAAGAATACTATCAAGACCACCACCAAGAAGATCAAGACCCATTGATGCTGTTGGTACTGTTGTTGTTGCTGTTGGTGGTCCACTAATATCCATACTTAATAAATCACCAATAAGTGAATCTTGTGCTGGTATAACAGCTGATGTTGAATTATTATTTGATTTATGTGAATCATCATTTGTATGATTTCTTGGTGGTAATGATTTACGTGCACCAGCAGATCTACCTTCAACAAATGCTGATGGTGGTTTATGATAAACAGATGCAAGACTTGATATATGACATATTAATTCATCTAATAATGTTGGTTCAAGTAAATCTGTTTCTTCTGATATTAATGGTTTTTCAGCAAGTACAACTTCTTTTGCTGCTGCTGGATCAGTACTTAATAATCTCCAATAAATAAAACCACGATCACGTAAATCTGGATTATCTGAATCTTGTGTTGCAAGACTTAATACTTGTTGTACTAATTCTTGTGTATCAGTTGGACGTTTTAAAAATAATTTAACAATTGCTGTTAATAATTGTAATTGTACTTGTGTATTTTCATCATGAAAACCTTCTAAAAAGCTTTCAAGTAATTCATCAGCATTATCAATACGTTCAGCATATTCACCAATAATCCATATCATTGATGCACGTGCTTCTGGTTCATCAAGTGTATCTAAATTTTCACATAATGTTGATATTATACTTTCATATTTATTTGGATATTTACGAAATATATCTTTAATAACAACAATTGCTTCTTGTACAACATAATTAACTTTTGTTTGTATTAAATCTAATAATGTTGATACACAACGTTCAGCTGATGGTTCAACTTTAATTGCACAACGTCCAATTGCTCTAACAGCTTTACGTACAAAATCAACATCAACTTCAGTTGCATATTCTTTTAATTCAGATAATACTTGTGCAATATTTGCTTGTGATGCAAGTCTAATCATAATATCAAGTTTTTCCAATTTAACATATATTGGATCATTGTATTTAACAAAAAATACTTTCATTTCATGTTTAAGTATATCAGGACGTTTTTGTACAATTAAATTTATATTTCTTAATGCAACATATTGTACTTCTGGCTCAGAACTTAATAATGTTACTAATGGTGGAGCTAATTTTTTAGTTAATGTACCAACAAAATCAGATTCTGATTGTAACATTTCCATTAATTTCATTAATACTTTAACTGCTGATAATACAACTGCTGCATTTGCATGTGCAAGACGTGGTGTTATTCTTTCACAAATACTTTGTGCTTCACGATCATCTTTTGGTGAATAATTTGCAAGTGAATCAAGAATAAATACTTGTCCCCATTCAGTACATTCATTTAATGCAGTTAATAATTTATTTATTGTTTGAGCATTCATTTCAACTAATGGCTGACCATTTGGACTTGATTCATTTATTTCTGATAAAGCAGCAACTGCATTTGCAACAACCTATTTATTATTTTATATATAACAACAAAATAAAAAAAAAAAAAAGTAACAATTAATAATTATAACAATCATCATCATCATCTTCATTACTTTTTTAATATTAATAATAAACAAAAAAAAAAAAAAAACATCATTTATAATTACCATTGGATTACTGTCAGATAATAAATCTTTAAGTTGATCCAAAAAACCTTGATCTTCAACAAGTCCAGCATTAATATCATATAATTTAGCAACACATACAGCTGCTGTTTTTCTAACATATGGATCCTCATCCTTCAGACATTTACGTAATGGTTCACAAAGATATTCTGTTATTTTATCAACACGTATACAACCCATTGTACGTACTGCCAATGCACGTATCAGTGGATTTGGATCCTCACAATCCTAAATAACAAATCGTGCAAGACAGAATTTCAAGACTACTTAAAAATATAAATATATATCTAACTAATTTATCTAGTTCGACTCATTATTATTATTATTTTATTATTATTTTTTTTTAATTATTTATTTAATTTTGCATTGTTTAACGAGTTATAGAAATTGGTATGGTACCTTTATCATCGGAGATGTCGCAAGCTCCTTTTAGCGTGTCAGAACGAAAAATTTTAAATTGGTCACCGTTCACCATTTTTTTATTATTAAATTAATATTATTATATTTATTATTTATTATTACTAATAAACGAACGTGACACGAATCAATTATTTTTCAAAGAGCACGAGTTTTCTATTTTATTTTATTTATTTTTATTTATTTTCTTCAATTATTTTTTTTATTCATCAATTTCGTTCTGTTTTTTTTTTATTTATTTTATTTATTAAATTATTTTATTCGATATAAATTGCTGGATGCAAAATGTAGCTTATTTATTATTGTATTTTTTATAAAAAAAAAATTTATTTCAAATGATTTATTGTTGTGAAAAAAAAAAGAGTCGAACGTGCAAATATTTTTTTTTATTAAATTTATTAAAAATATTATTTAAGCTAAATATTATTATTATTTTAATAACACTCAAAATATGTATTATAAATATAAAAAGAATTTTATTTATTAATAATTATTGAAATAAAAAATAAAAAAAAAATAAGATATTAAAAATTTTGGTGAATTGATTAAAATATAAGAAAAAATTTTAATAAATAAAATTTTGAATTTATGCGTGCATTGGCAATATTTATTGACAGTCATCAATTTATAGATGCAACATAGACACGTAAATATTTAATGTTAATGTAAATTTTATAAAATAATTTATTTATAATTTTTATATTTATTTTTTTTATATATTAATACTTTAAATTTCAATCATGCTATTTTAAATAAAAAATACAAAAAAAAAAATAATAATTAAGCTTTTTTGTTTTATTATTATTATTATTATTAAATTAGCATTTTATATATCGAATACCATGCTGTTAATAATTTAATTCTAATATTTTTATTTAAATTTACATTAAGTGCAAATAACATTGATGATAATTTAATTAATTTTTAATATTTTTACTTTATCACGATATATTATTTGATACTGGAATTTGGCTTAAATTTTTAATAATAAATAAAATATATATTTAATCATATTTAATTCCTATTAATTTATTATTTATTTAAGTAAATAAACAAAAATTTTAATTACATATCCCTGCCAAATTCCAGTCTCGTGCTCTTTGATAAATAATTGATTCGCCTCGCGATACGTTTTTATATAAATATATATATGAAAAAGAAAAAAAAAATAAATAATAAAAAATAAACATTCATTACTAAAGCTACATCAAAGATAGTACATCAAAAATAAATTAAATTTTCAATGTAAAATCTATGATAATATCGAGGTTAACTGTTTCATCATGATGTCATTAATTAATTGATTAATATATATTTAAAAAATATTAAAAGCAGTGAAATTATTTATACAGTCAGCCTCAATATTGACAAAATAATAATAAGACAATATATGGTGTTGTGATAATTAATACAATGAAGGCATAGGTGCATTATTTAAATAATAATAAATGACAATAAAATAATAATAAAACTAAATAATGATTATAATGATAATTAATTAAATTTATAATTAAATACCTTGACAAATGTATTGACAGCCATAATAGCCATGTCTGGTTGACTTTTAGCATAATTCATTAAATAAAGATAGACCAATTTTTTAAGCTCCAAATTATCTGTTTGCATACAATTAACAACATCTGGAAATAATGCTGATACATCCTTGCCAACTGTCATTGATGCAATCACCTGTTTAATAAATTTTTTTTATTATTGTTTACATAATTTATAACAAATAAAAAAAAAATGTTAGGTGTATTTTAAAAATACCAATAATTTATTTAATTTCATTTTTTTGTTTACCTTTTTTACAGCTTCTTTTTTCTTTTCTTTTTTGTCATTATTTAATTCAGATTTAAGCTCAAATATCTCACCCTTTTTGGTGGTTGTAAAGTACTTTGAGTCTGACATTTTAAACTGTAAAAATAACAAAAATTTATTTAGGTATATAAAGGTACCATCTATACAAATTTAATATTAACTAATATTATTGTTTTTTTTTTTTTTTTAATTGAAAATAATTAATCAGTATTATGGATAGAAAGATGATATTTTTTTTTTTTTTTTGTATATATACAAGTACGTGGCGGAATATTAATCAACTACTGGTGGATCAATGTTCGTGGCATGTATATATATATAGTTTCATTTAATAAAAAATGCTCCAAAAAAAAAAAAAAAAAAAAAACAACAATCTACATAATGTACTTGTAATGTTAATAAAATAATAATCAAGCCGATATTAATGTTTAAATAATAATAATAAATTTACCTACAAGTATTCTGTAAAAATTTCATAAATAAAATATAAATAAAATAATAAAAATTACATCAATTGATGAACAAACTATACAAAGTAAACTGAAATTGATTAAACTGTAGATATTTAAAATATATAATTGAAGTTAAAAAAAAATAATTAAAAAGTATTCACTGTTGTTATTTAAATATTTTTTAATTGTTAAAACTCACTTGATGTATTGTTAAATATTTATAAAATGACAAATGTTACTGTCAATTTGACAGCACAAAAAACACACAATACACTTGTCCGAAACGCCCCTCAAATGTCAACTGAAGTTTGCTACATTATGTTAATAATCGATTAATCGATGACAATTTTGGAGCAAACAGTTTAGCCAATATTAGCTAACTTCAGACTATAAAAATTTAAATTTTATTGTAGAATTTTAGAATAATTGTCAATTGTTGTCAATCATATATTAATTGTTGAGTAAAAATAATAAATAAATATAATCTACATTTTTTTTAAAATTAAATTAAACAAAATAAAGAAAATATTTATCAATAGATCTTGATTTTTTTTTTATTAATTACATGAAAATAAAATTACACAATATCTACTATCTAAATAGATTTTAAAAAAGATATTATTATGAACTGATAAAAAAATAATAATAATTGTCTTGTCATTAGAAATGATCTAACACTTTAAAGAAAAAAAAAATTATTTATCATTTATCAATGTCATTAAACGACAAATTAAAAAAAACAAACAAACATTTGTTAATCATTGTATGACGATAAGTGTATTTATAAAACTGACAATACAAATTTTAATAACACAGATAACATTATATATATTAATATTTTCATATTAATTATACTGTTTTTAATTTGATTCATAATTATGCTCTGCGTTCACCCAAAAATGCTTGACAATTTGGACAAGTATGTTTAACATCATGACAATCATCCATACAAAATGGAATTAAACAACATCCACAATATCCAACAGTTAAACAAAGTAACAATGAAGAAATCCAAGCTGTTGTACTTGGATTTTTTTCAACAATTGTATCAATTGTAGCTCTGCAATGAGGACAAATCATTCTTGTTGGATTTGTATCTAATGGAGTAACTACTGGAGAGATTGGTGCAGTTGCATTTAAATCAACTAAAAAATAAATGTTTAAGTGAATGATTATTTGTAATATTTATTTTAATAAAAATAAATTTACCTGGTGCAGATGGATATCCAGCATATGGTTTCATAATTGGCATAGGCATTGGTATACCTGGTGCAGATGATTGTTGAGCATATGGATTCATAACAGGCATAGTCATGGGCATGGGTACATGTTGTCCTTCATTGGGATAATAATTATATGGTGGTGGTGCTTGATTTTCCATAATTAACACTCTAAAAATTTTAATAAAAAAATAATAATTTTATATATTTAATTTTAATTAATTATTTATTATTAAATATATTTTTTTTAAATATTATTTATACATTATTTACCTTTGGATAAATTTTTTTTACTATTTATTTTTACTGAAATATATTAAGTACAATATTCAAAAGAATACAACTACGAAGTTGAAAGAATAATATGTCAATGTATGTTAGTTATTACATTTATCATATATAATAATTTTATCTATTAAAAAAAATTGATAAGAAAAAAATGATTCCACTTGTTTAACATAAGATAAATAAACTGATAAAAATATCAATAATAAAAAATATAATAATTATTGTTTCAATAATATATTTTAAATTTAAATAAATTTTTTTCAATTATTAAAAAATATCTTTACGTAGTGTACGTATTAAATTTTTATTGTTATTTAAAAAAAAGTTATCAATTTTAATAGTATTTTTAAAACTGATGACTTGTATTTGTCATATTGTTGAATAAAAAAAGTAGAGTATTTTAAATATTTTTTTTTACCTTTATTTCTGTCGAAAGAGAATGATGTTTTTAATGTTGTTTTATTATTGTAAACACTGATAATTAATGTTTAATAATAATAAAATATTATTAAAAAATTGTATCGTTTTTCTTTAATTTTTTATATAGATTTTCGATTTGAGTCTTTCACTGTACACTGAATGTAATTTGAAGAATATATAAAGTCACACAATAATTTATCAACAGGATATGAATATCACATTATCACTCGTAAACCAAAAAATTATATCAATGAAAATACAAATAAAAAAGAATTAAATTAATCTCAATTCAAGGAAACGAATGGTATAGTCTGAAACATAATAAAAATATATAGTATAATTTATGATAATACATTGTATTGTAAATAAAAAATAATTTTTATACCTTAATTTTTTGTTAACACATAATGATGTCTTATTCTCAATATCAGAAATATTATTAAAAAAAATGAATTTTTTTTTAATTAAATTGATATATTAAATTAAAATTTTTAATTGTATACTTGACTATCACTAAATAAAGTTTGTGAAAAATATTTAGATTATCAGTAGCACAATATTTAAAAGGATATAATTAAGCTAAAAAAAAAAATACAATAATTTGTTATACATATTTGTCATATAAATTATCTGTAAAAATATTCATAAAAAGTAACAATTTAACTAGCTGAATCATAATAAAAATGAAAACAATAGTATATTTATGTAAGTAAAATTAACATATTTTTATTGCTTTTCATAAAAGTTTATATATCATATAGTATAGTTTTTCTATTATCTTGAATTATTATAAATAATTTAGACAATAATATAAATGTTAAATATGTTATATGTGAAAAATATATGACACACAAAATACGTGTATTATTATAATGACGAGTGTATAATTATTTATCTAATTCTAATAAAGCCAATAATAATTTCATTATTTTCATTTTTTTATATTAAAAAAAAAAAAATAAAATAAAAAGGCACAATTGATTATTAAAAAAAATAATTATTAATTTTTATTTTGTTTGTAATTTTATAAACTAATTATTATATTAATTGTAATTTGTCAATTATTTTTTGACAGAATAATAGTGTTTAAAATAAAAAATAATTATTTGTACTCTGATTGATTCAATAAGGCACAGAGATTGTAGTTAATTATGTTGTAATAATCAAAATTAAAATATGTAATAATTAAAAATATTAATTTAACATTGTCGGAATGTTTACCATGATTATAAAAAATGTAATTTGGTTGCCAAATGATTGTAGTGTTTAATAAATAATAAATATGTAAAATTGTGATTAAATAAATAAATCAGTGTTTTAATTAAAAAAATATTAAAGCTGCTTGTGCATTTTTTTTTTTTTTTTTTTATATCAATATTCAGATCATAATAAAAATAAATGGTAAACGTTGCTCGCAATAAAAAAAAAATGATTAAAATAAAATACTTATGCTCAAGTGTTTTGTAAAACTGCATTTGTTTTCGTACGATTTTTTGATTTTTTTATCTTCCATGGCGTCCAAGATAAGCCTTACAATGTGGACATGTGTGATGAACATCCATACATTCATCAATACAACATGGTATTAAACAACATCCAAAGAAACAACCCAGTAAAGCAATAACAATACCAGATACATAAGCAATCATGCCAGGTTCTGTTTTTGTTGCTGTTTCAATTTCAGCATGACAGTGAGGACATATTGTATGTGTTGCTGTTAAAAATAAATTAAATAATTTATTAAATATATTATCATTATAATTAAATAAATATTACATTGTAATAATAAATACATACGTCCAGGTCCTAGTGGAACAATTGTCGTTACAATTGTTGGTCCATTAGTATCTATTAAATTAACAGAAAAAAAAAAAAAAACAAAATTCAATTAATAAAATGGTAATTGTTTTTTTAATGAGTTATAAAATTAAATTTCAAAATATATAATAAAATAACTTACATGTTGGTGCTGGTGTAAATGGACTTGCTGGTGGTACACCACCTACACTCTGAAAATAACTTGGTGGTGCTGATGGTGGTGGTTGATCATACGATGGAGGTGGTCCATTTTTATACATTTTTATATATTTTTTAATTTATATTAATATCTTTAAAAATAAACAATATACTGAAAAAATAAAAATATAATATATTTACAAATTTTATTAATTTAAATAATATAATTTTATTATTTTTTTTTTAATGTTTAATTTAAACTTGTATTAACTAAGTTGTGAAAGAATAATGATTGAGTCACAACCAGAAATAAAATGTGAAGGTGTTTCAATAATATATTCTTTTATATATATATACAAAATATAAAAAAACAATATTATTAAAAAATTAATATTCAAGATTTATTTTTTTCTCTTTTTATTTTTTTAATAAAATCAAGCTATATTTAAATTTGACACTGATATAATCTCAGAAATAAACCCGAGGTCATGACAAAAAAAAAAGAGAATGACGAAATTAAAAAATGAAATATGAGATAATAAAATACAAAAAAAATAAAATAATATAAAATAAAATAGAACCAAATAGAGCAAATGAAAAACTGAGATATTCTGAATAAAACAATTGACCTAATTATATATTTTTAAATATTTCATGAGCTAAGTTTATTTAACTTTTCATAATAATACATAGTATAGTGTTAATTGTTGAATATACATAACAACACATGGATAATAATCGATTGACCTTGAAATATTCAAAACAATGCGTATAAATATGAAAATAACAAAAAAAAAACAAAAAAATTTTATTTAAAAATAAAAAAAATAATAATACGTAATTTATAATTACCAATAATTTATTAGGTATATCCTATTATTTAATAAATCACTTGATAAATAATTGTTTATTGTAATTTAAAATTTAAAATTTAATATGTAATTGCATATAATAATTTAATAATCAATTTATTGTTGAACAAATACGACACAAATGAATACAATAAATATTTTTTTTTTTTGGCATCTACACATTTACACACTGACCTATGTAAATACACACGCATACACACACACATGCTTATCAAAATGCAAAAATAAATAAGAATAATCATTTACTGCCATCTTGCGGTTTTAAAATTAACAATTTTTTTGTGGCTTACATGTGTGTGTTGTGTATGTAAACATACACACACATTTATATGAAATTGATTTTTTTTTCTATTTTGTTCTATTTCACACACATATACAAGTAAAATAACAATGCAAAAAAACAAAAAAAATATACACACAAATATGAGGACTTTAAAAGTGCATGGGATGCAATATTGCAGTGTATAAAAATTGTTTTATAAATGCATTTTAAATAATTTAAATTGAATAGTTAATTTAATAAAATAATAATAATAATTTGAAATAATTGTAATTAATAAAATGAATTATTTTTTTTTTTTGGAGTAAATTATAAATAATATTTAATATTCAAGTAAATTAGTCATATATTTATTTGTTTGTTTTTTTTTCTTTTATTCTTCAGTAAAGGATAAGTATTTTTTTTTTTTTTTTTTCAATTATAATAGTTGTATATACAAAATAGTGGATTTAAAATTGAAGGGGAGTTTCGCTCCAGGAGGGAGAAAAATTAATTATGGTTATGGATTAAATAAAATGGTCGTTTTTAATATATCAACAATGTCGTGTATTTATATTGATAAATATCATATTAATAATTGATTAATTTTTTAAAATTATTGTTGAATTAATTGAGATTATATAAAAAAAAAATGGTACTTGGAAGAAATGATAAGAGAAAAAAAAAAGAAGGTGATTTGGTTGATCTTATGGATCCATTATCTGAAGCTCCAAAAAGGTAATTTTTTATTGTTGTATTTTATTTTATTTTTTTCTAATTTTATTTATTAATTTATTTATTATAGAGCTAAAGTACATGCACAAAGAAAATTTGCACAAGGTGCTGCAACTGTTTTTAATTCAGTTCAAACTGTTATTAAAGAAAAAGAAAAAATTAAACCATCAAAAGTTACTGAATTGATAACAGACAAGCGTCCAAATACTGAAGATTTTTTGACTTTTCTTTGTTTTCGTGGTATGTTAAACAAATGAAATATATTATATTATTTTAATTGTTGTTTTTATTTGATAAATTTATTATTTATTTATAGGAACATCAATATTACCACCTAGTTTAAATTTTTTTGGTATTGGAACAAAAAAAGAAAAAACTGAATCAAAATTATTAGCTAAAAAAAAAGTAAATAATACAAATTCACAATCAACAATATCATCATCAACAACAACAACAACAACATCAGTATCAACACCAACAACGACAAATCAATCAAAATCTGATATAAATCATAATACAGGAGGTAAAATAAAAACAACAGATAATTTAAAGAAAAAAATATCAACAACAACAACAACAACATCGACATCATCAAATGCTGGAAAAAATATAAATAAATATAAGACATCAACATCAACAGTACAAGCATTAAAAAAAAAATATAAAGAACAACGTTTAGCTAAACAAAGAATTGAAAAAAAATTAAAAGTATCATGTGTTATGAAAACACGATCATCAACAACATCACGTGCAATTGTTAATAAAAATAAAAATATAACAAAAAATAATAATAAATTAATAAATATAATTGATAATAATAAAAAACATTATTTACGTAGTAATAGTGCTGTTGATAAACGTAAAATATCATTACCAAAGAATAATAATAATAAATTATTAAAAAAAGATAAGAAAAAAATAATAATTGAAAATGAAAAAAATAATGAATTATCAGATTCATCATTTTCATCTGATGAAAGTAATAAATCATCACAAAGTATTAAACAAAAAAATATTAAAACAAATAATAAAAAAAATATTATAACAAGAAGTAATAAAATTGAACCAAGAATAACAAGATCAAAAAGTGATGTTACACCAGTTATAAAACCAACACAAAGACCAACAAGAAAAACAAAAGAAGCAGCAGCTGTTTATATGGAAATAATTAGTAAAAAATTAACAAGTCCAGATATTGATAGTGATGATGATGATAATAATTCATTAGATAGTTATCCAGAACTTTCAAATATACGTAAAACAATTGATAATATTAATGATAATAAAATTAAAATAAAAGCTAAATTAAATAAAAATTTAAAGACTGATAAATTAAAAAATAATAAATCAGTGACAAAAATTAAAAAATCAATAAAAGCTCAAAAGTATATTGAAAGTGATGATAATGATGATGACGATGACGATGATGATGATAATAATGATAATGACAATGATGATGAAGAAGAACAAGAAGATGATAACGATGATGATGATGATGATGATGGTAACGATCATGAGGATGAAGATAATAACAGTGATGAATCATCAAATTCAGAAAAAGATAATAATATAAAATCAAAACCAGTTACAAGAAAAAATAGTAATCAATCATCTAGTAATACTAAAGCAATATCAAGTGATCGTAGTCTTCGTTCATCATCTAAAAATTTACCGAAACAACAAAAACAACAACAAGAAAAACAAGAATCACCAATTAAATTACAACGTGATAAAAAATCTAGTGAATTAAAACGTAAATCACCAAAATCATCATCACAAAATGATAATATAAAAGATAAAGATAATAATAAAAAATTAATAAAAAATACTGTATTAGAAAAAATTATAGATTCTGATGATGAACCATTGATTAAATTAAAAAAGAGAATTGAAATGATTGATATTATTAAAAATGAAAATTCATTAAAAGATAATAAAGAAAAAATTGTTATTGAAAATAAACAAAATGATAATAATAATAAATATAATAAAGTAATAAAATTATCTGATGATGAAGAATCATTTCATGGTTTTAATGAAAAATCTGTATCAAAATGTACAACAAATAATTTAATTGAAAATGAAAAAACATGTAAAAATAAGAATAATAATAGTTTAAATGAGATATTAAATAAACCAATGGATAATAATAATATAAAAGATACTGATAATTATAAAAATTTAAATATAAATATAAATAAATCATCTGAAATAACAAAATTAGATACAAAAAAAAATATTATTTTACCAATGGAATTATCATCATCACCAATTATATCAGAAATAGATAAAAAATGTTCTCATACTGTGCATGATTCGTCAAATGGTATTATTGATATACCATTATCAACATCACTTGGTAGAAAAGAACGTGTTAATATGTCAACTGAACAAATTGAAAAATGGCTCAATGAAAGTTCAATGGCTAAAGAAGAAAGTAAAGCTGAAATGGAAACAGTTACAAATTTTTCATACGAAACAATACCTGAAAAAATTAATAAATCAGATATTGGTCATTTATCAATATCAACAAGAATACAACATTTAGTTAGACCAGTTAATGTTGCTATTGCTAAAATGGCTGAAAAACCAACAATTAATAATAAAAGTTATAATAGTGGTATACAAATAAAATCACCATCATCAATATTTAGTACTGGTATTGCACTTGCAAAACCAATAAATATACCAACAAATCGTAATAAAATAAATGCTGATATTAAAGAAATAATAAAATGTAGAAATGCTAAAAATAATATTAATAATATTAACAATATTATTACTTCAAATAATAAAGATACAACAAATATTAATGAAGATAGTGATATTAGTTCAAGGAGATCTGATGGTAATGTATCAATTGATTATTATTCACCAGATAATAAAAAAAATACATCAACAACATCAACACCAACTCCAACTCCAACTCCTACTCCTACTCCAACTATAACAACAACATCAGCATCAATAACAGATAAAAAAACAATAGCACAACAACAATCACAAAAAAAGACATTTTTACCAAAAGTTAAAGAACGTAAATCAGCAATACCAAGTGTTAATGCATTTTCACCTGAAAATGAAAGAAGTGTTTATGCATTTGAAAGTGATACTGAAACACCAGTTAATACACCATTTAGAAGAAAATTACGTGATTCAAAATCAGGTACATCATCTGATATTGCTGAGAGTGATGATGGTATTGTTAAAACACCAACAAAAATAACAGATAAATATGATTTATCATCAATTACAAAATCAACAAAAAGTATTGCAACAACATGTACTGAAGATGATTCATTTATTGAAACACCAGGTACATCAACTGATACACCAATACAAACAAATAAATTTAAAACTACAACTACAACAACAACGACAACAACTACCACTACCACTACTACTACTACTACTACTAATGAATTTGATAATTTATCAAATGCTCAAGTATTACCAATTGGTAAACATCAAAATTTTTGGAATAGTTTAAATTGTAGTACATCAATTGCTGTACAAGTTAATTTTGATGAACAAGGACAAAGTACACAAGATAATAATAATGATAATAATAATGAACAAAAATGTACAGAAATATCAACACAAACAGAGTGTACAAATGTTGATAATGAAGATGATAATTCATCACAAGTTTTTTATATTCCATTACAAGCTGTATCAAGAAATGGACCAAATACATGTGTTGCTGTTAAACTTGGTACTGAAGGACCAAATGGACCAAACCAACGTGTTTTATTACGTGCACAATTAGTTACAAAACCACCAGTTGCTGTTGCACGATGTCCACCAATCGGAACTGTACAACCAACAACAAGAACACCAGCATCATTAATAACTGATCCAACTCCTTCATCATCATCAACATCAACAACAATAATATCAGCACAAGCAGCAGCAGAAGCAGCAGCAGCAACAGTAACAAAAACTACTGCATCATCATTATCAACCACAACTACAACTACAACAGCAACAACGACAACAACAACAACAACAACAACTACAACAACAGCAATATCGTCATTATCATCATCAGCATCATCATCATCATCATCAATTGTATTACCAATGACGAAAGAAAATGAAAAACCAACTACAATTGATGTTAATAATAAATTATTAATAAATGAAAAAATAACAAAATCATTAAAAGCATCACGTGAAAGAAAAGCATCAAGTGATTCATCAACAACAAAAATAAGTGGTAAAAAAAGTATTGGTAAAAAAAAATCATCAGCAGATATAAAATATGATGAAACAAAATTTCCAAGTATGGATTTAAATAAAGGTGAAGCACGTCTTGTTGATGCACCAACATTTCATCCAACTGAAAAAGATTTTCAAGATCCATTTGAATATATTGATAAAATACGTCCAATTGCTGAAAAATTTGGTATATGTCGTGTTATACCACCATCAAATTTCAAACCAGATTGTAAAGTATCAGATGATATGCGTTTTACAGCATATAATCAATATGTACATCGTATGATGCATAGATGGGGTCCAAATGTTAAAGAATTAATGGCTATCAAAAAAAATTTAGCAACACAACATTTTATTGTTAAAAAATTACCATGGATTGGTGGAATGGAAGTTGATTTACCACATCTTTATGAAATTGTACAAAATCTTGGTGGTTTAGGTGAAGTTATTGATAAAAAAAAATGGCAAAAAGTTGCTGATAGTATGAAAATTCCAAAATCAGCACAAGATCGTGCAAGTAAACTTGATGATATTTATTGTAGATATTTATTACCATTTGATACATTATCAACAAAAGAAAAAACAAAATTATTTGATGATGTTGATAAAGAATGGAAAAAAAGAGAAGCAAAAGCATTACGTAGATTAAATAAATCATCATCATCATCAGCATCATCATCATCTTCATCATCAGATAATGATGAAGATGAAGAAGAAGAAAGTGATGATAGTTCTGATGAATGTATTGTTAAAGGTAGAAATATGCCATTAAATGCATTTTATAGAATTGCTAGAAATACACAAAGAATGTGGTTTGGTGATAATCAGCGTGGTGGTAGTGGTAATAGTAGTAATAATGGTGGTAATAGTGAAATTGAAGGTGCATCAGCAATTGATGTTGAAAATGATTTTTGGAAACATGTTGTTGAACGTAAACGTCATGTTTGTGTTCATGCTGCAAGTATTGATTCAAGTGGACGTGGTTTTGGTTTTTCAGTTGCTAAAAATAGTCCATTTGCACGTCATCCATGGAATCTTAAAGTATTAACAAATAATAGTGGTTCAATATTACGTGCACTTGGTCCATTAATGGGTGTTACAATACCAACATTACATGTTGGTATGTTATTTAGTGCATGTTGTTGGTATCGTGATCCACATGGTTTACCATGGATTGAATATCTTCATACTGGTGCTAAAAAAATATGGTATGGTATACCAAATGAACATAATGATAATTTTCGTATTGCATTATCAAAAATTTTACCACGTTATTGTAAAAATAAAAAAATATGGTTACCATCTGATACAGCAATGGTACCACCAGAAACACTTGTTTCAAATGGTGTATCACTTTGTCAAACTGTTCAAGAACCTGGACAATTTATTATTGTTTTTCCAAAAGCTTTTACATCAAGTATTTGTACTGGATATGTTGTATCTGAAAGTGTTTATTTTGCACAACCAACTTGGCTTGAAAATGCTGAACAAATATTTAAAGTATTTATTTATTTTAATATAATTTAATTTTTATTTTTAATTCATTTTTAAATATTTATTTATTTATTTATTTTATTTTTAAGGATCTTCAAGATAGCTGTGAACCTTCAATGTTTTCATTTGAACGATTGCTATTTAGCATAATTAATGACACAAGATCCAATGTTGATGTTTTAAAACAGGTATTAAAAATTATATATTAAAAATTTATTTCATATATTATAAAATAATTTATATTTATTGTATATTTAATTTTACCAACAGATTTTACCAACTGTAACAAAAATTCGTGAAAGAGAATTAAACTATCGACAACAATTAGATTATTATGGTTTAACAAGTAAAGAAAAATTACCATTACCAGATAGTGGAAAGAAAAAAAAAGGACAAAAAGTTAAAGATGGACAGAGTGAGTTTGAATGTGAAACATGTCGAATGGATCTTTTTGTATCACATGTTTATAATTCTCAAGATGACAGTACATACTGTCTACCTCATGCATTACAACTTATATCAAAAAAGAAACAAGTACTCAAACATTGTACACTTAAATTTTCATACAGCGAGGTAAATTTTCTAATTAAAAAAAAATAAATATTCATATGTTAATTATTATTAATTTTATATTTTACATCAGGAGGAACTTGATGACTTGATACACAAATTAGAGGATAGAATCGAAGCCAAACTCAAGAAGACTAATCAAAACAGGCAAATAAAATAAGACTGGCATTAAGTTTTATTTATTAAATTAAATTTAGATAGAAATTTATTTATTTGCTTCATATATTTATGACTTTTATGCAAAAAAAAAAAAACAAAAAAAAATTATACATTCTTATAATATTTATTATAACTCGTTGAAAAACGCTTTGATAAAAAAAAAAAAAATGGTCTTAATTATTCTATTGCATCACAGTATGTATTTCAAGTGGAATGATTCCATGTTTTTTTTTTTTTTTTTCATTCATTTTATTTATCATTATTCATGACATATAACTATGTCCAAATTTAAATTTGGCATTAATAAATTGTAAAATTAATAAACGACAAAATAGTGAAATTTTTTTTTATATTAAATATAATTATTGTGCATAAAAAATAAAAATAAAAAAAAATTTTAATTATACTTAAATTTTTTGACGTATACTTTCATTTTGTTTTTATTTATTTATTTATTATAATTATAGTACGTTTTCTATCTTTTTTTTTTTGGAATAACAGTAAATATTTTCTTCATAAAATTATTAGAACATTCAATACTTGATTAGTACATATTTACAAAAGAATTAACTTTGTATAAATTGAAATTTTTTAAAATGCTATGTACTTATTTAAACTTAAAAATAAAAAAATTTAATGAAATATTAAATCCTACTATTATATATATTATAAAAAAAAAAAAACATTTGTATTATTGACTGAATAGTTTTTTTCATGGCTTTCATTATCTACTGTATTATCTGGACTGTAATTAAAAATTTTTAATTATTTAATAACAATATTTAATGGAAGTAGCTGAAAATAAATAACAAAAAAAATTAATATCTTATCTTGGAAGATGATTAGAAATTTGTTTTTCCAGAGGTAATGTTTAAAAATAAAATAAAAAATATAAAAAAAAATCTATATTAATTCTATGACTGTTCACGTCGTTGCAATATATTAAACAACACTTCTGAGGTATTATCTTTGTCTTCACTATCATTATCATTGTCATTATCATCATCATCACTAAAATTTGAAGCTAATAAATTT
The DNA here is from genome assembly GCA_011426435.1 of Lysiphlebus fabarum. Taxonomy (NCBI): domain Eukaryota; kingdom Metazoa; phylum Arthropoda; class Insecta; order Hymenoptera; family Braconidae; genus Lysiphlebus; species Lysiphlebus fabarum. The sequence goes on from WSYQ01000009.1 coordinate 770,600, forward strand.
TTAAGTGATGTTGATTGATTATTTAAAAGTGGAATATTTGTATCAACACCATAATCTGATATTATACCATTGGACGTTATTGAATTGGAATGTAATTCAAGATTTTCATTTAATTTTTTTTTAGTAAATATTATTTTTTGTATAATATGTACAATAATACCACTAAGGCACATTAATAGACCCAAAAAATTAATACCAGTCATAATATCACCTCTGTATATGTGGGCCAATATCAAGGTACATATTTCCTAAATAAAAAATTAATATAAATAAATAAATAAATAAATTGTATGATAATAATAATTAATTTACCTTTGCTATACCAGATATTGATAATGTAAGACTAGATGTATTTGAAATAACAAGATATTCCATAATTTCCATATTAAATGCAATAAATGCACCAAATAATACAGCTGTTGTTGTTTTAATAGTTCCATCTAATTTATTAATATCAATTTGTTTAAATAAATTATATATAACATCACCCTCAAACCATAATGCTATTGGAATAATTGCAAATAACATCCATGGTTGCATATGATACATCATATCAACTGGATTATTAAGACCAAGTTTTGATTTTGTCATTATTAATTGTGTCATTGTCCATCTCATACCACTTGTAAATGATGCAAATAAACATAATATAAATCCAAATGTTTGAAATTGTGTTGATTTATATGTAAACATTGCAAGACCACATGATATTAGAATAACAACACTGCCAAGTGACCATGACTGAAAAACAAAATAATACAAAGATATCCAATTGAATATTTGTTATCTTGTTTTATATATTGATATTTTATGTATATTGTAAATATTTAAATATTACTTTTTTTTCTAATTTAAACATCAATGAAAATCCAAGAATAAAAATAATTGTTGTAGATTTTGTCATAGTATAACTGTAAAATATAATAAATAATTAATTTTATTTATACCTATATTTATTATTTTAATAATATTATTAATAACTTACAGTGATAAAGTTATTAAAGATTGTGCCCAATTTGATAAACCAATGTCAAGACCACTTGCAATACCTGGTGGTGCTAGTACAGATAATATACTTATCCATGGTACTCGTTTTTGTTGATGGCCTTCACGAAATTTTCTTATATTTCTTATTAATGATGATAATAATAATTTAACTAGCAAGTGACAAGTACTGACTGTTAGTGGATAATTAAAATTCTAAATAAATATTTAAAAAATATTAAAATATTAATGATAAAATATAATATAATTAATTTAAAAATAAACAAAATGAATTCTTACATAGTCATGATAAAGCCATTGATTATAAAATGTAAGACCAACAGATAAAATAAAATAAATAAGTATAATAATTAATGATTTTAATAATGTATAAAAAATTGATTTTTCAATTTTTGTTGTTGTTTGATAGTCTTGAGCATGATGATGATGATAATAACCAACTGTATTTTGATCATCTTGTTCATTTCTTGCTATTTCATATTTTATATCTGATCTTGATGGCATATTTTTATTTTTTATTATTATTATTATTTATTATTGTAATTTTTAATTGCATATTAGTTGTATCAGTATATCTTTACTTTTTCTGTAAATAAATAAACAAATATATATTTAATAAATTTATTAAAAAAATATATACCTAAATTAAAAAAAAAAAATTCTAAAAAAAAATTCCACCCACAATAAATTAAATATAAAAGATAATTTATTAAAACAAGATAAAAAACCTTTTAATTTAAATAGTTTTATCATTATGTTATATGTAGCTTTAACCTTGATATTTTTCATAACTTATTTGTTATTAAATAAATAATATACATAAAAAATAATATAATTTTATAAATAAATCACTGAAATAAATAATTTACAAGTAAATACTAATTTAACTTTACAATATATATACAAAAAATAATAATAGTCAGCATAGAAACAGCTGTATTTTCATAATTAAAAAACATGAATAAAATTATTTTTTTTCTATATTATCTAAATGTTATTATAAACAACATTAATTGCAATAATAATAAGTGATATGATAAGCAAACAAGGAAATCAACACGTGGCGCCACGTAAACACAAAAGGTGTGTGTTATCAACTTATCAGTCTTACAATATAATGATTTTAATAATAATAATAATAATAATAAACTAAAACATTAAAAACAGCAAAAATATTATTGATTGAATTTTGATATACTTAAAAAATTAAATTAATATTCTCATAATTTTATTTTTATCTCAAATAATTTAAATAAATATTTTAATTTTACTGATAAAAAATTGAATTAAAATTAAATAATAATAATTATATAAGTATATTTGGACATGTGTCTGTAAAAATATATAAATTATGAAATTTTTTAATGAATTTTAAAATAATAAATAAGGATAATAAAACTTAGATTATGTAATTATGTTAAATATTATTTAATTTCGTTTTTTAGATTATAATGATTTTTTGTTTTTTTCAACAAAAAAAAAAACCTGTTTATTTTTTGGCAAAATGCTCAATTATAGACGATTATCTGTGTAAATAATTTATAATTAAACGGATATGATTTATCTAATAGTAACAATAAACTTACAATGTTGTAATAATTATATAATTAATTATTTAAGGTAACATATCAACCGGCACTGTGGTGTAAATTTTAATGAAATTATAAAAATAAATTAAACAAAATTTATTATAAATTGAATTAAACTATGTTTGATTAATTTTTATAAATTTAATTTAAAATAAAATTAATATTACAAAACGAAAGAATTATTGAACATTTTAATAATTTTTTTAAAAGCTCACCATATGTATAACAAAAGTCAATCAATATGATTACTTGTGATACACTCGATAAAATTTATTCAACAGTAAATATTAAAAAATTAACATAAATGAATAATAAAAAAAAAAAAAAAAAAAAAAAAAGTATCGTCATTATACGTTAAATTTGGAAGAAAAAAAAAAAAAAAAGTATTATGTTACATTTAAAAAATTTCATCAAATGAAATTATAATTTACAATGGAATTAAATAATTATTAATGTTATCTGCGTTCATTTCGACCACCATTACGATAACCACCTCTTCCTCGTGTACCAGTTTTTCCAGTTGTTGTTGATGGTGATGTTGTTGGTGTTGTTTTAGTTGAAGTATCACCTGAAGCAAATCTTGTTGAACAACTACTACCAATAATACTACTAATAAAACTACTGCTATTACCACTATTATTACCACTTTTTGTTGAACTTGTAGCAACTGGTGATGCTACTGGTGCTGGTGATCCAGATGGTGAAGCAGATGAATTATTTGCCTAAAAAAATATATAAAAATATAAATATATATAGGATAGGTATAATTAAATCATGATTAATATAATTTATAAATTAAAACATAGATAGGTATATTAAAAATAATTACCAATGGTTGACGTGGTACTGGTGGTATATTATTGGCATTACCATTATTTGTTATTGTATTATTGATAGTACTACCAGGTGAGCCAGTACCAGTTTGATTAAGTAATTGTCCAGCAAGTGCTGGATTTGGTTCACTCATATTTAATTGTTCATTAATAACCATACAAAATTCACCAATTTTTTGTATATCACCACTTTTACCAGAATATAAAGTTAAACATTGACGCCACATTGATGCATAGCCTTTTGTTAATCTAACAATATCACCTGGTACTAATAATTGTCCTGGTTCATCCCAAATTGATACATTCATACATGCTGTATGATCAGCAACTTTTAATGTTCGTACTTCCCGGCTTTCCTTTGTTATTGTTGGATGACCAACTTCAAGAATTATAAATACAACATTTAAATTTTTTTGTCCAGGTCTTATATCCTTTATCACAACATCCATTGTTTATATTTTTATATTTATAGGTATTTAATATTAATCAATCAATAAACACAAATTTATAACCAACAAAATAAAAATAATAATAATAAAAAAACAAATCAAAACACTTTTTGAATAGTCTTTCTTTTTTTTTTTTTTTTTTTTTTTATTATAAATAACAATATTATTTGATTAAATTGAATTCAGCTAATTTTTTTTGTTGTTAGAAAAATATGCTTAGTATAATTAAATATTTTTTTCCATTACATATTTTCATTCATTTTATTAATAATTAAATCTTCAATAGTATCAACAACAAATTAATCAGCTGTATGTGAAGTTTTTTTTTTTTTTTTCAATTTATTTATTCATTATTTTAAATGTATCTATTGATTTTATATGAGTGAAGAATAATTTTTATATAAATTATCGTCAATTGCCAAATAGTCTATGTATGTAATTTATTATGGTGTTATTGTTGATGATAAATGATGATTATTGTAATTATTCTCAATTGTTCTGTTTGGCAGCCATTTTTTTTTTTCATTAGAAAGAGAGAGAATAAACACACACAACCACCCATATGCATTTTTTTAGTTGATAACAGTTGATAAATTCTTTGTTGTCGCTCTATTTGTTTTCTCTCAGATGCTCAATAAAGACTAGAAAAAAAACTAGTAATTCTAGTGCTTTCTGGTCTCGATTTTGGCAGCCAAATGAATATAAAGCCTAATTGAACCGAGCGACAAAATGATGGAAGATGAAATAAACCAAAATAAACAAAATAACAAAAACAAACTGCACTAAACTGCACTTTAAGATACCATAAAGTGTTAACGGTCTCGCTACATTTAATATTATCCCAATTTGTGTATTAAAATTATAATTATAAAAATGAAAATCAATCAAAAAAGATATGTTGCAGCTTCCAATTTTATTAATTGTGTTAATGGTTTTTCCAAATATGAAAAACTTATCAAAATTGGCCAAGGAACATTTGGGTCAGTAAAAAGCATGGGAGATTATAATTAATTTATTTATTTTTATTTTATTTTTTTGGAAGTTATGGTGCTAAAACAACGTTTAATAATGTTCATCAAAGTAGATATATGTATAGTTAACAACAAAGTAGTTAATAACAAAGTTATTCTGTTAAAATATTTTCTTTTAATTCTTTCACAATACTTCATCTCCATGCGGTGAACTTACAGATGTTTGTAGTACCATAACATAACCTCATAACCAGAAATATATATTCCTATGATACATTTTCATGGCCGTGAACTTATCTTCGTAGTCATTAAGTGATTTCCGGCCAATTTAAAAATTTTAAATTAATGTCAATCGATGTTTATACCCAATAGAGTTTTTTTAGCATAGATATGATCATATTCTCTCTCGTATTATTGTTTTATTTTATTGATATAAAATAAATAATATATAACATTTTTGTCTACAGAAAAGTGTACAAAGCCAAAGATAGAAATGATTCCACGAAATTTGTTGCAATGAAAAAAATAATGATGGAAAAAGAAACAGAAGGGGTTAGTTTAAATAAATAAATAAATATATATTTCTGTAAATATAGATGTATAATTAATTAATTAATTTAATTAATTAAATTTATATTTTACAGTTTCCGATTACTGCTCTTCGTGAAATAAAAATACTGCAAGCGTTGGATCATGAAAATGTCGTCAATCTCATTGAAATTTGTCAAAAAAGCGGTAATTTTTTTTAAATTCCTAATTAATTTTTTTTGAAAAAAAAAAAAAAAAACTAAATTAATTTTGTAAATTTTATTTTAATAGGAAGAGAAAAAAATAATTATCTCTTCAAAAATTATCTTGTCATGGAATTTTGTGAACATGATCTTGCTGGATTATTGGCGAATAAAAATGTTAAATTCAACTTAGGGGAAGCTAAAAAAGTTATACAACAAATACTCAATGGACTTTATCATATTCATAGTAATAAAGTAATTTCAATTTTATTTATATATACTAAAATATAATTTACATGTTGTTATTATAAATATTAATAAGTCAATCGTTTTATTATATTATTCTAGATCTTACACAGAGATATGAAACCCTCCAATGTTCTTATAACAAAAAATGGAACATTGAAATTAGCTGATTTTGGACTTTCAAGAGCAATTAGTATGGGTGATTCAAGCCGTCAAAAATGCTATACAAATAGAGTTGTAACATTGTGGTACAGATCGCCAGAATTATTACTTGGGGATAGAAATTATGGACCATCAGTTGATCTTTGGAGCGTTGGTTGTATCATGGCAGAAATTTTCACAAGGTTTGTTAATTTATATATTTATTTTGATATATACCTATATATTATTATATTAATTATTTTTATTATTTATTTCTAGAGTGGCAATATTGCAAAGTCAAACAGAGCAAGAACAATTGATAGTTATATCAAAGTTTTGTGGTTCTATAACACCTAAAGTATGGCGATCAGTTGTAAAACTTGAGTTGTTTAATAAAATACAATTGTTGCCAGGACGACCACGAGTTGTCACAGAAAAATTAATGCCATACGTTAAAAGTTCAAAAGGATGTGACCTCATTGAAAAACTGTTGACTCTGGATCCTAATGAACGTATCAGTTCTGATGTAGCACTTAATCATAGTTTCTTTTGGTCTGATCCAATGCCATGTAATCTTGATGTGATGCTGAAACAACATGATCGAAGTATGTTTCAATACACGGAAGCAGCACAACAACCACATCATTAAGTAGCTGCCAAAACTAATAATGCAAATCGTGATAGCAGATATTTGTTAAATGGACTGTTAGTTTTATTAATGTATATATATATATATATGTATATATTTATTTAAATAATTTTATAAAACTAAGCGCTATGAAAAAAATTGAGTGCCTGACAGTATTGATCCCTAGTCACTTTTAAAGTAATCTGTAGTTTTACTTTATTATTGTTGTGATATTATTTATGAATAAAAATAAATTAAAAAATTAAAAAAAAAAAAAATTTTCTGTTTAAATCAATTTTATATGATTAACCTATTTATCACTCAAATAATATATGTAGCTATACAAATACAGCTGTATATTTTATTAGTCGAATCAATCATAATGATAAAATTTAACCAGAGCTCATTATGAAAATGAAAAGCAAAAAAAAGCATTCATTAAAATTTAATTGTAATTATAAAAAAAAAAAATATTTTTGAAATTAAAAAAAATTATAAAAATTTGATAAATTTAATCTAATTTATTTATTATTATTATAGTTATTGCAAATATTATGATAAAAAAAAAAAAATCACATAATCTTTATAAAAACAAAATTTATTATTTTATTAAAATTGAAAATTTAATTTTCATTTTTAAAATTTCTTTTTACAACAGTATTCATGACTACGTATATGAACATGATAAAAATAATTGTGCTTCTATAAATATCAATTAAGCACTTTTTTTTTTTTTTTTTAACATAAAATTATAATTACGTGCATAATACTTCTATCGTGTTGTTTACATTCATAATTTACTCAAATAAATCATCCAATACGATCTAGAAAATTTATATCATTATAATAAAATAATAATATTGATAATAATAATAATAATAATATTAATAATAATAAAAATAATAAAGAGGTGGGGAAAATATAAATTTCAGGGAACAAATTAACTTAACGAAAACTTAATTAATTATAATAATTTTCTTCTTTTTTGTTTTTTATTTCTTCTTAAAGTTTTGTATCACATGACATATCTTAGTTGTCCTTGAGTATAGATTCTATCGGGTTCTTCGTTCCTTTTTTTGATGAAGTTTTTTCTTCACTATCAACTGAAATAATAATCACATAATTAATAAAATACAAATTTATTCAGCTGTCGGTAATATTAACAGACTTTTTTTATATTCATTTTTTTTTTTGGTTTTATCATTTAACAAATATAAAATTGATAATAAAATGACATTGTTTTTTTTACCTAAAGGTGGTTGATGAACATTGAGACAGCTAAGCCATTCAGTTTTAGTAATTGCTTTGTCATTATTAACATCACAATATTTTGGTAATTTTTTACCACATCTACGTAATTTTGGATCACCAACAACTGATGTACGAAAACTTTTCCATTCTTTTTTATCAAGTAATTCATTTTTATTTACATCTAACATCAAAAACTGCCAAGTTGCTACACGTTCTTCTCTTGTTAATTCATCATTAAGTTCATCAGAATGTATATTTGATTGTTTCATTTTTTTTTCATTTGAATCAATAAGATAACGTAAAAATATTTGTCTCATACTATCTGAACAACCTTTTATAAATAATAAAAATGTTAAATTAATAAACAATTCATACTATTATTATTATTATTATTATTTATTTTTTATTTATTAAATTTTTAAATTACAATTACCTTTCATTGTTCTACTTGGTGTTGGTGTTGGTGTTGGTGCCGGATTACAATCTGGTGTAACACCATCTCTTGTTGTTGATCCAGTTATTGCTTTACCATTATCTTGATTTACACACCAACAATAACCAGCATAACATTGAATTTTTTCATATCTTCCATCACTTGTACATACTGGTTTAAATACATGTTTATTTTCTTTGTCATTTAAATCATCATGATGTTGATCATCAAGAACTGCTTTTCTATCTGATACACAATCATTTGCTAAAAAATATAAATTTAATTATTAATTTATTACATTGTTAATAAAATTATTTATCGATTTTTATTTATATATGTATATTATTTATAGCTTACCATCATTTTCATTTTGATCAGGTATAACATCAATTAATCCTGGTCTCTCTTTCACAACTGGAGTTTCTTTTAATACTATACAATAATTAAAAATAAAAATAAAAATTTAATAAAAAATATTTTTAAGTTACTATATAAATATAAATTATTTTTATCAATAATTAATAATATTAATAAATTATTTACCCGAAAATAAAAGCCATGCTGTTATATAATTTTTTTTTTCAAAATAAACATGCTTAAATATTAATTAAATATTATAATAATAGAATAAAAGATAAGATAAAGTTTTTTTTACATATAATTAATTAATTGATAATGATTATTGTTGTTATTTATTATATAAAAAATTAATTAATTTTTATATTTTTAAAGTGATTATATTTTTAATAACATGCTTTTTTTTATATATTATTCATTTTATTATTTCACGACCAAGAGAAACTGACCTTGGTCCAGGGCCCGGGTTTTATGGAGGCCAATTACTTCACGTCTTCCATCTGCACCGTTCAGCGACAAGAACAAACGTACTAAATGATAACAAGGCTTGTGTACGTCAACTCAGCCAACAGTCTATCTCTAATCGGTTAAAATTTCACCCATCATTTCTCAATCATTCAATTTATTTTATTTTATCAAAATTATTAATTTTTTTTTTTTTAATTTTAAAAATAACAAATTTACTTTATGATTGATAGGTTTTTATTTTTTAAATATATATATTCCGAATTTAATTAAACAAATAATAATAAAATTTATAAAATTCATTATACAAAATGAAATAATGAAAATAAATATTTTAAATATGTTGATAATCTTATATAAAAAAAAACAAATTTTTGTCTCATATTTTATAATTTAAATTAACATCAATTTTCATAATTAAATAAATAATAAAAAAAATTTTAAGAGTGGGCAACAAATTTCCTGACAAATTTCATGACTGTCTGTCTGTTCAGTAATAACATCCTGCTCATGACTAAACTTGGACATTTTTTTTTTTATCTGACTCATCATTTCAATTATCATATTAGTCTACAAATAATATCACAATAATTTTATATTCAACAGATTTTATTAAAATTTATAAATTATAATATAACATGTATGTATAAAAAAATGTATTAAATAATAGCTTTGATAGAAAGATATTAAGATACCAAAAACCCAAGTACACACTTATCACACATTGTTAGAATTAATTATTAAAATATTAAATATATAATTTAAACTTACATGTAAAATCACTACGAAGACAAGCAGTCCATTCAGTTTTTGATAAATAAGTATCTTGATCAGTATCACATGTTTTTAAAAATGTTTTACCACATTTTTTTGGTTTAACATTTTTTTTAGCAAGTCTTTTTAATTCTCTGTATTCATCACTATCCAATTGTTCATCATCATCTTTATCCAATGTTGAAAATTTCCATGATAAAACACGTTCATTATTTTGATCACCTATAAAATTATTAATTAATTATTAAATACATTTATATTTATTGATATTTTTTTTTAAATTAAATAATTATATAAAGATTTATTAATTAAAAAAAATATATTTAATTCTTGACATAATTATATATTTGAATAAATTTTCTAGATATTCTATGCATATTCATGTTACTGTTAAATTAATTAATTCATATACGAGTGGAAATGCAATATACAAATGAAAATAAAAAAAATAAAAAAATGCTTCTGAGTGTTGTTGAGTATAACACTCAACAAAAACAGGGACAAACCAGTATAATCAGATGCAACTTTAGCTTGGTAATTATCACTTTCATTATGTCTCAACCACAACCAGTAATTACCCTCTAACTTTTATTTTTTAAATATATTTTTTATCTTACTTTTTAACACAAATATTATTTAATTTTATTAAATTCTTTTTTGTTTATTAATCTCAATATTCTGATGATGCTTAATAATGCAACTTGTTTTTTCATATTTTAATTTATATTTTTAATTTACTCTATTTATTTTCTTTGTTTAATATATTATCATCATTTTATAAATAAATCATGCAAGCTTGTCTCAAAGATAAATTCAAGGTGTTGTTATTATTATTATTTATTAAAATAATATAAATAAATAATTACCATCAGAACTATTTAATCTTCTGTATTCAATTTTAAATAAATCAATAATATTTTTATTAAATTCTGATTTTTCTGAACGTGAACATTCATGTCCTCTTTTTGTTGAACGACGAGTTTTTTCATCATCAGTTGTATTTCCTTTTTTTAAACTGTAACCTTTTTTTTTAATCTTATTTCCATATGAAGCTGGTGGTAATGGTGATGGTGATGATAATGATGATGATGATAATGATGCTGATAAAGATGATGATGATAATGATAATGAATCACAATTTGGCTTATTATTTTTAACTGATGTATCAGGCAATGGACGTCCTTGTGGTGTTACACACCAACAATATCCTGTTTCAACATGACATTGTACAGGCTCATATGTACCATCTTCACGACATGCTGGATGAGATCCATGTCTTACTGCAGTTTTTGCAGAAAAACAAGGTGGTTTTTCTAAAATAAAAATACCAAAAAAAGTCAATTATTATGATGTATTTTTTTTTTGTATATTTTATAAATTCAACAATAAATCAATGATCACGTTTTTTTTTTTTTAAATTTACATATTTAAGGAAAGCAAAAAAAGAATGCCAAATATCAATAGAATATTTTAAGCATGTTTTTCTTAGTTAGATTTTTTTTTTTCTCAGCTACAAAACGATAGATTTACTAAAAAAAAAAAAAACCACAGGACCAATAAATCGTGTTTAGTCAATGTTACTTGTAAATTCCAAAGACGATTAGTTGTGGTCACAGTCAGTAAATTTGTGCTTTAGTTAATGGAAAAATGCTAATTAAATGCTTATTTTTATTATATTTGTTTAATTAATTTATGTAAATTTATTTAAAAAAAAATAAATAAATTACCTGGACATGGACCACTTTGTTTGACAGATATATCTTCACCCTGGCATTGTTTAGAAATAATTTGACATTCTGATGGATATGTTACACCATCACTTCCACAAACTGGTACAATATTACCACCAGTTTTTGCTGAACAATCTGTCAATCTTTTTCGACAATCTTCCTTTAATAAAAATAAATAATTAATCATTAATTACAAAGTTCAATAATTATTATTATCACATAAAATCATAACAAATCATATTTATATATTATTATTTTAATTTTGTTAAATTAATTTACAATATTATCAGTTACTCAATAATATTATAATGATTTATTAATAAAATAATGAGAGCAAAAAATAAATACAATACTTTCTCTCATCTCTTATGATGATGATGTTTGTAGCATAAATAACTTGTTTGTTTAAAAATTTAAAAAAAATATATAAATTTATACAAGATTATGAATAATAATATATTAACAATACGTTAAGTACATAAATATTCAATGTGATAGTTATAAATTACAATGATATAAAAATAATATTTATGTATTAATTAATTTGTATAATTAATAATTAATGACATGTTGATATATGTAACATGATTTTTAAATTTATATAAAAAATTTAACTGCAAATTAAATTAAATTAAATATATTATAAATAGTTAATTTTTTTTTTTTAAATTAAACAAAATGATGAACACTTTTCATTGGCAGTCACGTTCTTGGAAATGAATAAATTTACAAGTGACAGCACCCGCAGAGAATAGTTTTACCATGAAAAATATTTTTAAAAAAATATAATAAAAATAAAATAATAAATTCAAATTAAAGAAAACTAGAAAAAAAAAAACATATTGTCAAGGTGTGTTAAACATGCGATCTTACTTGATGCATATGCGTTTTTTTTTTTAAAAAATACTTTTTAAGTTTCTTTTTTTTCTTGTAACAAATAAAATTTATAAATTATTTTTATCATGTAATTATAGAATAATATTATATTATTTTTTTAATTATTAGTTAAAAAATTATAAGTTTATATAAGTATAAACAATTATTAACATAAAAACTTGTTTAAAAATAAAACTTGTTGATTATTAATTTAGTATTTTAAATATCCCATTTATTTGTAAAAAAAAAAAATATACTTAATATTTTTTTTAAATTTAGCTTCTGTATTTATTAAATGTTTTTTTATTATGTCTTAATTTGTTTTTTTTTTTTATTTATATTTATTTAATGTTTTATATATTTTTTTTTAAAAGCTGACTTGATCAATCTAACTTCCTACTGGCGCCACACTGGATTATTCCAATCAATCATTTTCATTTATTTATTTATTTTTTATTTTCATGTATCTCTTGGCATATCATATGACTAATTTATTAAATGTAAATTATATATTTATTATAAGATAATTTATTTGTATATAAATTATTGTATACAAGTTGATTTTCATATTTGGCATCGTTACTTGATTATACCGTTATCAATAAAAGACCTGATTGACTTTTATAATTATTATTACTCCATTTGTTCTACTTATTACACTAATAATTATTTCATACAATAAAAATTAATTATTAATATTAATATATCAGTAAATACTTTTTATTAATACTCAAAAAATAAATAAAATATTTAAATATTTTTGCAAAAAAAAAAATAAATTAATTTATGAATATATTTAACATTTTTTTTTTTAATCAATTGGAAATTTTTTTTTTTATTCAAAAAAAAAATATATTATCATTAATCACAACTCGTTGTTGTTAATATATATTTTTTTTTCAATCACATAAATTAATTTTTTTTTCCTACTATACTTTCTTATTGTATTTTTCAGCGATTTATTTATTTTTATTTTTTTTTTTTTTACTATATATATAATGGAAAATCTTTTTTTTTTCTTAAATTATCTTGATAAATAAATTTATGGTATTTCAATTTTAAATAAAAAAATATAAAACAATAATATAAATGTAAAAAAAATAAAAATAAATATATAAAAAGCACTTTAAATAATAAAAAATAAAATAAAAAAAAAAAAGTTTTTTTTTTTTTAAAATAAAATTCAACAAAGCAAGGCCAACAAGTTTGACAATAATTTAAAATATATATATTTTAAATCATGAATTGTTGTTGAGTTAATATGTATATATTGATAAATCATAAATTCATGATTGATAATAATTATTACAACATTTATATGTACATAATGTACAGCTTTGTGCGTCAATTTGCTTGGCGCTTACTAGACCGACTCATACATCTTGAAAATGTCAGGATATATAAAAAATAATATATAATTAAAAAATAAAAAAAAAATTATTAATATTAATTTAAAAGCACTACCAGACACTAATGTACATTTAATCATAAAAAAATATGTATTTATTGCATGTGCATGAAGTTGTCTGTCGATAACACATCGGTGCACTTTGAATGTGTCATAATAATCAAGAATCAAAACGTGAGATGAATATTTACGATCAACGTTAATAATCATATTGACTTGTAATTTTATTTAACACGTGTAATTTGTTATTAAATACTATATATTTTTTTTTTTATTAATAATTATAAATATATTTAAAAATTATTATTATTAGAAAAAAAAAATTAAATTTATCATCGATTGAGATCAATATTAATTGTAGATAAATTATTTTTTTGTGTCAACAAGACAAACAATATTTTTTTAATTATTATTATTTTTTTTTAAATAGAAAAATCATATTTATTAAAATAATTAAAATAATAATTGTCATTAATTTATTATCATTTTTTTATTTTTTTGTTAGATTTATGAGATAATTATACGAGTATTAAGAAATTTTTAATTTATGGTAGTTAAAAAATATTTAATCTTCAGTCATGGGGCTTCTGTTTGAATATACATTTACAAAAAATATAAGTATATATCCTGGTTTAAAAAAATGTTGTATTTAATTATTATTTTTATTAATAAATAAACACAAAAGACGAATAATATTTAGTTTATTTATACTAGAATATATGAGGTCAAATATAAACTCGAAATTAATTCTTATCATTTTTTTTTTTTTGTAATATTGTTGATGATAAAGATCCACGTGTGATTATACTATTTTTTTATTGTTTAAATATTTGTTTTTTTTTTTTTTTTTTATTATTATGAAACTATAAATAATTGAATATTAAAATTTTCATGTAAACATTGAATTAGGCCAATTTTATATTTTAAAATATTCATACCCTGAGGAAAAATATTGCAAGAGTTGAGGGACACCTGAATTTTCTTACTGTGTGCAATATAAAATATTATTTTTTTTTTTATGTCATAATTTTTTTATTTTTTATTTTTTGTTACTTTAATCTCATGTAGGCCTTCACTTTAAATTCACCATGCGTACTGGTGCGAGGTCATATTGAGAAAATAACAAATATGAACAGCAAAACTACCTCTTCTTCCTTGATTACATATCTGCACATAACTGGCCTCCTCCTCATCATTTTTATATATATATTTAACATTTTTTTTTTATTTTAAATTTATATTTTTAACTCTCATTACTTTATTTTATTATTATTATAATTATTTAAAATTAATGGTGTTAAACGATTGACGTATGAAAAAATTACTTTGTTATTATTTATTATTTTTTTTTATATATTGTACTTTCAATTGACTGATAAAAAAATCAATGTAAATAAATTCCTATTGTAATTATTATTTCATTTAATTTATATCAATTTAATGTATATTTTATTTTTTATTTTTATGAACAATAAAATGAATAGATATTCAAACTTTTTTTTTTATTAAAAAAATTGAAAAAATATTTTTATATAAATATAATTGTATATAATATTTATTTTTTTAATATTTATTATAGAAAAAATTATATATTTTAGTATTTATAGTGATAATAAAAATAATAATTGAAAATTAATTTTTATAAAATTTTCTAGGAAATTAATTATTAATGACTTGCCACGCGCTTCTTGTTTTATATCATAATAATTATCAAAATCATTATTTTATATATTTTTTGTGTACATAAACTTTGAAAGACAAATAAAATCATATATTATTTTAAAATTTATAATCACTAAAAAAGTGCGATGTATATAATTATTTGCTTTATAGATTAATAACTTGAGTGTAATCATATCATCATATTAAAAAATAATTATTTTACAATTAAATTTTTTTATATATAATTATTTTTTAAATAATAAAATAATTATTATAATTGTTTATTAGTATAAATAATATATATTTAAAAATTCTTACTCTTGAAATTGTTGGATTTCCAGTAACATAAATGACAAGTCCAGCGATGATTAAAAATATTGATAATTTACAGAAAATCATCATTTCATTAATTAATATATCACAATAATATTAATAATAATTTAATAAAATTAACTGTTTTTTTTTAATAAATTTAATTAATAATATATTGTTTATTTTAAAAAAAAATTTTCACAAAATTATAATTTTTGGAGCATTTTATTAAAAGTTAAAAATTTCAACCCTTAAATTAAAATCACCATTGACAGTATATAAAAATATAAAAATATAAAAATAAAAAATTATATTAACTTATTAAATGAAATTAATATATCATGTAATAATTAAAATTAATTTTATATATTTTTATTTTATTTTTCAAATATATACTTAAATGTTTCTTTTTTTTTTTTTTTGTAAAATCACTCACATTCAATGTTAATTAATAATTATATGAATGAAAAAATTTAGTTTTTTTTTTATTTTTTATATTTATTATTTTGGCTATTAGTTTATTATTGAATGAAATTATTATAAATGATATTATTTATTTAAAAAAAAAAAATTAATATATGTGTATGCAAGACCAACCGTGGCAAATGCTGCTGAGCAACTGGCAGTCTGGCACAAACAACTTGCTTTAGCGTGATGTTGGAAGCAGTTGGAAGAATCTGTTTTGTTGTCTCTCTCAAACTTTTTCCTTAGCATTATTGTATATATAAAAATTCAAGCAAAGCAGAATTATAGAGTATAATTTTGTTGAATGTGTGTTTCATTGGTGCTTGGTGAATAATGGAGGTGGTGTTCATATACGATATCAAACAAAAAGTCAGACAAGATTTTGTCTCCAAATATACAAAATTTCATAATTTTCATATCAATAAACATTATATAACATTTATAACAAATAAATACACTTAATCATTTTATACTTGTTTTAATTCAACCCTTAAATCATCACTGTTAGTTGTAAGTTACTCCAGTTAGCTTTAGCATTTTTACTCCAAAAAATTGATATAAATGAAATTTGACCAAAAAAAAAAGGGGAAAAATAAATAATACCGGAAATGCTAAATATATTTATTTATATTTATTGGAAAATCTATTTTTTACATTTCTTTTTTTATATATTTTATTTTTTCAATAAAAACCGCGAATTTCCAAGAATATTTGGGGGTAAAATTTAAAAACATTGTTGGCAATTCAATGTCTTTGGAAAATGTAAAAAAAAACTAGCTGCGGTCTATTATTCTATTTTTTCTATTATTCTCTTTATATTTTTTATTTTTTTATACTTTATATGTATATATTTTTCTTTTTTCATTTTTACCAGTGTTCTTTTTTTTTTTTATATTTTTTTACCTATAATGTATATATATATATCTGATGCAAGGAGATTTGTGGATGTATTGGCTGAGGCGTGAGAAGGATCGCCCGTGTTGTAAAATTACCTGGTGGCCCTGGCTATGACCAGTGGGCAAAAGAAAGGGACTTTTTTTTTTTTTTTTTTTTTGATTTTTTTGATTTTTTATACATATTTTTTTTCATATAGTGAAGGAGAAGCATGAAGGTAAGTTATAAGGATGCGGCTTGTGTCCCAAGCAATTCAAATGATATACCTGACAACACCTCTTTTTGGCTTTTGGTTGTCGCATGAGGAAATCCCCTGATTTTTTTTTTTATAATTTTTTTTTTATCTCACTTTTTTATTCTTGCTAGTATCAAAGAATTGAGAGAGATAGTAAAACAACATAGTATTCTTACGAGACAGACTGTCGGCTCCAAATACAATAAGAACATGAAGAAGAAGATGAAGATGAATAATAATAAAAATAAATATAGGATATAACAACGCCAAGCTGGCTGGGATGAAAGTTCTAAGATTCAGTGAATATTTCAAGTGATGGAAGTCAACTTGAAAGTACAATACAATCATTTTTTTTTTTTTTTTTTCTGTCCACTTGTATTTTATTTACTGCAGCCCTTAAAATCTGTCAGCAGGTTTTTTTTAAAAATTTTTTATCCATCAATATATTTTTGAAAAAAAAATTTAGTTACATACATCAAATTTATGCTACAGTTTTTGTATTTTATTTTTGTTTTTCATTATTGAATTTAACAATCAATTATATTAATTTTTTACTTTTAAATTACAGTTGACATTATGTAAATACTGTGATTTAAAAACTAATTGTCATTAATAAGCACCAAGTTAACAGAAGCAATTACTTAGATATCACATACAGCAACTACATTAGCAACTTTATAAACACATTTATTAAGTGGGATAGTAGATTACGAGTTCTCTGAAGAAGACACACTGATTCTAAAAAAAAATAAATAAAAAGATAATATGTATGTAATATATAACTGATAATGATTGCCATGTATATTTTCAATTAAAATAAAAATTTATGTTTAACATCTGTTTTTTAAAATGGCATATATTTATAAAAACTTTAATAGATAAATAATCTATCAAATTACAGATTAGATGGAGGAAGAAGGGGTTCATAATGATGATGATGATGATGATGATGATGATGATGATGATGATGATGATGATGATGATGATGATGATGATGATGGTGATGGTGATGATGATGGTTGTATGGTGGTGCAAGATGCTTACTTTAAAAAATATACAGAACTGGTTACAAACCATTGGAATGTAGCTTTTAAAATGATTCAAAAAGGGGGGTAAGATAAAAGAGGGGATGATAAAGAAGGAGATCCTCCCTGAGTTTGGGATACCCCGTGGTGAGTGTTAGATATATTTTATATATATATAATTCACATTCAACTGCGAACACCTGTGTATATTTCTTCAACGTGTTCTCCACTTTTCTTTCTATTCATATATACATTTATATTTATTTTTTTGATTTTTTTTGATATTTTTTAATCAGCTTCCCCAGATTTATTTCTTTCATGGTCAAACTGATCTATACACTTTACATCGTGCTCCAAACTCAGGTATATAATATTTGCATTTTCTAAAAATTACCTGGAAATTAAAAAAAATAAATTATCCACGGATATATTAAGATGTAGTTTTTAGAAAAACATATAGTCAATTTAATTATAATATTTTTGTATTATATATAAAACATAATATAGGTTTAATAATGATTAAATTTATTGATAAAAAAATGTATAATTTTATATTTTCCAATAACAATTTATTTATCGATTAATAGTTATTACAATAGACGTCTATTATTTATCCAAGTACTTATATTTAATAAAAAAAAAAAAATTTTAAATTGTATATAGGCGTGTTGGATCTTGATGGAAAATATTAAAGTTGACTAACCCGCATATGCTATAAAAACTTTACATATATATATTGTTACTAACGTCTATCAATTTTACATGTAGAAAAATCTTTAGTTATTATGTTTTCATTTATCAAATATAATATATCCATTGCAAATTTATCAAGACAATTATTTATACAGTCTACAACGATCAGTCTATCAACATGTACAACTAAATCAAGGTCATTAAATTGTATATACCTAAAACAAAAACTAATAAAAATAATATATTAAAAAGAGATTGTATATATATACATATTGATATTGAACAAGATGTATCTATTTTTGTGTATATAAATATTTCAAGGTTTCAAATTTGATATCGATGGGAATTTTTTTTTCTTTTATTTATTTCTGCAAATATTATATTATAATACATGAGAAAGTTAGTTTGCATATTAATAAGATCATATATAAATAAGATCTAGATAAATTTCCATATTTTTTTCTTTTAGTATATCTTTATAAAAATGTGATTTGAAAAAATAAATTTAATAATCAAACTTACATTGAATTCCAGTTGATGATTTTTTTTTTTTTTTTTTTGTAGTATATTTATTTATATATAGCTATATATTTTTTTATAAAATATCAAGTTTAGATGGCACACCTGTTTCACACAGGTATATCAAGATCAACCATCTTTGATAGCTATAAATAATTATTTTGTTTCGACTCAATATTTCGTCAATTTAACCACCAATTTCATCGATAATAAATAGTATATGTATTATTATTTTTCTATTTCTATACTTTCTATTTTTTTTCAGTGTATATATACATTTTGAAATATTTAAAAAGAAAAAATATTATATATAAAAAAATATTAATTTTAAAAAGACATTTGTCAGATGGAGAATAAAAAAGATAGTTATATAGAAAAAAAAAAATAGAAAAAAAAATATTGTTATAAAGGGCTCAATGATGGGCAAAATAATTTACGGTTTTGCTTGAAGGTAGTTTGGATGGTTTTTTTTTTTTTTCTGATTCTTTGATGAAGAAGATGCCGCATTTTATTGGGGCTCTCCTGAGAGTTGAGAGAACACGAGCAAGCCAGACAATAGGACGCCACAGTGTCCAGCAGAAGATTTCAGCTTTTTTTTTTTTTTTTTTCTTATGAGATTTTTACTCTGTTCATAATGGAGTATATTTTTTTCGTTTTTTGATGGTTTTTTTTTTTTTTTGGTTGAGTTGCTGTCTTTTTTAAAATATTTTATATTATTTTTAACATTTTATCTGTTGGCTATTTATTTTTTTTGTTTATATGTACTTTGACTGTTTGCAAAATACAACTTGCAAGTTGACTGGTGTGAAACCATAATTTACAAATAGTTTTTATGTACGATAGGCATACATTTATTTCTTCAATATTTATATATATGATACGCGGATATGTAATATTATGGATGGAATATATACCATAGGGTTTCACCAACAGTTGCTTCAAGCTACCTTATAAGCAATATTTTCAAGATGCTGGAATTAAATGATAATAATAATAAATAAAATATAAAAATTCAACGAGAAATTTACTCGAGGCATGTACACCTGTGCACAAGAATTTTTTAAATATTATTTATACCATTTAAAATTTTTATATTTACTTGTTTTTATTTAAAAAAAAAAAAATAAACCAAATTCGTTTAAATATTTATTTTGTAAAAATATATTTTAAAAACAGAAAATTTTCTTTTTTTTTTTTTATTATTTTTCTATATATATACAAGACACTAAATGGATTTCTTTTTTCTTCATTTTCAAGGATAGAAAATAATCATTACTTATACCTTTTCACAATAGTACGTTGTGAAAAAATAAAAAAAATAAAAAAAATGCAAAACTGTGGAATAATATGGTAAACCAGTTGAAAAAAAAAAAAAAAAAAGAAAAAAATTATTTTGCTGGTACTGAAAAAGTGATGTGAATATAATGGAAAAAAAAAATATATATTTTCATGCGTGTCAATCGTAAAAACCCAAGTTTTTACAAAATCTGAAACACATGTTGAAACCAAAAAATAAAAATTATAAAGCTCGGCTCCATGATGTCTGGCTTGTTTCTTGGGCTTGTCTGGCTGAGACCTTTAACAGTTATAAGTTTACGACAGGGTCATGGATGACAATTCCTATTGTTCTGTCACGTATCTCTACTCTTAGTTTAATATTTTTTTATGTTTTTTTTTCCATCAGACACACGTTGAGAGTCCCAAACCAAAATTTAACAGACAGCCTGGTGCCAGGATTTTTTTTTTCCTTTTTTTTTCATCTTGCTTTTTTTTTTTTTTTTTTTACCTTGTACCTTATGTTTCCGGTACAAATAGAAACTCAAGAATTTGCCAACTGGGGTGAAATTTATTCACCTTGAATAAATTATTTTCTCTCGATGACAAGGTTAAACATATTTTACAAAAAAGTTTGACACATGTTTTTAGAAATTTTCATGGTTTACAAAATTACTTGGATTTTGAAAAAATATTTTATATAAATAATATAACAAGTTGATAAATAAATAAATATATTTCTTATATATATATATATTAGTAATAGATTTCTTTTATTTTTATAATAATATTATTATTTAATTTAGAAAAATAGTTACATTATTATAGAGGAAAATTATATTCATTTTTTTATTCAATAAATAGAAATGAAAATATTTTAGTATTGCCAATAAATTTTTAAAACATCTGTACAAATATTTTCATATAAGCTTATTTTATCAAAACAAAAAAAAAAACAAAAAACAAAAATCTCAATCATTTTTTTAATCGGATAAAAAAAAAACTTCAAACGAAAAAAAATAACGTAGGCGTGGTACACCACAGGTATTTAGCTGTCAAAAAAAAAAATAAAATAAAAAAACAATTTAAAAAAGAAGTTTTACTTCAAAAAACAAAAAAAAACATTTAAAAAATTTTCAAATATTTTTAATAATGTAATTTATATTTACTGGATTCTTCAAGTAGTTGGTAATTTATTTCACTATATAGTTGTCAGCTAGGTAGTTTACAAAATCAAACAAAATACTTTACTTGAATTACTCTGTTAAAAATATTTATTAAGGAACTAAATTTACCATTTTTTTTTTTTTGAATTAATTATAAACAGCTATGTACAATGATAATTTATTGAATAAAAATATATTTAACATTACAATAATATTGTTGTAAAATCATATAAGATCCAAAATAAAATTAAAGAAAAAAAAATATATATTGAAATAAGAAAATTTTTAAAAAAATAAGGAAAAAATCAAGAAATAATTTAATTTATCTAATTATATATTAAGTGTATAATTATTGGAAAACGATAACAAAAAATAAGGTCAACAGAAAAAATGTATAATAAATTTTAGAAAACACGATCTTGATAACCACCATCAGTTACTGATGTACTTGGTTTAGCAAGACCACGAGCAACTTGATGAGGATGACGCATATGTCCAGAACGTCTTGGTGGTGCTAAATATTCAAACATACTTTGTGTATGTTGTGCTAACATTTTACTTAAATCAGATGGCATTGGATCAGTCCAAAAAAAGTCATGGTTAAGTGCTGAATCAGAATCAAAACGTTTACTTGGATCTAATATTAATAATTTATCCAAAAGATCACATGCAAATGCATCTTTAACGTATGGCTTTAATCTGTCTTTAACTTTACGTTTTTCACCTTTTGGTAATTCCATTTTATTATAAAGATCAAGATTTTCAACTTCTGGCCATACCTCTGGCATTATTGAACCACATAAAAGTGATATTTTAATTAATTGTTCTTGTTCAGTATTTCCTTGCATTATTGGTGATCTAAAATTATTATAATATATAATAGTTATCATTATTATTATTATTATTATTATTATTACTATTAATTTTAATATCAAATTGATGTATATTAAATATATTTACCTTGTCCACATTTCTGCCATGATACATCCAGCACCCCAAAGATCAACTGGTGGACCATAATTTCTATCACCAAGTAATAACTCTGGTGGTCTGTACCACAATGTTACAACTCTGTTTGTGTATCTATTTTTTTTTTCACTAAATGCTCTTGCAAGACCAAAGTCAGCAAGTTTTAATATTCCAGTTTTAGTTATAAGTATATTAGCAGCTTTCATATCTCTGTGTAAAATCTAAAATAAATTTAAAAATATATCATACATTTATTTATTTATTTTTATTATCAGATTGTTTATATAAGCACCTAGATCTTTTATATAAAATTAAACTGACCTTATTACTATGAATATAGTATAGTCCATTTAGCATTTGTTGCATAACTTTTTTAATTTCTCCCAAACTGAATTTGACATTAACATTTGATAGTAAACCAGCCAAATCATGTTCACAAAAATCAAAAACAAGATAAAATGTTGAACGATAACGATTGTATGGAGTTGCTAAAATATTATAAATTTACAAATATAATTAATTTAATTTTTTTAAAAAATAATAATGGTGTTTACCTTTTGTTCGACAAATTTCAATAAGATTAACAACATTTTCGTGTTTCAACAGCTGAAGTATTCGTATCTCACGTAATGCAGTAATTGGAAACTAAAATCAATATTTAATAAATAATACAAATAACACTAAGTAAAAGTATTTTTATTACCAACCCCTTCTTTTTCATTGTCCATTAGTACTTTTTTCATTGCAACAAACTTGTTGTGATTTTTTTTGTCTCTGGCTTTGAACACTTCACTGTAAAAGTAAAAATATTATTTTTTTTAAATTTATAAAAAAATTAAAATTAATGTAAATATTAATATTACCTATGAAATATATTTATTTTAATATAAATAATATTTACATATGATTCCAACCTCAAAATAGTTATTTACTCACCCAAATGTACCTTGACCAATTTTAGCAACTTTTTCATGTTTTGAAGATTCATCACAATGTGGAAAATCAAAAACTTCTATATATTTTTCTTTATCTTTAGTACTCATACTCATTATTACAAATGAATTAACTTATTGTCATTAATGTTATTATTGTCTTTATTTCTAGAACTGTCACCTGTCACTGAAATACATAATAATAACAACGATACCAACTCCCTCTTGCGTTGAAGCAAAGAGAGAAACGAAATGAAGGTGTTTTTGCCTTTGTCAGTACAGTCACGTTCACTACAGTCGAAGCCAGTAAGTTGAGATTGGTTGAGAGATATTCATGTGCAGTCAAGTTTCCATGTGATATAGAAATATATGCATAATGCATAACAATGCATAATTTTATTTATTAAATCAAAATATAAACATAAAATTTATTTGTTAAACAAGAGTTTCAAATACCAAAATAACAAAAAATTACAAACAACAAAACTGCCCACAAATTTATATTATTAAAACCAGTGACAGCTCTAGAAATAACGATAATTATAAAATTTGTAACAATAAGTTAATTTATTTGTAATAATGAGTATGAGTATTAAAGATAAAGGAAAATATATTGAAGTTTTTGATTTTCCACATTGTGCAGACTCTTCGAAACATGAAAAAGTTGCTAAAATTGGTCAAGGTACATTTGGGTGAGTTAATAAATAATCCAATAATTTTTTTGAGGTTAGAATCAATATGTAAACATTATTTATAATTATGTATATCAATATAAAAATACCTATTTTATGCATAATATTATTGTTTATATTAATGGTAATTTTGTTGTAAATTTTAAAACAATAATATTTTACTTTACAGTGAAGTGTTCAAAGCCAGAGACAAAAAAAATCACAGGTTTGTTGCCATGAAAAAAGTATTGATGGACAATGAAAAAGAAGGGGTAAGTAATAAAATATTTTTAATAATTGTATTATATTTGTATTATTTTTTATTAAATATTAATTGTTTATTATAAAATTTTTTTAGTTTCCAATTACTGCATTACGTGAGATACGAATACTTCAGCTGTTAAAACACGAAAATGTTGTTAAACTTATTGAAATTTGTCGAACAAAAGGTACATTTTTTGCAAATAAATACTATTATTATTTAAAAAAAAATAAATAAATAAAATGATTTATTTCACTTTTCAGCAACTCCATACAATCGTTATCGTTCAACATTTTATCTTGTTTTTGAATTTTGTGAACATGATTTGGCTGGTTTACTATCAAATGTTAACGTTAAATTTAGTTTAGGAGAAATTAAAAAAGTCATGCATCAAATTCTAAATGGATTATACCATATTCATAAAAATAAGGTCAGTTAAATTTTATTTAAAATATCTAGGTACTTGTATAAATAATCTTATTTTAAAAAATAAATAATAATATAATTTTAAATTTATTTCAGATTTTACACAGAGATATGAAAGCTGCTAATATACTTATAACTAAAACTGGAATATTAAAACTTGCTGACTTTGGTCTTGCAAGAGCATTTAGTGAAAAAAAAAATAGATATACAAACAGAGTTGTAACATTGTGGTACAGACCACCAGAATTATTACTTGGTGCTAGAAATTATGGTCCACCAGTTGATCTTTGGGGTGCTGGATGTATCATGGCAGAAATGTGGACAAGGTAAATATATTTAATACACATTAATTTGATATTGAAATCATTAATAATAATAAAAATAATAATTTTAGATCACCAATAATGCAAGGAAATACTGAACAAGAACAATTAGTTAAAATATCACTTTTATGTGGTTCAATAACGCCAGAGGTATGGCCAGGGGTTGAAAATCTTGATCTTTATAATAAAGTGGAATTACCAAAAGGTGAAAAACGTAAAGTTAAAGACAGATTAAAGCCATATGTCAAAGATGCATTTGCATGTGATCTTTTGGATAAATTATTAATATTAGATCCAAGTAAACGTTTTGATTCCGATTCAGCACTTAACCATGACTTTTTTTGGACTGATCCAATGCCATCTGATTTAAATGAAATGTTAGCACAACATACACAAAGTATGTTTGAATATTTAGCACCACCAAGACGTTCTGGACATATGCGTCATCCTCATCAAGCTGCTCGTGGTCTTCAAGATGGTGGTTACCAAGATCGTGTTTTTTAAAAATTATCATACATTTTTTTGTTGACTTTATGTTTGTTTCATTTTCTCAACCTTTCTACACTTAATATATAATTAAATAAATTAAATTATTTCTTAATTTAAGTGTTTTGTTTTTTATTTAGTTATTATCTAAAATTCTTTCTTATTTGAATATATATTTTTTCCTTTAATTTTATTTAGGAATTTTCATGATAATATACTACTTAGTGTTAAATAAATTTTCAGTTAATGAATTATCATTGAGTTGATTATCTTTAATTAAAAAAAAATATAAAAATTAGTTCCTGGATAAATATTTCCAACAGAATAATTCAATTAAATTGTTTTGTTTAATTTTGTTTGACCTAATATATTTTTTTGTTTTTTTTTATTTTTTTTTCTCTCATTTATTAGTACAAATAATTGCCAGTTTCTCAAACAAAGCTCTGCATTGTAGTTCTGTCTACAAAATTTTTTGAATTCAAAATTCTACGTTTAGTAAATTATAAATACATAATATATTAATAAAAATGTTTTAATAAATTTATATTTAATTAAACATAGATACCTATATAATAAAAAGAATATATATATAAATTTAAAATATAATTACGAATTTCATCAATACCAAGAAATTTTTTGTATTTCAATAAAATTTTACAAAACTTATGTAAAAAATAAACAAATAAATTAACGAAATTTTTTTTTTTTATTCATTTTCCAACGAGACTTAATTTTTACATTGCCGCTAAATATATTTTTTATTATGGGATTGATAATTAAATATTAGAATAAAAATATAAAAATTATTTTAATAAATTTTGTCAGGTTTTTATGTTATATTTAAAATTCAAAAAAAAAAAATAAAAATATCGAAATTATTCGGTTGACTTAAAGATTTTTAGACTCATAAAAATTATATATAAATTTTTTACTTTTTAGTCAAAACTTTTAAACATAAAAGTCTACAAATAATAATTTTTTATTTGTTTGTTTCATGCTTGAAGGCATAAAATTCTTGCACCCAATGTCAAACATTTTTTTTATTTCTTCAAATGATGTATAACATATATATATATAAGAATATAAAGTGTCACTTATCGATTTACAATATCCCAATTGTATTTCCATCATGTAGCAGAAGAAAATGTGTGAAGATATTTTCACGCTATGAGTGCACAAAAATCCGCAAAAAGTGTCAAAGTTTTTTTTGTGTGAGTGAGCCGTGAGAAATGTCAGTTGTTCTGTTATCATTGTGGCCGACAATACGATTTTATTATAAAAAAAAAAAATCGAAATAAACAAAATCAAATAAAGTGTAAATTTACTTTTACAATTGAAAAAAAAATATCATTAATTAAATGAAATATTATTTCTTTTAATATATAATTATTAAATAGCTCTTATAATTTTTTATAAAATTGTCAATTTTAATTGCACTTTCTTTTTATTTTTTATAGAAAAATTTTCAATTAACTCAATTTATTTGTTAACTTTATTTAACTATTTTTTTATAAATATGAAATTTATGATATTGATGCTTTAAAAAAAGGACAAAATAAAGATATTGTTATCCTGTTGAGAAAAAAAAAAAAAAAACCTAAGGCTCCATTGCTAGTCTCAAGTGTCTGACGCAGTTTTACCAAAGTGTGGGAGATAAAAGGTTTCTCTGTTTAACAAAATAACGTCGTCGAGCCATTAGCCCGACTGCCTCGTCTCCACTTCAATGCGATTTTCTGTTCTTGATAAAAAGGATACTGTGATAGATTTTTTTTTTTTATTTTTTTTTTATTTTCTAGATATATACACAATACTATTTTTATTAAAAATATCCATGTCTGACATTATTTTTGACTGTATATACCTACATACTATTCGCATCACAATTTTGCAATGAAAAAATATATTTTAAAATTAATTTTTCTTAAAATTTTATTTTCAATCAAACAAAATAATAAAAAATAAATAAAGTAAATGAAAATTTAATAAAAAAATGATAAAATATAAAAAGGAAGTGGTCACATATGGTGATGACACGAATAAATGTTAAGTTGACTTTGTTGACTATCAGAAAGCTAAACCGGCGACCACAGGGTACTTTTGCCATTTCAACCCTATCCGGTATATGTATATACATACATGATAAAAATGATAAAAAAAAATAAAAAAATGTTTTAACCGATCGCCAATTGAAAGCTCTTCTGAGCTATAAAATATTTGCTCCACCCATTGGCCAATCAGGAGTTTCAATGTAAGACTGCGGTTGCGTTATCATCATAACATAATACAATGAAAAAAAAAGCTCAAAGCACAATATACATTGAGTTTATTGTTAAAATGGGCGTGACATAACAGAACAACCCCTGATAAAAAATTATGATTTTTTCCTCAAGAATATATAGAGGGGAGAATTTTTTGTAGAGAAAAAATATTATATATTTTCATGGATCACAAGGTATACATATGCGAGTACTTGTGAGTTCAGTTCAACTGATCAATTGACGAGTGTAAGATTAATCCTCAACTTATCAACTTTTTTGTTCAGGTGTCATTTTTTTATACGTGCATTTGTGTTTTTATTTTGTATTAAAATTATAATTATTACAACATATTTATTACTTCAAGGTAAGAAAAACATGACAACATTTATTTTTAAATTTTCATTTAATTTTTGATAAAAATTTAAAAACTTTTATTTTATTTTTAAGTTGTCATTTGCATTTATTTTGGCAGCATATTTTTAAGTTATATTTTTAAATAAATTTTGGAAATAAAATAAAATTTGACTAAATAATTAAAAATTTAAATAGAATTTAGTTTGATCTTGTATATAAATTTATTATCAAAATATGTTATTGATAAATTATAAATGAGTTTGTTTTGAAAACTTTATATAAAATTTTTTTTATTTTTGCAAAACTGCTGTTATAAATTGTCAGATTAATACAATTTTTTTGATATTATATGTGCGACAATAATTAAATATATATCAGATAAATTTAGTTATGTATGTGAATTGGTCACGTGCGATACACGCGTTTACAATTAGCATGTTTTAAGTATAACATATGCACCTGTAAAGCCAGTTTTCCGGTGTATGAACCACATAATTATTTTCCCCATGAAGGTAATACATACTCACCTATACCCCATCATCATGATATCACAGACATATGTCACAGTAATTCTGGCACATGTCAAATTGACTTTCAACTTATATTTCAGCTTTGATTTGACAAACTCAATAAATTATTTTAATTAATAAAATAATTATTTTCAATAAATTTTATAATTATAAATCAATAATTTTTCATGAAATTGTTTTATAAAAAATAAATAATAATTATTAATAAATTTATTAAATTATTTTTTAACATTAATTTTAATTTAATATCAAATATATAATATTATTTTTAATAAAAATATAAATTTATCTATAAATAAATAAATAAAAAATATGGATATTTTATAAACATTTGAAAGAGTTGAAATAAAAATAAAATAAAAATTCAAGGTTTGTTAGACCCTTGGTCACGCAATCACTGCTTTTTTTGCTACAATAATATTTTTTTTTTATTTTATGTGAATTCAACAGATGCTTGCGGGTAAAAGAACATCCGAATAACTAACCCTTGATAAAAGTCAAATTAAAATGACATGAAAAATATAAGTATCACCTGTATTTTCAATATAATTTTTTCTATTTTTCTTTTTTTTTTTTTAGTTTTTTATTATTATTTATATTCGTACAATTACAATTTTTGTATATTATTATTTATTATATATTATTATAATTTTATTTTTATAAAATTAACATGATATTATTATTTAGAAAAAATATTTAAGTGAAATATTCAGGTGAAAATAATATTAATAACTACTCAGCAGACAATTTGACATGACTGTTTGGTTATTCAAAAAAATTATCAATAAATATAAAAACACATGGTTTTTTTCTCAATGAGTATTGACAAAAAATAGTCAAGTCATCATTTTATAAAAAAATATTTGTGACAAAAAAAAATACATATTATATACTAGATATAAAAAAATTATTTGTCAATGGTCTTAAATTTTTTTATTATTTTTTTACCATAACTAATTTTCAAATCGATATTCAATACATTCAATAAGTCAATTAAAAAAAATTTTATCATCATCATTAATCATTTAAATGTTTTATTCTTATTATTATCTAAAAATTTCTGTTCTATTTTTTTTTTTTTTTTAAATAAAATAATAATAAAATAAAAATTTTTTAGCTACAATCGATCAGTATTATTTACTGCGAAATATCCCACATGACGTGACAATGTGTAAAAAAAAAATTAGCATGTTAAATTCATGTGCATAAAAAATAAAAGTTATACGAACCCTTCTTTAATTTTTTGAGGGATGAATATATTTTTTATGCGATTGAATTTTGTTTTTTTTTTTCAACACCTTGTGTTATGTGGCTAAAGAAAATTTGACATGTTGAAAAGTCATTGAAATGACATTATATATATAAAATATCCTTTATACTGTGATATTATTTAAATAAAAAATATATATAAAATAATAAGTCAAGAAGTAGTGCAAGGACTTTGAATTACATATTATATCAAGGGGTTCATTGAGCATAAATATGATCGATGAGTTTGCATTATTTAAAAAAGTATATTGAAATATTTCCAATAATTTCTTATAAAAAATAAAATTATATTGTCAATAAAAAACAAAATTGATTAATAATAAATACATATAATTTTTTTGTTTTCGGTATTTAAAAAATAATAAAAATAAAAAAAATTTTTTGTTAATGACATTTGTAAGTTATTAAAATGATAAATAATTAAACATCAATTATAAATGATATGGTAAAGTTAAATTTGACTTGTGATAATTTGTTTTGTCATGCCATCATCAAAGTCAGCCCCAAGTGTGTTCTGTTTTTATTTATTTATTTATTTTATTTTTTTATTGAACCTTGTGGTTCCCTGTTTGACCTCACCCCCTTGAACCACCGATTTAATATGTAACATAACATATGGCTGTCAGTCCAGTAGATTTGTTTGTATGTTTTTTTATTTATAAACCTATATATATTATGAAATCATTTCGTGTTTTATGTTTATATTTAAACACTGAAATGAGGGTTCAATAGATTTAGCCCCCGTGTAATTGTTACAATTGCAATGTACAAACTACAAAGGGTACCAAATGTATAACTGAGTATTATATCAAAACTAAGTGACTCAACCTGAGATTTAAGTTATCTGTTCAACAATTTACCACCTGTTTATATTAAAAAAAAAAATAATTGAAATAAATTACCCGAAAAATTTTCTATATATCGAATCTTCAAAAAATTAAAAAATTAATTTGGAAATAAATTGATAAATTATATAGAAAAAACTATACTACAAAAAAATCCAAAAAAAAAAAAAATAAAATAAATACAATATGTTAAATATGTTAAATAAAAAATAAAAAAAAGTATAAATTAAAGTTCATTTTATTTGTCATTGACAGTTGTAAAAATAATATTGTGTTGTCTCTATATGTCAACACTCAATGAAGGTAAAAATAAAAAGAATATTGCATCACAGTGTGATCGGGGTAAATTGAAGAAAAAAAAAAGACAAAAAAAATATATAAAAAGTATAAAATATATGTGTGTGTTGATAAAGGGGTGTCTGAATATAGAATTATAATAAGAGCCGTAAAGATTGTGGCAAAAAAAATAATAAAAAAAAAAAAAAGAAATACGTTATATTTATAAAAGTCTTGATCATTTTAATGGGGGAGAAAAAACAGTAGTACATATTTATGTGTTGTATATGAATTTATACGAAGAAATATATAAGCCTTTAGTTTACTGGTCTCTTTTTTTTTTTTTTCTAGAAGTCTCATAAAAGTTTGTCCACAATACAGTAGTAATAGTGGACACACGATGACTACAGTGGTTTCGTGTCGGTTGTCTTGCATTATTGAGCTTGGGAAAATCGCAGGTGAAAAAAGCCTTTGCCAGTATCCTATTAGCAGGAGAAATAAAAAATAAAAAAATAAAAAAATAAAAAAGGGGTGGTTGCTATTACATATATGAGATACGCCCTGACATGCTTACAAATCACCCCAAGGAGGAGTTTTTTTTATTTGTTTCATTCTTTTTTATTTTTTTTTACTTTTTCACTTTTTGATATGTGCTTGACGAAATCTTGAAAAAAGTCACTTGACATTATTAACACGATGACAAGCTTATTAATAATTATTTTTTTAATATTAATTTTATAAAATTTATTGAAAATTACAAGAAATACTTTTAAGTTTTGTGTATATAGTCGATCGAAGTTTGATGCTTAGGTTTGCGATTGCAAGCTCATGATTATTTTCATGTAAAATTCAAGATAAAAAAAAAAATTGTGTTATATATTGTATAGTAAATGATGCTAAAGCTGCAAGTGGTTATATATATTGATGAATAAATTAATAATTAATAAATAAATGCATTTTATAAATTATTAATTTAAAGACATTGTATTATAAATTGATCAACTTGTGCAGTTTACTTATTTATCTTTTTTTATTTTAAATTTTTAATAAAAAACTTAAAGATAAATATGGAAGAACACAGTAGAGATACATCATCAATGTGCAAAGTATGCGGTGATAAAGCTTCAGGAAAACATTATGGTGTACCAAGTTGTGATGGATGTCGAGGATTTTTTAAAAGATCAATTAGGAGGTATGCAAGGTAATAAAAATAATAAATAAAAATACAAATTAATATAATAAAAAAATATAAAATGAATACAAAAATTAAATAATTAATGTTTTTTTTTTTTTTATTTTAGAAATTTGGATTATGTTTGTAAAGAAAATGGACAATGCATTGTTGATGTATCAAGAAGAAATCAATGTCAAGCTTGTAGATTTGCAAAATGTCTTGAAGTTAATATGAAACGTGATGGTGAGTAAAAAATAAAAAATATGGTTTTACTTTGTTGTTGGTGTAAATGAGGGTAGAAAATTATTTTATTCAATTTTTTTTTTCTATTAATTTAAAAATAATAAATAAGGTTTTGATTTCATGGATATATAAATATATAATGTAAATAAATTATATCCTTGAAAATCACTTTGGTCATGTATAATAATATCATTAAAAAGAGGAAAAAAAAATTGAAAAAATAATAGAAAGATGATAGTATAGAAATGATGAATATTTGAGGGTTGAATAGTAGCAATAGAGCATCGAATAAATATATATAGGGACAATATAAAAAAAAAAAAAAAAAAAAAACATATTCACCCACATGAAACTCAATTCGTAAAGTTGGTTGTGTCAAAAACAGACCGTGAATTCACAGCTTTAGTAAACAAACCAACCGGTCTATCAATTTACGTTTCACTCAATACTCAAGTGATAATCTAAACACTTGATTTTCTATACGTGATATCAATTAGTGATGAATCAACTCAATGTATTTGTATTTCAACTAAAAAATAACAGAATATCAATTTTCAATATTTTATATATTTTATTTTGATTATTTTTTAGTTTAAATATTTTTTTGTAAATTTGAAAAAAATCGGCTATCAAGTTTATTTATTTTTTTTTATATATTTTTTTTATTTGATATATATTATTGAACGTTTGTTAAATACGAGTTGAGATATAATAGAGCACATAAAGATGCGTGGTGTTAGTTGAACGAGATGCTGGGTATGGGTGTAGATGGATACAAGGAGAAGGAATATCGAAGGAAGTGTCATTTTCAGCGGTACAACACGAAAGAGCGCCAAGAAGTACTTCGTCATTGGTTGGTTCTGCAAGACGAGGACCCTCAACAATTTATCCGAGTATATCACATGTCTACCACACTACTGGAAATCCTTATCCTCTCATGTATCCGGCGCTCTTTCCATTCAAGCCGAGTTTACCGGCTTTTACCACGGGAATCGGTAAGTTTTTTTTTTTTTTCTGAAACATTTTAATATTTTAGACATATTTTTTATTCATTCATTTGTTCATATTTCTATTTTTTTTTTAAATATCACATTAATATTGTTATTTATTTTACAGGACATTTTATGCCAAGACCAACAACAACGGAATCACTGGAACCAAGTACTCCGAAAGATGATGAAGTAACGAGTTCAGAAGAAGCAAATATGGCTATTCGACAAATTGAGCAAAAAGGTATAGAAGATTTTTGTTTATATTATAAACAAGGCCAGGATGTTTAGGATGTTCGTCGCGAAACTGGTCGACTGAAAGTACCATGGTTACTAGTAACTTTATTTGTTTATTATTTGAAAAACAAAAAAAAAAAAAAAAGCAAAGAAAATTATGAGTTCTAGTTTGTTAGTAAGGAAATATAAATATTTATATGTCCAATACCTCTTTGATCATTATATTTGCCTAATACAAATTCAAAATTTTTTCAAAAAAAAAAAAATTCGAATACCTCTTTAGTCATTATATTCGCCTAATACAAATTCAAAATTTTTTCAAAAAAAAAAAATTTTGAATACTTCTTCGGTCTTTATATTTGCCTAATAAAAATTTGAAATTTGAAAAAAAAAAAATTTCGAACACCTCTTCGGTCATTATTCTCGCCTGATGAAAATGCAAAATTTTTTTCAAAAAAAAAAAAAATTCAAATACCTATTCAGTCATTATATTTGCCTAATAAAAATTCAAATTTTTTTCAGAAAAAAAAAATTCAAATACCTCTTCGATCATTATATTTGCCTAATAAAAATATAAAATTTTTTCAAAAAAAAAAAATCTGAATACCTCTTCAGTCATTATATTTGCCTGATACAAATTCAAAATTTTTCAAATTTTTATTAGGCAAATATAATGATTGAAGAGGTACTCGAATTTTTTTTTTCTGAAAAAAATTTTAATTTTTATTAGGCAAATATAATGACTGAAGAGGTATTCAAGTTTTTTTTTATCGAAAAATTTTAAGATTTGTAACTATCGATATCTTAAAAAATATCGATCCTAGAAAAAATGTATAGATCGATTTGAAATCGTCTTTTTGAGATCTAAAAGTTCGATATATCTCGAAATTTATTCGATAAATATTTCGATATGTTACTATCGATATATCGAAAAATATCGATCCTAGAAAAAATGTATAAATCAATTTAGAATCGTCTTTTCGAGACATAAAATTTCGATATATCTCGAAATTAATTCGATATATTTTTCGATAAGTTACTATCGATATATCGAAAAATATCGATCCTAGAAAAAAAGTATAAATCGATTTGAAATCGTCTTTTCGAGATCTAAAATTTCGATATATCTCGAAATTTATTCGATACATTTTTCGATTAGTTACTATCGATATATCGAAAAATATCAATCCTAGAAAAAAAGTATAAATCGATTTGAAATCGTCTTTTCGAGACCTTAAATTTCGATATATCTCGAAATTTATTCGATACATTTTTCGATAAGTTACTATCGATATATCGAAAAATATCGATCCTAGAAAAAAAGTATAAATCGATTTGAAATCCTCTTTTCGAGATCTAAAATTTCGATATATCTCGAAATTTATTCGATACATTTTTCGATTAGTTACTATCGATATATCGAAAAATATCGATCCTAGAAAAAAAGTATAAATCGATTTGAAATCGTCTTTTTGAGATCTTAAATTTCGATATATCTCGAAATTTATTCGACACATTTTTCGATAAGTTACCATCGATATATCGAAAAATATCGATCCTAGAAAAAAAGTATAAATCGATTTGAAATCGTCTTATCGAGACCTTAAATTTCGATATATCTCGAAATTTATTCGATACATTTTTCGATTAGTTACTATCGATATATCGAAAAATATCGATCCTAGAAAAAAAGTATAAATCGATTTGAAATCGTCTTTTTGAGACCTTAAATTTCGATATATCTCGAAATTTATTCGATACATTTTTCGATAAGTTACCATCGATATATCGAAAAATATCGATCCTAGAAAAAAAGTATAAATCGATTTGAAATCGTCTTTTCGAGACCTTAAATTTCGATATATCTCGAAATTTATTCGATACATTTTTCGATTAGTTACTATCGATATATCGAAAAATATCGATCCTAGAAAAAAAGTATAAATCGATTTGAAATCGTCTTTTCGAGACCTTAAATTTCGATATATCTCGAAATTTATTCGATACATTTTTCGATTAGTTACTATCGATATATCGAAAAATATCGATCCTAGAAAAAAAGTATAAATCGATTTGAAATCGTCTTTTCGAGACCCAAAATTTCGATATATCTCGAAATTTATTCGATCCATTTTCCAAAAAGTTACTATCGATATATCGAAAAATATCGATCTTAGAAAAAAAGTATGAAGCGCGAGGAATACCTCTTTTCGAGCCCTAAAATCCTGTTATAATTTTTAATTTTTTTGAAAAAAATTTCGATGAATTAAGTCAGTTAAAAAAAAAAAAAAATTCGAATTACTCTTCGGTCTTTATATTTGCCTAATAAAAATATAAAATTTTTTCAAAAAAAAAAAAATCTGAATACCTCTTCAGTCATTATATTTGCCTGATACAAATTCAAAATTTTTCAAATTTTTATTAGGCAAATATAATTGAAGAGGTACTCGAATTTTTTTTTTCTGAAAAAAATTTTAATTTTTATTAGGCAAATATAATGACTGAAGAGGTATTCAAGTTTTTTTTTATCGAAAAATTTTAAGATTTGTAACTATCGATATCTTAAAAAATATCGATCCTAGAAAAAAAGTATAGATCGATTTGAAATCGTCTTTTCGAGATCTAAAAGTTCGATATATCTCGAAATTTATTCGATAAATATTTCGATAAGTTACTATCGATATATCGAAAAATATCGATCCTAGAAAAAAAGTATAAATCGATTTGAAATCGTCTTTTCGAGACCTTAAATTTCGATATATCTCGAAATTTATTCGATACATTTTTCGATAAGTTACTATCGATATATCGAAAAATATCGATCCTAGAAAAAAATTATAAATCGATTTGAAATCGTCTTTTTGAGATCTTAAATTTCGATATATCTCGAAATTTATTCGACACATTTTTCGATAAGTTACCATCGATATATCGAAAAATATCGATCCTAGAAAAAAAGTATGAATCGATTTGAAATCGTCTTTTCGAGACCTTAAATTTCGATATATCTCGAAATTTATTCGATACATTTTTCGATTAGTTACTATCGATATATCGAAAAATATCGATCCTAGAAAAAAAGTATAAATCGATTTGAAATCGTCTTTTCGAGATCTAAAATTTCGATATATCTCGAAATTTATTCGATACATTTTTCGATTAGTTACTATCGATATATCGAAAAATATCGATCCTAGAAAAAAAGTATAAATCGATTTGAAATCGTCTTTTCGAGACCTTAAATTTCGATATATCTCGAAATTTATTCGATACATTTTTCGATTAGTTACTATCGATATATCGAAAAATATCGATCCTAGAAAAAAAGTATAAATCGATTTGAAATCGTCTTTTTGAGATCTTAAATTTCGATATATCTCGAAATTTATTCGACACATTTTTCGATAAGTTACCATCGATATATCGAAAAATATCGATCTTAGAAAAAAAGTATGAATCGATTTGAAATCGTCTTTTCGAGACCTTAAATTTCGATATATCTCGAAATTTATTCGATACATTTTTCGATTAGTTACTATCGATATATCGAAAAATATCGATCCTAGAAAAAAAGTATAAATCGATTTGAAATCGTCTTTTCGAGACCTTAAATTTCGATATATCTCGGAATTTATTCGATACATTTTTCGATAAGTTACTATCGATATATCGAAAAATATCGATCCTAGAAAAAAAGGATGAATCGATTTGAAATCGTCTTTTCGAGACCCAAAATTTCGATATATCTCGAAATTTATTCGATCCATTTTCCGATAAGTTACTATCGATATATCGAAAAATATCGATCTTAGAAAAAAAGTATGAAGCGCGAGGAATACCTCTTTTCGAGCCCTAAAATCCTGTTATAATTTTTAATTTTTTTGAAAAAAATTTCGATGAATTAAGTCAGTTAAAAAAAAAAAAAAATTCGAATTACTCTTCGGTCTTTATATTTGCCTAATAAAAATTTAAAATTTTTTCAAAAAAAAAAAAATTTCGAATACCTCTCCGATCATTATATTTGCCTAATAAAAATTCAAAATTTTTTCAAAAAAAAAAAAATTTCGAATACCTCTTTAGTCATTATATTTGCCTAATAAAATTCAAAATTTTTTCAAAAAAAAAAAAATTCGAATACCTCTTCGATCATTATATTTGCCTAATACAAATTCAAAATTTAAAAAAAAAAAAAAAAAACCTCTTTGATCATTATATTTGCCTAATAAAAATTCAAAATTTTTTCAAAAAAAAAAAAATTCGAATACCTCTTCGATCATTATATTTGCCTGATACAAATTCAAAATTTAAAAAAAAAAAAAAAAATTCGAATACCTCTTTGATCATTATGTTTGCCTAATAAAAATTCGAAATTTAGAAAATAAAAAAAAAAATTCGATACCTCTTCAATCATTATATTTGCCTGATACAAATTCAAAATTTTTTCAGAAAAAAAAATAAATTCGAATACCTCTTCGATCATTATATTTGCCTAATACAAATTCAAAATTTTTTCAAAAAAAAAAAAATTTCGAATACCTCTTCAGTCATTATATTCGCCTAATAAAAAATAAAATCCTATTATGATATTTGAAATTTTTTTACTTTTACCAGAAATAAAAC
Organism: Lysiphlebus fabarum; assembly: GCA_011426435.1. Lineage (NCBI taxonomy): Eukaryota > Metazoa > Arthropoda > Insecta > Hymenoptera > Braconidae > Lysiphlebus > Lysiphlebus fabarum. The sequence continues at coordinate 809,597 of WSYQ01000009.1, forward strand.
ATTCTTCGGTAAAATTTTCAATTATAACAGGATAATAGAACATGAAAAGAGGTAGTCAACAGAGGTCATCTTATATTAAACAAATGCCGAAATATTCTGACCAAATAATATTAATACTTTTAATAACAATGACATAACGAAATTATGCAAATAATATTTAAATTAAAATTGAACGCAGCAACCATACAATAATACGTAGTAACGTGTTCGTGTGAAAGAAAAATATCAATATTATAAACAAATGCTTTTTGTAAAATATTTAAAAATAATGCACAAATAAAGTTACTAGTAATAACTATGGTGCCCTCAGCGGATTATTGTTTCGTTGACATTTATCCTGGCCTTGGCAATAAATAATAATAACTATTAATTAGTTATTAATTTTTTCTATTTTTTAAAAGATACAACTGCAGGAAGAATACCTTTAACAATTACAACACCACCATTACCAGATTATGGAACGACAAATCAAACAATTTTACCAACAGAAAATATTTATGAATCAGCAGCAAGATTACTATTTGCTGCTGTACAATGGGCACGTGGAATACCTTCATTTTTTGAGGTAAATATATATAAGTATTTATAAATTTAATTAATATATTTTTTTATTTAACAGAAAATATTTAAATTAAAAAAATACATTTTATTCAGTATAAGTATGTATACAAAATAAAAGTTAATATAAAACCCATATATTTCATGTTTGACTATATATTGATCTATATCACTTGTTTCGAAAAAAATATTTATCTAAATTATTAATATTAATAAATATATCATTAATAAACATTTTATAAATCAAAATATATTAATAATTTATCGTTTTTTTTACTGTTTTTGTTTATAAATTTAGTTATCAACAAGAGATCAGTCATTACTTTTAGAAGAATCTTGGAGTGAATTATTTGTTTTAACAGCAGCTCAATGGGGATTTACAATAAATGATTCAATATTTTCATCAATGATATTATCAACAGAAAGAAAAGATATGCTTGCTGAAGAATTACGAAGATTACGTGATTTATTAACACGTTTTTCAATGCTTCGTGTTAATGATTTAGAATATCCATATTTAAAAGCAATTGTTCTTTTTAAAGGAGGTAAATATATTAAAATTATAATTTTAAATAAAATAAAATGATTGATTTTAATTTATTTTTGTTTCATTTTGATAGAATGTCGAGGTCTCTGTGACACCGGTAGAGTATCAGCTCTTCAGGAACAAACAGTAACATTATTGAGTGAAAGAGGTGCTGCTCGTGTTGGTAGACTATTACTACTTTTACCTCCAACACGTGCACTTTGTCGTACAACGATTCAAGAGCTTTTATTTAAACCAACAGTCGGCGATGTCAGTATTGAAAGATTACTGAGTGACATGGTACGAGCTACAAGACCAATTTAATATCGATAATTTCATAATCATCAAATGAAATGTGTATTCAACATGTTGATGCAGCTGAAAAAATATAATTCTGCAATATTTATGTACTTGAATTAGTCATTAAAATAATTAATAAATGTATTATGTCTAGTCAATATATTAATCACAATTAAAGATAAAAAAAAATTTTAATAAATTTGTATTTTATATTTTATTATATATCACTAATAATTATCATGTAAATATTATGTAGAAAAACTTTTATTAAAATAATAATACTATAAAAATAAAAAATTGTTTTATCTAAAATAACAAATAAATATTATTAAAAAATTAAATCAAAATTAATTATTAAAATTTAATAAATAAAACTCTGTATTTACTTTGATTTATATATAAAAAAATAAAAATATAAATACAATTATTGTTAACTAAAAAAATTTAATAAAGTCAATGTTGAATTTTTTTTTTTATTTATTGTTACACTTTCAGTAATTTCAAATTTCTATTTTAATTTTGTATATTTTTTTTTTCTTATTAATTTAATGTGTTTACATTCAAATAGATTTAATGAATTTTGTTTCAATGAATAATTTTCATTCAATTTGATCAAGAAAATTGTGATTTAATATTCAAAACTTTAACATGATATTTATTATAAAAACATAAATAATTATATCAGTGATTAATCATATTATATTTTGAATTTTAAATGTATTTATGTTTCTTTTTAATCATTATAATATAAGGTACCTTGATATTTATTGTGCAATAACACATCATTGTAAAATTACAATTTAATATTCAAATTTATTTTTAATCACAAAATTACCTCCATTATTTATAAATATTAATATTTGTTTTACAATTTTTAAATTAATTAAAAACACAACGGAAATTTTACTATTTCATACTTATTTATTTTTTTTTTTATTTTTTTTACTTTTTCTTCAACTATTTAATCAAGGACAAAAAATTAACAGATTATTATTATTATCATCATCATGGTACAATTATAACAAATTATTTTATTTATTTTATTATCATCAATATATTTTATACCTTATAGATATTATTATAATGCCAATATTTCATCGCAGATTGATCAGTTTTGTATTTATTATTTTAATTATTTTTCATAATAATCATCACTATTTTTATAATTTTTTTTATTTCATTTTATGTATTATAAACTATTAATTGTTTATTTAAAATGTAATTATTAAAATGAAAAAAAGTTTATTTAAATAAAACAATTATTTGAAAACATTATGGGTTTATTTTATTTTACAGCAAAAAAAAATTTTCAACATAAATATAAACCAACAATGTATTTATTTTAATATTACAATTAAAGAATAATGTGCGATTGTTATTTCTATCTGTATATTTGCATTGTTATTTTATTATATTATTTTATTTATATTTCGGTTGAATTTAATTTTTTTTTGCATTATAAAAATACCTGCAACGTATATATATATATTTTTATTTATTTATTTATTAAATCAGTAAGCAAGTTGTTATTTTATTTTATTTATCAATTATTATTTAAACCATCATGTAACACAAATATATATGTAATGTCCTGTTTATTATTTATAATTATTATTTTATAATTAAATTTTATATATTTATGTAGGCAGGTTTCAGGTTCTATTGCATTTTGATAAATTCATTATCATCATTATCATCATGGTTTTGCTCAGCATTTATTTTTATTTATTTTAATTAATTAGATATTATTTTTTTCCTCAAATAAATAATTGTTTTTTTATATTTTTTTTGTCACCAGAAATATAATTTTTGTTTAAAAAAAAAGAAAAAAGAAAAACATATTTTTTTTATGTTAACTCGATGAACAATTTTATTTGTGTAAAATGATTATAATTGAGGTAAGTATATAGTATATTTTATTTTTTGTTTATCTATGAAAAAAATAAATAAAAAATAAAATAAATTTGCGAGGTAGTTTATTATTAATATTGTGAAATGCGTTTTCAACCTGCAAAAATTGTCGACAACATTTTTTCAATTAATATTTTTGATTTTTTAAAAATATTTTTAATGTTTTAAATTATTAAAATGAACGACAATATAACACAGTCATATAAACGCTTTAAATCCATTACTATTGTAAAAAACTATTGCACTGATATTTTAATATTATCGCGACACATTTTTCATTAATAAGAAAAAATAAAATAACAATATTTTTTATTTTTTTTTCCATGTAGCTGAGAATAGTTTTAGTATCTTAATTTTTTTTGTAATTATATTGATTTTTTATTGGTAAATTTGTATTATGTCATAAGTATAAAGACGCGTTTCCAAAAATTTTATTTTATAATTTTTTTTTTGTTTTTTTTTTTTTTTGTTTCAACCCGCTCTCACAAACGAGACAAGAAATCAATCAAATTTTTAATTTTTTAAATTTTAGACATGTATATACGTTGAATAATTAATTTTTAAAATTTCATAAATTATTGTAGAGAAATAAAATTAGTGATTAAATTTTTATTAAAAAAAATTTTGTTTTTCTTTCGACTGAATTTTTATTTCTATTTTTTTTTTTGCGCACACACTGAATTTTTAATTTAGTTTAATTTTTTTTTTTGTTGGTTTTTTTGTTTTTTTTTTTTTTTTTTTTTTTTTTTTTTAAATTATTTTTAAACCTAAAGATTAAGAGCATTTCTCACCTTGGTATATCGTAACCAAATTATTATTATTATTTTTTTTTTTAAATTTTAATAGCAGTTGCAATCTCTTCGGAAAATTACATCAAGAATCAAATTATTTATTTGTTTTCTTTTCCAAATTTAAATACTATTTAAATATTATTTTTTTTTTTTTTAAAATAAAAAAAAAATACAATTTTGTATCCGAAGTAATGCCAACTACTCTTGTATCCAGCCTTAATGACTATTTTTTTTATTCATTAAATTTTTATGATTTATTTTTTTGTATTTCTTAATGATTAGCCGTAAATATTTATTATTTTAAAAAACATTATCCACAAATATTTCGTAATTTTTTTTTTCCCATATGTAGTCGAAAGAAATTCAGTGAGAAACATTTTTTTTTTTTTGTATTAAAAAAAAAAAAAAAAAAATTACATTAATTGCATACAGTTACCACATACAGCTGTGTTTTTTTTTTTATTTCTTCAAATTTTTTTTCCAGTCGAAATTTGCCAATAAAAAAAAAAAATTTGCAGTGGTGACAATATTGTGCAAAAAAAAATTGTAATTATAATGTTTATATATTTTATAAAACTAAAAGAAAAACAAAATTAAAAATTGATAAAAAACAAATTGAAAATTAATAATTTGAACTTGAATTAATTATCGTAATTATCAGATCACTTATGATATTATTATCAAATGAATTATCGTAATTTTTTTTTAATTAAAATTTTCATTAATAGTGATCACGATAAACTATTTTTAAATATTAAATAAAATACAAAACCAAATGCGAAGCAAATGCAAAAACAGAATGCGATACTTCTCTAATTAAATAAAAATTAAAAAAAAGAAAAATAATTATAAAAACTATGTATGAATAAATGTAAATTTCTTTTTTTTTTTTTTTTTTTTTTCAAATTTTCGCAAGGTTTTAATGGCGTTGTGCCATTTCCTTATAATACTATTATTATATTATTATTTTAAAATATAAATTTTCGTTATTCCGTGTGCATGCAACCATTTTTGTACAGTATAAATGATTTTCTCAATTTTTTTTTTGTTTTATTTGTTAACAATGACAAACTGATTATTGAGTTTCGCATTATTATTATTATTTTTCTTATTAATTGTAATTTGTAAAGTTCATTTGATAGTTCATATATATATAATGTACAAATCAATATGATATAAATTATTATCAAATAACATTCTCCAGTTTATTCATTTGTTATTGTATTGATAAAATTTAATTATAAATTATTTGATAATTTTTTTATCATGGAGAAGAGTAAATATTTTATTTACTCAACAACAAATCAATAAAATCTGTGATCCCGTTTAATCGAACCGATTAATTACAATATACAATATAATTTACAATTTTTTTTATAATTATTAATATTTTAATTATTATTATTAATAATTTTTACTCACAATTAATTATTTAATTTATTTTATTTTTTTTTTTATGGGAGATAATTTATTTCAATTGATATTTCCCTTCTCTGTTAATTTATTCTATTAATATTTATAATATTGAATATTATATTTTATTAAATCTGTTGTGAAAAGAAATTTAAAAAAAAAACATTTCTTATAATTATATCAATATTTAGAACAACTGTTTAACGGAAACAAAATTGCATTTTGAGGGTTAATAATAAACGCAACCACTCAGTGCATTATGTTTTTTTTTTAAAGACAACAAGAATAAAAAAAAACGGCTTTATTTATTTATTAATATAAAGGAAATATTAATTGAAATATATATATCATGAATTGTGATATACTAATTATATACTATTTTTGTGTTATTTTTTTAAATTATCAAACGGTTTTTTAGCTGTTTTTTTTTTAATCTCATAACTGCACCGATTTTTTTTTCTTAAAAAAATGTTTATGACTAATTTAATTTAATTTTTTTTTTTTTTGTGTTTTTTATTTAAATTTATTTTGTTTTTTTTTTTTTTAAAGTTTTTTATTTAATTTTTGAATATTATAGTAAAAATTTTAGCACTCTTGAGGTAGTGGACGCGTTACGATAAATGTTTTTTTAATTAAATTTTTTTTTCTAAATAATCTGTACACATTTGACAGTACAATAAGACAAATATTAATTTAATTAAATTTTTTTTTTTTTTTTAACGTTATAATTATATCAAGTTTTTTCTTAATTTTGTTTGATTTGTACATTTCATCGTCCCCGAGTGTGTGAGCGGGTCTCACAATTATTAAAAACGACAATATATATTTATTAAAATCCCGCCCTTTTTTTAAATCTTTTAAAATCTTAATTAATTTGTTTTTTTTTTTTTTTTTTTAAATATATTTTTTTTTTTTTTTATATCACCACATTACCAATGCGACTTTATTTAGCTTGAGCTTTTTGATAAGTTTTGCTGATTATGTTGGTGTAATAAAAAAAAAAAAAAATAAATAAATTTAAAAAAAAACTTGTAAAATAAGATTTAAAAAGTAAATTTATATATATTTTTTTTTATGTTTTACGATTAACGGTCCATTTATTTCCGATGTTATTTAATTTTTTTTTAGTTCTTTTTGTGTGTCGTAATTATTATTTTTTTGCGTATGACGATACCTGCTATTTGGTCCATGTTCGCGTTGATTTTTAATTAAAAATTTTTATAAATTTTTTTGCTTTTTTTAAGTGTAAACAAGCAACAAAGTCGATGAGTTATTATTTTTATTTTTTAAATGTTTATTCTTTGATGTGCTTGATGAAAAGTCATTACGATGCGGGGGTTATTTTTTATAATTATTTTCGGAAATATATGTAATTAAATCAAATAAACCGAAAAATATATGTCAGAAAATGACACATGGGGCTCGTTTAGTCGTGAGTGAATTTAAATTTTTTTAAATGTTTTTCTTACGATTGAAAAACAAGTATAAATATTTATATATTTTTCTTTTCATGATTATTGTTATTCACGATAATATTTATCAATTTTTTTTTTATATTTTTAAACTGGATAAAGGAGAGTCAGTTTTTTTTTTTTTTTTTATTCTACTGTGATTGAGTTGATGATTTTTTTATTTTTTTATATTTAAATGTGATACGTTTTTTTTTTATTTTAATAAAAAAATTAATGAGTGGCTGAAAGCGGGAGGTCGCAATATTTGAAAATATGAGGATTTGATTCAAGTGATATTATTTATTTTTAACGAATTTAAAATCAACAAAATTATATCAAAATCCTCGTGATACTGGTGAGACGGTCTCCCAGCGACCTGACCACCAAATTTTTTATATATTTAAATTTTTTCTTTCTTTTTTTTTTTAAATTTTCTACTTTTTTTATTTTTTTTTTTTTTTTTTTTTTTCATTTTTCTTACGTAATATATTATTAAATATATTATATAAAATTTTATCTGACTAAAAAACTCCTTTTCCTAGAATAAACTCTCAGAGCAGATTAATAATATAAATAAAAAATTAAAAAATTAAAAAAATTTCTGCATCTGACAAAATATCGCTTTTACAACTTACTTATTTCATCATTTAATTTTCTCACTCACGAAGTTACTTTGCCTCGTTTTATATACCCTTTCACGCATCAATCAGTTTTATAACTTTATTATTTCGACTTTTTTTTTTAATATAATTTTTTTTTTACATAATATCTCTTTTTCTTTAGTTTTCTCCCATTTTTAGCAATACTCATTCCATTATTTATATTAAAAATTTAAATCTTCTCTTTTAATAAATAATAATAAACTGGGGAAAAAACTGAAAGAATTAATTAGATTTCCCCCCAACAATGTATCAAAAATAAACTTATATTCTTTTTTTTTTTTTTTTTTTTTTTTTTTTTTTTCAATCTTTGTTTCCATCTCTAATTAACCACCACTTTTATTTAAAAAAACTTTTTTTTTAAACTTTAAAAAAAAAAAACTTGTTTTGTATTTTTTGACACGTTTTTTTTTTTAAATTTACTTCAGCTTTGTTCTCTGAATATATATTTATAAAAAAAAACGTGTACACTTTCCAAATTTGACCGTTTTAACGCAAAATATTATGTTAATCCATAAATATTATTAAACCTCGTTTTATTCTTTGTACTAAAAGCATAACGAATGTCGAGAAATTTATTTAATTATTTTCATTTTTTTCGTTACTCATACAGTAACTTGAAGATTATTTTTTCACTGATGAAAAATTATCATTTATTTGTTACCAAAATATGTTGCAAGACATTATTGTAATTATTTTTTTGTTATTTTTACATATAAATGTCTCGCAGTAATTCATTATTTGTTAGTCCAGTTTGATATATATTTTTAGTTGATTACTAAAAACTGTTATTTGAGATTAAAAAAAAAAAAAAAAAAAAAGTTCATCTCAAATGTATTGAGATTTATGTTTACTGATAAAAATTTATGAAAAAATTATATTTAATTTAATAAATTTTTCATGATATTTTAATAAACCTAATTAAACCTGTATCGCGACTCACGTTATAATTATTATTAATTTATTAATTAAATCACTTATGAGTTAATAGTTTATCAGTCAACACACGCACACTCACACATTACATTCATGGTAAATTATAAATCCCTGAAAATGTTTTGTTGCTTTTGTTTGTTTTCTTTTTTTTTTTTTTTTTAATTCTCAAACGTTTTTTTTTTTTTCTTTTTAATTACCTTAATTTATTAAAAATTTTCATTTGTAAAATTCTTGATTTCAAGAAATTTCTCTTTTATTCAGTAAATTTAATTATAATTTTTATTTTTATTTCATTTGTTACCTTTTGATCAGAGTTACACATAATTTGTTTAAAAATAATTTAAAACAAATTAACGTTACTCTTAATAAATTACAATCCCCTCGAATACTTGGCAATATATATCGATAATTTGTAGAAAAAAAAAATCATTTCAATGCCAATATATAATAATTCATCATTAATAATACGAAAAAAATCATAATTGTTTCTTTGGTATTACATTTCAAAGGGGATTGTTAATAATGCTGTTAAACTTATTTAAATATTTATCAATTAATTCTGAAATGTCAGAGTGGCGCATTAATTATTTTCTCTTTAATTTATTTTCAGTTTTTAAAAATTTTTTTTTTATTTATTAATTTTTTTCTTAAAATTCATTTTTATTATTTTTATTTTTTTTAAATCTTAAGTAACCATTATTTAAATTGGTTTCGTAATTTACAAAACTGTATCTTATTTTTTATATTTTCTAATAATAATTGTAAAAACAAGTAAATATAAAAAAAAGATACAACAAAAAAAAATAATAATAATAATATTAGAACAGTTGAAAATGATAATATGAACAAAAATATTAAACACGAATGTGAAAAAAAAAGAAAAAAAAAAATACAGAAATATATAGTTAATTAACAGTGTAATAATAATAATAATAATAATAATTATCGGTATAGCAAAGTGTAAGTTGTAATAACATGTATAAAGTAATTGTGTAATTGTAACTTAACGTTTTTTTTTAAATCTATTTCTTCATTCTCTCTGTATATTTTATTAATAACTTAAATATTAATTGGTTTATCATTCTTTAATTATTTTTTATTTTTATTATTATTATTCTTTACTTCACTCTGCTCTATCATTAGTTATTAATCTTTAATCATAATGAATGAGGTAATAAGGTTGTGTGTGTGTTTCCGTAGTTTTTCATTTTTTTTAACTTCATTATTTTTTTTTTTTTTGTTTCTTTTTTTATTCCTTAATTTCTTTTTTTTTTTTTTTTTATTATTTACTTCGCAAACGCTTTATCATCGATGCGGTGGATTTTCATGATTATTTTTTTATTTATTATACGAAATTTTTTATGAGAATTATTTGTTATTTTTTTTTAATATTGTTCATCCTTTTTTTTTTTTTTTTGTTATTTTTTGTTTGTTATAATTCATTAATTCATGCGAGTAATCTTATTCAATATAAATAACTAAATACAATAAAAATAACGAGAACCGTGATGCACAGGGTAGATTGTACAAGTGCAGGCTTTTTTTTTTTTTATACAAATTATAATTTTACAATCAAAATTAATATTGATTGTAGCATTTTAAAATTATATTCTCATTTACTTCCCAGTGTCACGAAATTATTATTATTTTAAATTTTCATTTGCAATTAGTAACTACCAGAGTCCCATTGCGAATGAATTTAATTATAAGATCAACTAGTGATCAATTCAACGAACATCGCTGACAAGTCTTGATTAATTAAAAAAAGAAATAATAATAATAATAATAATAATAAAAAAAAAAAAACACTTTTTTTTTTTTTTTTTCTTTTTGTTTGAATAATCACACACAATAATGTATACTATATCAAGCAAGCAGCGGTAACAATTGATTAATTTCGTGACACTGGGAAGTCACTCGAGATTCAATAGTTTTTTTTTTTTTTTTTTTTTTCTTATTTTTTAATTTTATTTATTTGCCCATTTAAAACACTTCCGAGCATCGCGATTAAATCGTTCACTATTATTATTCACAGTTTAAACCACCGCGAACGATTAAAAAAAAAAAAAAAAAAAAAAAAAAAAAAAAGCTTAAAATAAAATGAAAAAGAAAAAAAATAAATAATGAATTTATTGAGGCGTTGATTGACATCAGGTGTTTTATGTTGATTTACTGTTGTTTTAATTTTTTCTTTTTTCATTCGTTATTGATGATTATTAATCTCATTTTATCATCTTTATTTTAGCAGTACAATTTACTGCTGTTGTTGATTTTGAGATGGTGAATTTGATGATTGAGATTGGGGGGATTGTTGTTGTTGTTGTTGTTGTTGTTGCTGTTGGGCAGATGGTGATTGTGGTGTTTGAGAAACTGTACTACCCTGTTGCGATGTTGCACTGTCATCTCTTCGTGAACGTGCACCACCTTCTTGGCTACTTCCACGACCAGCGCGTGAGCCAGGAATACCAGTTGTACTACCTGGGGCAGCTGATTGAATAACCATTGCTCTAATTCTTCTTTGTGCTGACTATATATATTAAAAAACAACAAAAAATAAAATTAAAAAGTAAATATATATTTTATATTGATTGATTTGTATTAAAATTATAAATATTAAATAATAAATACCTGAACAGAAAAGAATGGTCCTATAATATGGACAGTTGTTTCTTCATCAACTGGTGCTGGTGTTGTTTGTTGTTCTGAAAGTTTAATTACACTTCCAGTAACACGTTGAAGTTCTCTAACATTTTGACCTCCTTTACCAATAATACGACCAACTTGAGCACTTGGTACAAGGATTTCAACAGTAAGTCTAACATCTTCAGTACCAGCAACGAAACCTTCTTCACGCATTTTTTCAAAAATTAAATATTGTGCCTTGAAGAAAAAAATATACATTAATTAATATATTAATTTCTATTATTTTATAATAAAAAATAAAAATTTATAATGAATTTATAAATAATGTTGTAGAGGTACGGGGGTAATAACACGATGTAAACGAGTGAAATAACCACGAGTTAGACTCTACTGTATAATCTTCCTGGTTGAATCAAGGTAAAGGCTGCTTACGCCAGCACCCCAAATGTACAGGTTTAAAGAAGACCTTATGAGGCTTTTTTTTTTTCATTTTTTCACAGTCGATTGGAATCGAACTGAGTACCTCAAAGTTTGTAAAGCTACGAATTTACCTCAAGACCATAAGAGTCTTTTAAAATAACAAGATATTTTTTCCATCAATGAATAAATGGGAGAGATTATTATTTATTTATTTATTTTTGAGTAATTTACCTTCCATTGAGATTCTGGTGAACCAACAATGGTAACTTTTCTTTCAGTTTGTTGATCTGCTGGTTTTTCTTGTTCAAGGGGAGCAATTTTAACACTAGCACCAGAGAATCTAATGATATTTCTGATATGAGATCCTTTAGTACCAATAATAGCACCAACACTGTTGTTAGGAATGTAAAGGAAAGTTGTTTCTTGTGTTTCAGTTGTTGGTACACCTTGTTGAGTTTGTAAACTTCCTTGATATGGATATGGAGCTGGTCCTGAGCCATAAAGACCAGGTCCACGTGAGCTATAGCCCATACCTGCTGTTGACATCATTGCCATTGGATGAAGTCCAGGGAACATCATGCTTTGTGGCTAAAAAAAAAAATATGTAAATTAATAATTTTTCTTTATAATATACTTATATATTATTTTATATAAAAAAAATAATAATTATATTTACAGCCATTGCTTGAAGATCATTTTCATAACTTTGACGAAGTTTACTGGATATCATAGATTCAGCTTTACTCATATTATCAATTGTACCTTTGACAGTAATGATACGTTCAAGGTTGAAGCTATTGATGTCATTAATACTGCTGACTGTTATTTTAGATTCAGTATCAACCATTATTCTTTTGATTGTATTACCACCTTTACCAATAATACGTCCAATCAAATTATTATGTGCAAGAATTTTCAATGTAATTTCACTGTTGAAAATATTTAAAAAAAAAAAAAAAAGTGACAAATAAATATTTAATTAACATTATATTTGAAGAATAAAAAAAAATGTACAAACCCTTTGTTTGTATTGTTTGCTTCTTGTTGCATAACTTCAAGTATTTTTTTGCATGCATTTGTGCAATTTTCTGGATTACCATAAATGGTAATTGCTTTTTCAAGTGAACCAACATTATCTTTACGATGTACATCAACTCTTGCTCTTGTTGATTGAGTTATTTGACGTATTGTTGAACCTTGACGTCCAATAATAGCACCAACCATATCTGATTGTACAAGAACACGAAGTGGAAAATCTGTTTGACGTCCAGCACCAGGTAAACCAGTAAATGCAACGCCAGGACGTTGGCTACGTCCCCTTCTTCTACTTTCTGCACTCGACATTTCCACTTTTAATGAGCAACCTTCAAAATTGTAGCCATTCAACTGTGACACAGCCCTAAATTATATAAATAAAATATATTTTAGTAATTATATTATAGATAAACATGTAACTTAAAATTATTAAAATATACTTACTGCTGTGCTAGCTCTTGTGTTTCATAGCTGATGAGTACTGCTTGGGTATTTGGATCACGAGATTGAACTTTTTCAAGGTTTTGAACCTGGGCATAAGCTGAGAAGATGTTTTCTACCTCTTCAAATTTAACAAGTGCTGGCAAATTGCTAACTAAAACCTTTGCCACAGAGCCACTGTTTAAACAAAAAAAAAATAAATAAATAAATAAAAAACACATTATTAATTTATTATTCTAAATATAGTAGTTATTTTATTAACATAATTTATATTTATATAAATTTTTATCAGCAAGTCAATCAACGTAGTTTATTTAAAATTTTTTAAGTATGACAAATAAACATGATACTTTTCAACAAAAGATTTAAATAACTCACGCATAATCCATCATCAAAACTTTGTGCAAAAAAATTAAATATACTTTTATATATATATTTTTATAAATATAGATGTACCACAAACAACATAATATAGTGTACAAAGTCTGGAAGAATAATTTTGACATTAATATTGTAAGTAACGAGAGACAAACACACTTTGTGTCGTTCAGTTGAGGATAAAAATTGGCTCATTAAGTGATCATTAAATTATTCCTTGTCTTTCACACATTATTTTTTAAAATACACTAATTGTCTTATTTTTTTTTTTTTATTTATTTTATACATTTTATTTTTATCATCTTTATGCAACACTGAGAAGAAAATTAACAAAACAAAAGCAGAAAAATTAATTGTTTAAATTTTGAATAAAAATATATATTCTATTCATTTATTATCAATAATATTTGTCATTTTTGTTTTAATTTAATTATCATAAAACAAAACAAGATTGGCATTATTGTTTAAGTAAATTATATACAATTATCATTGTTCATAATATTTATATTTTATTAATTTTTTTGCTTGACTGATTATTCATTTATATTTATTTTTGTCTTGATTAAATACAATAAGCAAAGTATACATAATTTTTATAAAAGCTTGTCATATTAATTATTTAAATTTATTTGTTTGTTTTTATTTTCAATTTCAAGGAGCAAAATGCATTGAAAAATTTGGTAAATGTATATAATGCTGATGATGATGATGATCATGATAATTCAAAGAGGCAACTACCACTTCAATTCTCTTCAACAGGGTAAACATGAATAGAAGATGAAAAATTTAAAATAAAAAAAAAATCCAAACCCAGGGGAATTGATGGCAAAAAGAATAAATAGAATAAATAAATAGAAGGGCAGAAAAAGCTTTTGCTTTTTTTTTAAAAAGTTCATAGAAATCATTTAGTATAATTTTCTAATGAATTTGTTGATGTATTTTTATAATCAAAACATCAATATCAACAACATTTTTAAATAAAAATAAAATATTCATTTACCGCATTTATTTAAAAAAAAAAACCATATATATTTATATTTTTTATCAAAATGTTTTTTCCATATTTTATTTATCAATGAGTATATAATTTTTTATGTCGATGACATTTAGTTTTTAAAAAAAAACTACTGTCAAATGTACTCACAGCAATAAAATATTATGTTAAAACTTGACTTAAATGACTGATAATTATGATTAAAGTCACTTATACATTTAAAAATTATTTGAGTCAGGTAAAGGACGTTATCAACAACACGATATATACAAACATGTGCACTTTTTTTTTTTATTGCCCTGTTTTTATTTATTTTTTATTAATACCTATATGATTATATTTTTTTTAAATATTCCTTGTGTGTTTATAGACGGAAATAAAATTTATTTATATATTTTACTATCAACTTGATTTGGAATTGTGCAAGTTGACTTGAAATTATATTTAAAATTAAAAATGAGTCTCATTGAATATCATTAATTTACAAATAAAAAAATATTAATAAAATGTAAATAATATAATATATAAAATTATGAGAAAAAATTTTAAAAATTAAATATCAATTTGTACAAAAAAAAATATATATGTGTGTGCATTTTTATTATGAATAATAGTTTATTAGCAGGCGGTATATGTTGTCTTGTCTATTGACCGATTGAAGTGAGAATTTTTTCGAGGTCGACAAGTTTGTTGATGTGATGATGATGGTGTTGGTTTCTCGGTTCGTAGACCCTTCTTCTATAATCAGGCAGTTGTGTCCGGTTATCGGGAGTTATCGAATATTGTTATGCGGGCGAGTCACGCGTATAATCTTTTGCCTGTATTTATAATCAAGACAGATTTAAGCGACTTTTTTTTTTTTTTTTTTTTTTTTTAAACTATCATTGGTATTTTTAAATATATTTTTTTTATTCTACTATTGTAAAATGTATATAATATAATAGATACAATAAATTTTTTTATGGCGCCAATTTTTCAAATTAGAATAAAATTTCATAAAAAACTCAAATTTAAAAAATAAATTTATCAATGAATTAAAAACCACGTGAAATTTAATATATTTAGTTTATTTTTTGTATATATTTTTGAATATAATAGTGGGCGTATTAAAAAATTAACTCATTTGTAATTATTATAAACTGCTAAATGCAAAAAAAAAAAAAATAACATTATCCTAACGATCGTAAACTGATGGAAGAAAAATACACGTGCTTTGCATAAAATAAAATAACAAAATTTTTATTGATTCATAATATATTTTTAACTTTATCTCTCAAACAATTTAAATTGAATGAAAATTCATTGAATTAAAAAGGAAAAAAAAAAACTAAATACACCTGTCTTTAATATTAAATAACATTTTATCATTAAAAATAAAAAACTTTGTCTATAGACATTAATTTTAATGATTTGTTGGTATTTTTTATTTTCATTATTATTAAATAATTAGCAAAAAAAATTTAAAAAAAGCCAATATTGCGTGAGTTTAGTAGGCATGCGTTTTGTTATATAGAAAACCGTTGAGAATAAAAATTATAATGGAAGAAGAAACACCACATTGCCCGACGAACTTCGAGGAATTCCCAATGGATGAGACCATTCTCTTTTTTCATGAATTCCACGCAAATTAAAAGGTCCAACAATACCGAAAAGTGTAGATCTAAAAAATCCATAATTTTTGATATAAAAAAATATTTTTAAATCGATTAAAAAAAAAAAAAAATTATAATTATATTATCAATCACAATTTATTTACCCTAAATTTTGTTATTTTATAAATTCAATCATTCATCAATTCAAGATTAAAAATAAATTATAAAAAAAGCGTGAGATAAAAAAAAAAAAAAAAAGAGATGTATAAAAACTCGTCAAGTGTAATTAACGATAATGAATAATAAACATTTAATTGATGTTGCCGCAAATTATTATTGGTAAAACGGCACGTTAAAGAATTTTTAATGTCTTAAAAGTTAAAAAAAAAAAAAAACATTCATGGAATTTATACGATTAAAATAAATAAATAAAAAATAGTCAAGATGATTGGCTAAGGAATAATAATGTCGAGAGGTTTCGCACTGGTTGCCACCCTACATACATCTACCTAAATACTATTATCATATTGGAACCAAAATAAATTTGTTTTATATCATTTATATTTTGGTTAATGATAATTAAAATAATAATCAAAAATAAACCGGAAAAATATATTAAAAGTTCAGGGTTACTGTGAGCATGTTTAAAAAAAATTAAAATATTTTCATGAAACAAACACACGTGCAAGTCAAGTATTTTGTTAAAAATAAAAATTATCTATTAAAAGTTGACATGAATTTATCATTGTGTAATTAATTGATTAAAATTTCAAGTTCATTTGTTTGATTTTTTTTTTATAATTTATTTTCCAGTAAATATTTTATGTTTCTGTTATGATTGAATCAAAAATAATTCATATAATTAATTATAGAAAAAAAAAAAGATTTTAAGATATTTAATAATAAAAAAAAAATTATCTAAAATGAAATTAAATAAATATGAATATTATTTGCATCATTAAATAATAAAAAACAATAAAATAAAAAAAGTCTTAGAATAAACCACAAATGCATTTTTAATATATAATATAAAAATAATATATCTTGACAAATTAAAATTTCGTAGAAACACCTATCTATATCGACGTCACAAGTTTATATAAAATTCCAAAGTTCTGACAACAGATAAAATATAAGAAAATATAATTAATTAAAGTCTATTAATTTTTTTTAAATAATTATATTAATAATTAACAAAATAAAAAATAAAAAGCTAAAAATTTAAAAATATTTATTATAATAAAACAAAAAACAAATAAATAAAAAAAAAAGGAAAAAATAAAAAAAAAAATATCCGGCTTGGATGAGAATGACTCGTTCAAGAAATATTTATACGCAATAACACATTCAACATTTCAAGATATGAACCTTTCGAATTCACATCATGACACTCAATACTACATATAAAAAAAAAATTCCATTTATATTTACAACAATACAAAAGATTTTTTAATTAAAATACATAATTTCACATCATCAATAATCATAATCTATCTCAAAATAATTTAAACTCATTTAAATAATTAAATAAATAAAAAAAAACATTTATTTTATTAATTAAAAATTCTTACCTACTCCAAATGGCAAACAGCAAATAAAAAATAAAAATTTAAAAAAATAATTATAATAACTATATGTATACTCAATAAAAAAATATTAAATATTCAAGTCAATGAAAAAAAAAAAAAAAAAATCACTAATTTTTCACATATTAATCACATTTAAAAAAAAAAATTAATACATGACATAAAAAAAAATTAATATCAGTACATTCACCTCAAAGTTATTCAACCATTAATAATTAATAAGCACGTGTCTTACAAAAAAAAAAAATAAAAAAATAATAAAAATGATTACACCACTGATAAATCTTTTATTATTATTATTTTTTTTTTTTAGATTGAATCGACTTTTGAACTTGGGCCACAAATTTACAAAAATAAAACGTAGATAACAAGAATAATTATTTATATTTTAATTTTCTTTATTTTTCAAATGATTTTGTAAATCATAGAATAAAATAATCATCAAGTTTGTTAATTGAAAATAATAATAGTAAATATTTGTTAATTTTCAATTTTTATTGATTATTAAATTCATATTGTAATATATATTTAATTAAAAATATGAACTAAACCGGCTAACGTCCCGCGACGTACTGCGAATAATATTATTTAAGACAAGGCAAATGGCAATGAATTTTTTTTAGTTTCGCAATATTGTATATTAAGCTCTCTCGTGGTTGAAAATAATGGTAGCAGCACTGTACTGCGCCATCGTCACGATCTTAACACGAATAAACTCGAGTTTAACTTCGTATTATTATTGTCATTTTTAAATAAATATATATTCATTTTTTAAATATTATCAATTAATTTTTATTTAATTTTCTTCTATATATTTATGTTTAATTTTTTTTTTTTAAATAACATGCTGATAATTATTGACTAATATTAAACAATCAAAAGAAATTTTTAATTAAAAAAAAAAAAAAAAAGTAATTTAAAATTTATTTTATTTACTTAAAATATATTTAATTATAATAAATTTAAAATTCAATTTAATTTGGTTATTTTTTATAAAATTTTCAGTAGAAAAATCAATAATTTAGTCAGACATTGTTATTTTATAAAATCAATATTTTAAAATTAAATTAATAGGTCATTTTTTAATTTTATTTTATATAAAAAAAAAAAAAGTAGAAGAGGTCCGTATTTGATCAGACATTGGTATTTTTTTTTTGAATAAAAAGTAGTTAATTTAAAAAAAAAAAAAAAAAACATTACATATGAATATGTATTTAATTTATTTATTATTTTCTCAAAGAAAGAGACTATTAAGAGTATTTATGAGTACTGCACAAGGATGTTGTTTATGAATTATAGAAAAGTGCATCTCCCTTTTTGCTGAGGCTGTTTTCTAGCCCTTCAGTATGATTTTAATATTTTTTTTGTTTATTATTCTCTCTGGTTTTTTTCATTTTTTAAAAAATGTTTTTTTTGGAGAATCATGTGTATATATGTAAAATTACAAAAAATATATATATAAAGTGGCGGGAAAGGGAAGATAGAATACCGGCGCCATTTGAGGCAGGAAGTGCTCTCATTGTACACAGTCTTTCTCTTTTTTCATATCATGAATTCAAATCATCTCCTTCTTCTCTACTGTATTAACTTCTCCAACAAATACACATACAAATATTATTTTTGCTTTTATCAATAATATATGTACATATATAAATACTTATATATATATATTTATTGAAAAATTAAATATTCATTTGGTATATTTTATTAAAAAATATCAAAAAAAAATTCATTGATTGGTTTGAAAAATAAATTTAGTTTTATTCTTAATTTTTTTGCGACAAATTTTATCATATATAAATGTTTTATTGATTTCAAAAAGAAAATATATTTTTAATAAATATTATTAAAAACAAAGAAAACGTTTTTCTGAGTTGAAAAAAAAAAAAAAAAAAAAAAAATTATATACTACTGATATGTATATAGTGACAGCTGTGCAAGCAGTTTATAAATATATACATATATCGACACTACACGTGGATAAAATTCACAAAATATTATAGTTATTTCAACAAAAATATAAAAATAAAATAAATAGAAAAATAATATAAAGATAATTAATTTACAAGATATATTTGATAGTTTATAAAAATAAAAATGTTCAAAAAAATTAATTAAAAATAAAATAAAAATACTAAATGTGTTAATTTATTTTTACTTAAAAATGTAAATGACAAAAATGCATAATAGCTCTGAAGATATATATATATATATATTTTTGCATATAATATAGGTATAAGTTAAGGGAGAAATACAATTAACAATTTAAGGCAATAAAATGAAAGCAATTCCCCTAAACACGTCTACAACTTCCTATGCACTGTAAAATTATTGCATCGTCTTGCATAAATATATTAAACAAAATGTCAAGAATAAAAAAAATATTGCAGTGAGAGTAAATTTGATATATATATATACATATAAGATTATAGTAAAGATGAAATGGAAAGAGAAAATAATGATAAAATAAAATGACATGTATGTGGATATTATTGCAGTTAATATTCACAGAATGAGAAATTATCTTTTCTTCTATTATAATCCTCCACTTAATAGGTATATTTGACTGAATAATAAATTAACATGCTAATTTATAATAAAACCAAAAGACAATATATTCAAAAGGATTAACATATTAATTTACTTTTATTTTTATAAATAATAAGTATATATTATTTTTAATAAACAATTATATTTTATTTATTTTATAAAATATTTGTCAAGATATATATATGTATATTATCGAGTAAAATTTATTATTATTTTTTGCATTGAAAGTGTAAATGTGGGTGGTCAATACTCGGGTGACACGAAGTAACCAGTATACATGTTATTGTTATGACTAGATCAAATTTATTTCTTAAAAAACTTTCATCTGGACCGCAATATTTTAATTATATATTAATAATATTTATATATTTAATAAATAATTAAAAATAATTATTATTAATTTATTTTTATATTTTATATTTATAAACATGATATTTATTATAATATATTAAAATACAAAATAATTATATTTCATGAGACAAAATAAATTTATTTTAAATATGTTTAAATGTATTATTATATCTTTAACTAATCAAATGTAACAAAGACTATTAAATAAAAAAAAAATTTTAAATGATAAAATTATAATCAAAAATATAGTGTTTATTTTGATAAGAATTAAAAAATTAAAATGATAACAATGTTTTTCTTTAAGATCTTTTTTTTTTTTTTTTTTTTTTTTTTTTTTTTTTTTTTAAAAATAATGACAAATTTTATTTTTTTAAAAAATTTTTTTTTGACACTTCCTTTTCTGTCATCTCGTCTCTTTACTGCATATATAAAAATTTTTTCTTTTGATGTCATGCCAGACACCGCACAACTATCACCCTTTTTTTATACAAAATTGCTGTAAACTCGATTAGCACAGAAACTGTCTCTTAAAGTGGATTATCGTTCATCCAAACTGTCTCATAAATGTTGCACTTTTTTTTTTCATATTTTACTTGGTACAACATCATTGACTTATCAAAGAAATTTTTTAAAAATAAAAATTATCTTGGGTTAAAAAATATTTGTTTATTATAAATTTTATAGGATGTAACGAAAAAAAAAATTAAAAAATTAAAAAATTGGCAATTGATATTACGAGTATTATAAACAGGTGAATAATTTTATGAGAAGGTAGAGCAAAATATATGAAAGAAAATAATCGATACGAAGGCCGATTATATGCAAACCGACAAATGTACACGTTCATGTCGTAATAATTTATTTGAATATATACACATGATCAAAGAAGCTTTTAATACTGATCAAAAAAAAAAATATAAAAATTTAAAAATATACATAAAACGCAGGTAATCAGACAATATCGATGAAAATCATATATGTTAATAATAAATCTATAAAATCTTGTAAATTTACCGACAATTTGAATATGTAATTTTATTAAATATTACAGGCCAATAATAATGATGGAATATTGATTTAAGAAATTATTTTGTATACAACAAAATTTAACATGATATTATTCAAAGTGAATAATAAAATATACATAATTTTGTAAATTTAAAAATAACTAAAATTATATAAAAAAAAAAATTAAAGAAATACATCAAGATGTAAAAATATGTAGTACGAGTTTGTGTGAGGGTGTAACGCCCAGAAAAAATATATATAAAAAAAAAGGTATAGCTAACCTTGACCCGGGGATGAACGACCCCCCTGTTGGCACGTGGCACAACTACGTTTCCCTGGATACTTGCAAGACTCACATTCAGATATATACTTATATATTTTTGTATAAAAAGAAAAAAAAAAAAAAAAAAAACTAAAACCCAGTACTTTTACCATCGACCTTACTACCCCTTCGTTCTCTCAACTTTCACCCTCTATTCAAGCTCAGTCATTCTTTTTTTCTTTTATCCCTTATTTTTATATTTTTTGTTTGAGTACGTATATATATCCAATTTCTCCCTTGCCAACTTTATCCCTTTTTTTTTTATATTTTTTTTCACTTATTCTCCACTTTATTGAGCATAAAAGTGAAGAGAGTATGTATATATATGTCTGCATACAAGTGCAAATGAAAATAATAACTTAAAATTCAAGGCCAACAGATCTGGGTGTTTTTTTTTTTTTTTTTTTTATATAAATTTTAAATTGTCTTTGAAAATTAGTTTAATTATTATATAAATTGTTGTTAATATTTTTATTTATGGCTTATGAATAACTTGAAATATTATTTACAATTAAATACAAAAAAAAAATAATTAATTTGTAACGAGGTCTACTCTCAAACTCCATTCAGGGGGTGAAATGGTGTTAGCGATTCCTCGTCATAATTATTCTTGCACATTCTAATAAATTCAATCAAGATATTGCATGAATGAACCAACCTAAAGACATGTGCGAAAAAATGATAAAATTCTATGATAGAAAACTTTTTTAGAAAAATAGTTATTGGTCCACAGTTGGATTTGAACTGAGAACAATTTATTTGAAGTCAGCCATCGTAACGACTTGACTACATGATGGCTTGCTGAAGACAATGTTTAACAATAAAACATTATGCTAACTTTTAACCAGTAAAACTTAAATTCCCATCAATTATTATTATTATTATTATTTATAGTTAATAATTGCATGAATAATTTTTTAAAAATTTCACACTCATTTGATTCGCCAAACTAGTATGTCTAATAAGATTGATGATGAATTTGATAAGATCAGCAATGAATTTTTAAGTGACTGTTAAAATTTTCACCAGACTAGAACGTTTTGCAGCAGGTGGGAAACGATATGACCTTGACTGATTTATTTTTTATTTATTTTTATATGAAATTAAATTTTACTTTAGTCTATATGCATGGTTTAACTTATCAACTGTTGTTGTCTGAATAATAATTTTAACCATTCGCATTTTGATGATAGATAATGATTTTTTTACAAAATTAATAAACAAAGATTGACTCACCAATAAATATTGTTAATAAAATTGTTAATTGTAGTTGTAGATTGTCATATTGCTTACCTGAAACAGATTTATAAAAACAAAAAAGAAAATATTAATATCAAAATTTTGAATCAATAAAAATTAATTTAAATTATTATTATTTTTTTAAACTTTTAATTAGTTATTGTTGAGGGATTTTGTAGGCGTTAACATTGAATATATAGTCTCTTTAAAATTGATGCTTACGATCGATTTGGCGAGACTGTAAAACTTTCGTATAAAGTCATTACAATCTCATATATACTTTCACTGAAAATAAACCTGGATATATATAATAACCACAGTCATTTAAAAAATTTTTAACTTTATGTAAATTGCTCAATAAACTATTTAATATTTCAATACTTTTATTTTTGTAAATTTTTTATATTTAAATATATATTTTTTATTAGCATTGATTTTAAATTAAAATAAATAAAATATTTAATTGAGTAATCTTGAACTGTCAGTGGTTCATTGCAAGAAAAAGATTAACCAAAATATTCCCACAAAAAAATAATAAACAAATGATAACTTAGGATAAAAAAAAAAATAAAACTTATTAGTCATAATCGACTTGTCAGTTAGTGTTTTTGACCCAATGACATCATGCTGCATTAAGCTCGTCAATCATAATCCATATGAAGATTAGCAAATCAAGACATTTATCGTCCCAAAATTTATAAATTATTATTATTATTTTTTCATGGTTCTTTTTTTTAATAGGAGTAGAACAAAAAAAAAAAATAATAAAGTGTTTAAAAATTAAAAAGTCGTCAATTAAAAACTGTTATGCTCATTAAATTTTTATAAAAAAAAAAAAGCTAAAAGTCGAAAACTATTTCATAACTCTAATGGCAATCACCATATAAAATTGATGAATTAAACTAAGCATATATTTAAATATAATAAATATCATCAATGATCATTGAATGATGTAAGTAGTCAATATAAATAAAATCTTCCCACGAACTTGTTAATTGAACTTAGTTATAAGTATATATGATGGCTTTTAAATTGTATTACACATATTTTCAATGATATTTCATAACATAAATATATATTTTTCAGTAGTTTATAAACAAAATAAATAAATATATTAAAATAAAAAAAGACAAGACTAGTGAAAATATAGTAGTGATGATGATAGAATAAGTAGTTGTAACCCATCTTCCAGGAAACAACGAAAGAGTCTCAGACTTCAACGGTCAAATTATTTATGGCTATGTGAAATTAAGAGTCTCGTTTTCGTTTGAGTAAGGCGCAACCGATCGGCTGGATGACGCCGATTTTTCGTCCTTGGTTTTCAGCTATATATATTCAATGTAGTCCCTCAAGGCATCCCTCTTTTTTCTTGTATTTTTTTTTTTAATTTTATTTTTTATCATAATCATAATCATCATAATCATCATAATCATCATCATCATCATCATCTACTCTTTTTTATTCATCTCTCAAAATATTTACCTCTTTTTTTCTTTACTCCCACAATTCTCACTCACTCATTTCTCTTTTTAAATTCAACAACATTTTGCCCTTCGACATTGCGAGAGATGGACCAACAAACAAGTGAACAAGAAAGTTAAAAGTCAACAAAGACAGTGTGGTGGCCTAAAGATGAAGGTGAAGATCGTTAAAGAAATGCCGAAAGAGTTCAAAAAGATATATATATATATTTATAGTTTATATGTCGTTTTATTATTATTATTATTATTTTATTTTGAAGCTATTTTTTTATCGAAAAAAAATCTCGTTAATTAATAGTCACGTGATTTATTGCAAACAAAAACATGATAGATTGATAGAAACCGGATTTTAATTGGATGGAATTTTCTTATTTATCATATTAATCAAAAATATATTTACGAAAATTCAAAATATTACAAAATTTTTAATATTTAATTTATTATATTATTTTTTTTTTAATTATTTATTCATTTTAATTTGAATGTTTTTTTTTTTTTTTCATTTTAAAATTAATAATAATCAAATATATATGAAATACTATAAATATATAAATAAAATTGTGTATCAATTTTATTTTTTCAACACCCTTTATTTGGTATTGCTTGTGGCATAGAATAATCAATACTTTGAGGGAGGAAAAGTACATTTGAGCATATTCCTGATGCAGGTTGACTTGTTCTTGATGAAAATATTTTTTTATCGTTTGTTAAAATGTAAAAATACTTTTCTTTTTTTCAATCGATATATCAAGTATAAAAAAAATTTGATAAAATAGAATTTTATTTTTAATAAATTTAAGTTGTCGCAATAATTTATATTCATCAATTAAATAAAAATGTTGAAGTTTATATATTTTTATATCGAAAGACTATATATACGTGAAATATTAACTGTCAATATTAATATATATATTTTTTATTTAATTAATTTGTAACGAGGTCTACTCTCAAACTCCATTCAGGGGGTCAAATGGTGTTAGCGATTCCTCGTCATAATTTTTATTGCACAATTTATAAAATTTCAATCAATATATTACATGATTAAACATTACAATGTGCAAATAATATTATCAAATATTTCAATTATAAATATACAAATATTTTATAATGAAATTATAATTATTTATTTGGTTTGAAGCAAAAAGTAATTTTGCATTATATGAAAAATGAGATGTCACAAGTCTCAAGTGTTTTCCAGTTTAAATATATAACTATAAAACGTATTTATTTATTTGAGTATGTATATAACTGTGAGGTTCTCTAATTACCGCGTAAAATTTACGTGTTTAAAAAATAAAAATGATATATATTTATTTGAAATATTAAAAAGCAGATATATAATTGGCTTCAAGACATCTTCATATATTTTAATACATTTAAAATGCATATTTTTTTATATTTTTTATTTGACATTAAAAGACATTATTCATTCTTCTTTTTCTTTTTAGTTTTTTTTTCTTTTCTCGTCATGGTAATTTTATTTTACAAGTTTTTCTTTTTAACTCTCTACTTTTCATGTCAATTTATATTCAAGGTAAAATTTTAGATAATTTTTAGGGAAAGTTTTTGAAGCTGCACTATGGGTGATATTTGTCAGATAAAAATTAAAAGCAATATAATTATTTTTGAAAGTTGTAAAGCACAAGGGAAATTGTTTTCATCAATATTGGAGTTGAGCTTTTCCGAGAATAAGAACTGTATGTACTTGAATACTGTATGTATTCAAGAAGCTCAACTTTTTATTTCGTTAAAACTGCCATACATGAGAAAATGCACAAAATAAGTTTTTTATAGGTTAAAAATATTTAATGATTGCAATGTATGCACAGCAAGAACAAATAAAAAAAAAAAAAAAGCTCATGTTTAAATATTAGTAGGTCAATTCGAGCTTTAAAGAAAACAGTGAATTATTTTTTTTTTTGTTTTTATAGCGATAAAATTGAATAAATTAAATCAAAACAAAAGATAAAAATGTTATTATATTTAACAGTTTAATTATAATGCTTTGATAAATATATATCATAAGCCTGGTATCAAAGTAGCTTTTAAAATGGCGGTTATGTTGATGTTCACATTCACAGTCACCATTTTTACGCATGACTTTTTTGTATTCCAAAAAATTAAATAAAAAACATATAATCATCATGAGCACAGATAAATTTCTAAATGTTTTTTGAAAAAATGCCGAAATAAATATATAAAAAAAGTTTGTTTTCTTTGATACTAAATAATGTAGTTTTCATGAAAAACTTGGCTGGTGTTTAAACATTTTGAACAATACAATGTCTGATTCGCAATACTTGCTATTATTTGAAAAAAAATATTTTAGGAAAATATTGTGAAAAGATTGAAAATATTGAATTCGATAAATCTCTCAGCAAGTATTACTTTCAAACAACCAAATAACAAGAGATTTCCGGGTTTGACTACCTGAACCAATGAAATGTTAAAAAATAATTTCGGCATTCAACCGTTAGGTTTTTGCAGATCTTTTTTTTTTTTTTTTTTTTTTATTCTTTAATTTATTTTTCATATTTATTCATTTTTTTTTTTTTTTTTTGAAAAACGAATAAATTCGCCGATCACAGCAATTTTGCCTGTTGATCGTTTGGGATTAGGCCATAGCACGGATCACCCAAGATCCCCAGGTATATAGAGAATAAAAAAAAAGTACAAAAATAAAAAAGAAAAAAAAAAAAAAAAAAAAAAAAAAATTAGAGAAATAAATAAATAAAGACGAAGGAATCTATGGGCCCTTCCGGGGCCTTCAAAAACCAAACAACAAGAGGCGATGGGCAGTCTCTTCTCAGGTAGTCAATTCTCATGGTCGTGAACATAAAAGACACGATAGGACGCATTGAAGGTAGAATATAGTGTTAGCAAAAACTACGACCTGGCATTCAATTTCCAAGAAATTATTCAGTAACATTTTTCAATACTTGTACAAATAATTGCTAAAAAAATTTTCAATTTAGAACTATGTTCAAATATTACTGACAAATTCAATAGCTATTTGAAAACTTTATGTAAAAATTTTATTAACTTACTGAGACAAAATTATTTCTTCAAAAATTACTATTGTGAAGAAATTATATAAAAGAGACACATTTAATCATTCTCGTTGGATAAAAAATATATTTTCCAAAATTAATTTAGTATTTTGGAGCATAACACAACAGTTTTAACCAGAGGTTGGTAAAAAAAGAAAAACAATCACATTAAAATCACGCAATAAAGTTTTTTTAAAAAGCTTGATTTAACCTCAAAAATTTAGATTCAATTAAAATAAAGCTATATCAAAAACAATAAATATTATTTTTTATTTATATCTAGATTTATAATATTCAAGCGGGAAAATTATAGACATCAACTTTATCGACACAGTTAGTAGTAAATACAATGAATCATCTAAAGATAGAGCCACAAACGACATATTATTTTGTAAGGGCACTAAATTCAAGTTGCTCAATGAAAAAAAATTTATAATTACGTTTAATTACTCTGTTTTATTTATAATTGTTTTGTTGGAAGCTTTTTTTTTTTAAAATCTAATTAGCAGTTTTTACGGTTATTAATTTTAATTTTTGTAAAAATAATAAAAATGCTAAGCAGTTGAAATAAATAAATATGGCCTTAGATAAGAAATAAAAAAAACCTTGGTTAATAATTTTCTATCTATGAAAAACTAGTAAAATATAATGGTTTTTTTTTTTTGTTTAAATAAATAGTATTTATAAAGAAATAGGAATTTTTAGACAAGTAAAAGATCCCAAAGTTGGCCTCGAATATTGGGATCCACGAGCGGCAAACCAGGCCATTAATGCCGCCGATGGAGAGTTGGTTGTTTCTCAGAATTTCATCCACATTCGAATTCGTACCGTGTTCATGGGACTCTACTTCGTCATGCCTATACCAAGATCTAACGTCACAGGCCGAAATATAAAAATTTAAAAAAAAAAAAAATATATATATTTATACATACGAAATAAAGCTTCTTTTTAGCTACGAAATTCAATAATTTAAGAAAAAAAAATATATATATATATATATTTTTTTTTAAATTGGAATTTAGATGAGATCTATGAAAAACAAAAATTATTATAAATTCACAATCAATTTTTGTGATTTAATATAATTTTAATCAATATAATTAATAAATTTATTAATTTTTTTAATTTATAATATTGAATTTAATAAATAAATTTAAATATATATTATTTAATTAAAATAAAATAGAAAAAATATAAAAAAAAAAATAATATACACACAGAGAGATAGTAAATCAACAGCTGAAGAATAAAGAAAATTTTGTTCATTTAATTGAATAAAAGATGAACAGATGCTACATAATAACAAAACCATCAAACATGATAAACATTTTGCATCAGATACGATACAGATACTATATAGATGTGGATACTGGGGTTCAAATTTCAGAGTATGTTTTTGATCCTTAACTTTAGACATTGTAATCGAAACCCTGTTTGTAAAAAAAAAATTAAACAAAAATCTCTAAAATATATACTAACAGCACTTGTGAAATAAATAAAAAAAACGATAAAATATTTAAACAAAATTAATAAAAAAAAAAAAAAAAACAAAAACTAAACCACGTGAAGACAAATAATGATTATAAAAATGTCGTAGTGAATGATAGCCACGTTGAACGGATGTTCTGGCTAGATGATAAATTTATTTTATAATTTTTTTTTTTTTCTTTCGGGATCTAATGTTTTCAGAAAAGTTCTTACACCCGGAAAACGTACGCACGCGCCAGTTACTAACGCTAGCATATTTTATTTTCTAATAATTTAAGAATATAATATTTGGTGTTGGTGTTTAAATATATATATATATATATATATGTGTATTTGTATAAACTTAATATAGTGGGGAATAAATACAAGTCAGAGATGCTAACGTGGAAGATTCTAGGAGCGAGCAATCACCTTGGATCGTCGACCGGATAGTAGTCAAATAATAATTTTTTGAAGAGTTTACTGTTAATTTGCACGCGCCACACACGATGACAAGAGAAACGATGTGGAAAAATATCATGAGAATTATAAAATATTAATATTATAATTTCTCATTAACCAATCAATAATATCCAGATATAATTTTCTACTAAAATTCGTATATATATAAAAAAAAAAAAAATTAAAAATTCAAATTTAAAAATTATAAAAAAATCGAGTTATGGCTATTATCCTGTTTAGCAAGTTTTTTATTTAAGCAAATACATTTATTTTCCAATTCAAACAGGTGCATCATATGATTCATTGAAATATTTAATTGTCATCATGGTTTTTATAAATTATTTATTCATTTTTTCATGGCTAAATTTATTGTTTAAAAAATAGCATTTTTTTTTTTTGTTAATATTGTCAGCAAAATAATAACTGAATGATTTTTCTGTGTTAGTTAATTTGCAAATGTAATTTTATTTTTCATTTGTCATATGTCGTTTTTTAATGTAAAAGGAGGGGAATTTAATTAACACCCGCCCATCCGGTATATGTAAGATTATAGTTGCCAAATAGAGCTTTGACTTGTAACTATTTGCCAAAAGAAAAATAAAGAAAATGAAACATTTTTTTTATTTTTTTCTTTTGGAGTAAATAAGAGGATACAGTGTCTCTCTCTCTCTCTCTCTTCCCCTCATTCACAATAATTATGGTCTATATTTTCCAGATTTATTTATAAGTATAAAGAAAAATTTATTTTTGGAAGCCATGCGGTACATACTACAAACATACACCGACCACCCATGTTAAATGTTAATATCGTTACACAGTCATCGTCATCACAACTTGTATAAATGACTCATGTCTTGGGTTTTTTTTTTTTTTTATTTTTTTTTTCTTTTCAGTGGCACACAATTCAATTTGTTGCTTATCTTTTATATTTTTCTATTTTATTAAACTATTATAATCAAAAAAAAAAAAAATCTCATTATTGAAAAAAAATATAAAATTTTATAAAAAAAATTATATTTCAAATTAAAATTTTAATATAAATTTATAAATTAATTTTTAAATATTAATAAAAGTATCATAAAATGAGTAGATTATATATTTTTAAGAAATTTATATTTAAACATTTTGATGATAACATTTATCGATTTTTAATATATTTTTTATTTTTTTCAATATTTCAAGTTGTTAAATTTTCCATTGATACTTAAATATTTTTTTATAAACCAATGAAAATTTATTATAATAAATAAAATAAAAATTGTTTTTTTTTTTTAATTTATTTAATTGATTTTATTTACCTTCCAGAATCACCATTTTTATCCTCGATTTCAAGTCGTTCCATTTCTTTTTGAAGCATACCACCCTCGCTGAATTTATCCAGTGACATTATTGTATTATTTTGTTATTTAATTATTTTTTTACACGTTAAAATCACCAAACTTATTATGCAAATATATATATAATATATAAAAAAATAATTAAACAATCAATGTTTATATATTTATATATAAATAAATAAATAAATAAAAGAAAAAAAAAAAAAATTTAAACAGTTATTGGCAGGTTTTTTTAATTTTTTTTTTTTTATATAATAAAACTGGCTATTCAAGCACTGTTTGTGTGTATAAATTATAAATATATATATATATAATATTTTTTTTTATTTTATATAATATATTTATAAATTTCTTAATTAATTAATTTTTAATTTTAGTTTGTACTAACGACTGAGGTAGACTCAAACTGGCACACACACACACACTGGAGTTATAATCTCCGTTTTTACCAAAAAAAAAAACACTTTTTTTACTAGAAAAAAAAAATAAAAAAAAATTTACAAATATATTTTATTTTTGATTAAATTTAATCACTAAACTTTGTATAATGAAATTAGAAAAAATAATGTTTTTTTTTTTTTTTAAATAATAATAATAATAACAATTGTTGATGAATTATAAACCAACAAGTACAAAACACTGTGCAACACACTTCCTCACGCGGTTTTTAGCTGTTTAGTAGTCAGCGACAGTTGTTACTAGAATGGTAGTCTTCTCACTCCTCTTTCGTTTTGCCCCACTCCAATATCTTTTGTGTATCCTGTGACCGCGTGCCTGTCCCTTTTTCCCGGCAGCTCCCACCTTCCTTTTCCACCTCTTTTAATTTTTTTTTTTTTTTTTTCTCACTTTTCACCACACGAAAAATCTTGTGCTACCCTCACTGACTGTACATGTATGTATGTATGCGTGTGTATATATATATATATATATATATATTTTTTTTTTTTTTTTTTTTTTTTTTTCTCGACAGTTTACCGATTCTCTATTTTTTTTTTTTTTCTTCTATTATCAATTGCTCATCCAGAGAATTGTAAATTTAAATATATTTATTATATAATATTTGTATATAGGATATATTTATAAATATATATATTTATTTTTTTTTTTCACTTGTTTTTATTTTTATTTTGAAAAATTAACAATGTAAATAAACAATAAGTCAGAAGAAAAATAATTTCAACAAGAATATTTATATTTATTTTTGAGTATTTTTTTTTTTTTTCTTTTTGTAAACTTTTATAATTAAAACACTTGATAATTATGAAAAATTCACATGCACACTTTTTAATTGCTTGTAAATATATTATTATTATAACAATGATATAAATTAATTGATGATAATAATAATTATATATCACAAAATCCAATTATCATGATATCCTTGTTATTTTGATTATTAAATTGATAAATGAAGCCACAAATTTAATATTTAAATAAAATAGATAAATTATAAATTATTATTGTAAATAAATTAAATAATAAAATAATAAAATAGCACAATTATAATAATTTAATGAAAAAATTTTGAAAGAATGTCCGAGACCGAAAAAAACGTAGGTGGCGGTAAACGGCGCCCACACGACGTGAATTATATGTATTTCGTATGATACTAAGCACAAAATACGTTAATATCTTTCTTCTTCTCTATAAACCCGCGTCATGTACATGCACGCGTGCGTACTGTTGGGGCGTCGTCAGTTGCGTCTGTGGGTGGTGGTAGATAGGTATTTTTGCACACATGCATACATACATTCATATATCCTATATTTTCATATAGTAGTTGTTATTGTTGTGTTGTTATTTTTGCATTAGTATGTGTGGGTTTCTTGTTTATACATTTGTTTTGGAGTAATTTGGTGGTGGAAAATGACAATCTATTCTTCACTTTATCAATAAATTTAATAAAATAAATTGATTTTTTATAAATAATTAAAATTTTTTTTTATTTGATAATTTTGAGAGAAAAAAAAAAAAAATGAAAAATTAAAAAATTAATGAAAATGAAAATTTTTACACAGCCGGTGTAAAAACAGCAGCGTGCAACGGTAAAATATAGCAGGGGGGGGGAAGGACCCCGGATATATATCTATATGCGAGCAAAGCGCGGTAACACTGATATTATTTTTATAATCGTGTGGCACAGTGTGTTAAGCCGCGCCCAATATTTTCCCCTACTTATCATCAATTCACCGGGTGTATGTATCGCTCTCCCACTGCTATTTGCAATTTTTTTTTCTCGACTGATTGTATATATGTATACAATACTTATATACTTTATTTTATTTATTTTACTATTCTTTTTTATATCCACCCCCTCTTCCTCGCTCACTTTCTCCAATTTGCATCATATATATATTAGTCTATTTTTTTTTTTTTTTTTTGTGTCTTTTTAGATTGTATGCACGCACTCGGCTCTCTTTAAAAGAACACGCAGTTGTTTTAATGTATATACCCCATTACCTTCCTTGCCCCCCAATTTAATCTATTACCCCGGCGCCCGGGCAACTTATTTTCTCCTCAATCGCTGTATCAGTAATACATCTATCCTTATTTAACTCTTATAAAGTATTACAAATATACTATTTTACTTGTAACTCAAGGGCGATGTAAGCGCGCGCGAATCGGGAAAATGTGTGTACGCGTATTATTGTATATATATATCGGACAACAGCAGAGACATCTAGTGGACGCCGGTAGGCATTTTTGACAACCCCAAGGCCACACACACATTCATACACTCATGTAAATGAATTATTATTTTTTTTTTTAATAAACCACGTGGTTTATTTATTTTTTTATAAAATTGACGGCTAATTTATCAGTACAACTATTTATAATAAATTTATAACAACTATTACTCACTTTTGATGATATTCTAACCTTATTTTTTGGAGAGAATAATTTTCAAAATTTTCGGAGTAATTTTTTGAGTAATGAACAATAGCATAAAGTTAAAACAATAAAAACAATAGAAAATTAATTATTATATAACAATTGAAAAATAAAATATGATGAGGAGGTTATGTACTGCGGCTTTCAGTAGTATTTTTTTATTTTTTTATTTTTGACATGCAAACCTGCCGCTAAAAAACTTGATGCCGCTTCCGTCATCAATGACCCCACGTATACACACATTTGCTTATTATTATTATTATTATTATTATTGTTTTTTTTTTTTTTTTTTTTTTTTAGATCTATAGTCTTACTAAACGTGATTTCCGGTTCTAGGCGGTTAGTTAAGTCTTTCGTCTTTTGAAATTGGAGTATATAAAGAATGTGGTTTACAGCATATATTTATACTTATAGGTATATATTAACTAGTTGTAGTTTTTTTTATTTTTGCTGTGATTTTCAGTTTGAGAATATATATTGAATATTCAAAGTATACAAAGTAGTTGAAAATTAAATTAAATTTTTTTTTCTAGTAATCTAATTTTGAATATAAAATATTCAATTTATGTAATTTGATAATTTTAATTTTTTTGTCTTTAATGTCTTAATTTATTTATGTATTTTTTTTTATAGTTTAAAGTTATGGGATCTTTTTGTTTTTTTTTTTTGCTATTGATGGTGAAAAAATATTTTTAGAATATATACCTATGTAAAAAAAAAAAAGAGGTAAAAATTATTTGTGATGTGACCTCGATATTAAGTTTGGGTTTACCATGGATTTTGGGTAGTGGCTCATGTTATTGAAGGTTCAGGCGCCAGTCCCACAATTTTCAAGCTCGTCAGGATATATACCTTCTGAGAATTTACTTCATCTCGTCCAGGTCAAATGTGCCGACGCCCTCTTTTCACTCATTGGATCACTTTATAGTCCATAACACAATATCAATACATTTCATATATATATAATATGAGATTTTAATATTATTATATTAATTTGTGTTTTGTTTGTATATTTTTTTATCAAAAATAAATGTTCAAACTATATCAATGTGGCCAATATAATATTTATTATTTATACAAATGAATAAATAAATAAATAAATAATTATGGAACTTTATTTTATACTTTTAAACTTGTTGAATCTTTTTATCTTTTAATTTATTATTAATATTACTGCTAATAATATTTTTATTTAATTATCTATTTATATTCATAAAAACATTATAAATGTCCCTCAAAAATAACAATTTGATTGATCAATGTAATTAATGATTATGGTAACATACAATTAGAAACAATATTGAATCAATTGATATTTAAATTTTTAAATATAAATATATAATTTCGAATGTTAAAAAAAAAATTATTGAATTGTAAAAATTCTCACGGTCACTTGTCAATTGCAAATTTATAATATATTTATATAAAAACTCTTCCGGTTAACCATAAATTCATACCTTGAAAATAATGATAAAAAAAAAAACACAAAACACAAAACCTGATTTGAAAAATGTGATATATAAAATTCAAATAAACCTATTATATTTTTTTTTCTCGTTTGATGAACCATGAGGAATAGGCCAAACCACAAA
This sequence comes from Lysiphlebus fabarum, assembly GCA_011426435.1. Classification (NCBI taxonomy): domain Eukaryota; kingdom Metazoa; phylum Arthropoda; class Insecta; order Hymenoptera; family Braconidae; genus Lysiphlebus; species Lysiphlebus fabarum. The sequence continues at coordinate 844,982 of WSYQ01000009.1, forward strand.
ATGCCCCTTTAATTTTCTATTTATATTTGACAGTATTATTATTATTATTTTTGACTTTGTTGCTTTTTTGATTTTTATAATATTTTTTTATATATATTATTGGCATTGACATTATATTTATGTTCAATTCAATTCACTGATTGCCAATAAAAAAAGTCATCAAAACCACATGCTGCGTAACGATGATATCATAATGTCGATATATTAAACAATAAAAAATACACATATATATATTGTTTATAATAAATATTAATTTTTAAATAATTATTATCAATTTTAGATGTTTATAACTAAAAAAAAATTGATTTAAATATTTAAAAATTATAAAATAGTTTTTTAATTTTTAACTCAAAATTAAACGACTATATTTTTTTGGTTAAAAATAAATTTAAAAAAAATATATATATATTCAACAGTTTGTTGATCCTGTATACTAATAATGCATACAATAAATTAATTTTTTATATTTTTATATTTTGTGGTTAAAATAATTTATAACAGCGGAACTCAATACAACACCTGTATAAAAAATATAAATATAATTTTCTCAAGTCTTCCGGTTATGCGACAAAATTGTGACTATAAATTGTTAAATTACGTAGATTCACAATACAAGTATATATATATATATATATATAAATGTGTGACGATGAAATAATAAAAAAAATAATAAAAACTTGAATGAATAATACAAAATAAAAAATTGAAATAAAAATTCAGTTGATAAACCAAGAGGAAGAGGGCATGTTTTTTATTTTTCTTTATATATTGTTGTTGAATATACGGATGTTAAAAAAAAAAATTAAAAAAAATATGAAAAAACGCGTTAGACAACTTGTAACAAGTGGTGCAAGTACAAAAGAATTATATCGGGGTGAAAAATAATAATAAAAAAAAACTCGAATTGCATCGTAAAGTCAAAGTCCTCTCAAGAAGTTTAAATAAAAAAATTAAAAAAAGTAATAATAAAAGTCAACCCTTGCTAAAAATTATTGTCATATCATTATCATTATTATTATTATCATGATTATCAATTTAAAATAGATATTAATGCATGTATGTCTTAAATTTTAAGTAATAAATAATTAAAATTAAAAAAAAAAAAGTCAAATAATATTTTTTTTTTTCTATACAATACGAATATACAAAAGATTGTTTTATTATTTTTATTTTTATTAAAAAAATAATTGTTTTTTTTTTTTTTTTCATTTTTTAATAGTGGTAAAGGTACGCGGCATGTACCAAAAGAAAAATTAAATTTATCTGCAGGCAAAATGAATTATTGGCCTTATGAATGCGACCTTCTTTCGGCATCGTTGTATATATATAGATTTGGACCCCCGTTACGTGATTATCTCGTCAATCCTTTCTATCCAAGAAAACAAGCAACAAAAATCGACAAAATATTCTACAATATTCAATATATATATACACGCATGTATTTAAATTGTTTGTGTATATAATAAATGAAAAAGTCGTTAAGATTTTTTGGTTTGATTTGCGCAATATCTCGTTAGTAATCACAAGCGTTAGATATAACACTGAACAAAACATCAAGATCTATGAATGATTATTAGTTTTCTATTGGTAGTTATATAGAAAAAAATAAAAAAAAATAAATAAATACATAACTGATTCAACTGATGACGTGACTCATACTCAAATATTATGTTAATTCTTTTTTTTTTTTTTTAAATTAACAAATGAAAGGAAAAAATAAATAAATATATAAAAAAATTATTCAAGTGTATACAGAATTAATGAGTCATTATAAAAGACATTTAAAAAAAAAAAATAAAATGTTATTTAAAATAATTATTATTAATTATGTTTTGATAAATTTTATATTTTGATATTATTATTTTATCGCATCTTTAAAAAGCTTTTTATATTTTTTTGAATAAAAAAATGCAATTACTTGAAGCTCTTTGTTCGTTTGTTGCACGTCATTTATGTTTGATAAAAAAATAAGAAAAATATATTAAAGGCTTTTAAAGATTCTCAGCAACACTGAATTTTATTTATGCTTGATCAAGAAGATAATTGATTGGTTAATTATTTTTTAATAAAAAAATTTATCATTGCATGCTTGGTAGATGCTATATCCAATATAATCGACTACAAGAAAATTTGAAAAATTAATTTTTAAACAATGAGACAATATTGTAACCCATATGACAATTTATTGATGAAAAAAAATTGTTCTTTCAACTATATTTTATATGATGAAAATAATAAATAAAATTTAACAAAAAATATATATATTTTTGTCAAAAAAGTGATCAAATATTGAGAGAATAATTAATGTTTTTATTTGTGTATTAAAAACGATAAGATCATGAGATAAAAATAATCAAAAAAAAAAAAAAGAGAGCGGGTGTGTCATATATAATGTATATATATATATAAAATAGTTATAAATATATTGATTAACTATCGAAGGTCAGGGGATCAACATTAGAGACTAGTTCAACTCAAACAACCGGCGTTTGTTGATTCGTGTATAGAGTAGAGTTATTACAGAAGGGCAGGAAGTCTGGAACTGACATGAAGTGTATATAGGTGTATATATCGGATATATATAGTACACATAATACATGTATAAAATAAAAAATATATAAGCAAACTGCCAAAATTCGCGGTAAGCCGGAATCGTTCATCAAGGGAATGGCATCAAGGCCAACCTTCTTCTTTTTTTTTTTTTTATATAAAACAACCATTTTAGCCCTCAACAGTTTTTTGGCAATACCTGACAATGGACACAGGGCATAATGGGCGTATAAAAATAACAACCGAAGCGTTACAACGAAGATATACATATACACTTTAAAAAATATATAATAATGACGAAAAAAAATAAATAAATAAAATTGAAATATATATATTGTTTGAGGATGATGAACCATGTAGAATGGGTTTGAAGCTTTTCGTTGTTTATGAAAAGCTCAAAGGAAAAATTAACAAGGTCATTTTTGTTGATGTTTTATAAAATAATGACATATGGAATGAGTTTTTTTGTTACAGTTAATTGCATCGATAATATTTTGAGGTAGGTTGTGTGGGGAGTTTTAAAAGTATTATATATTGTTTTTTTTTTTTTTCAAATTTAATAGTTATTTGTATATAATTACATGGTTTATTAAGTATATATTGTTATATTTTTTATATTTAAAAATTTGATTATAAAAGTAAGCTTGAATGTAGAATAATAAATTTATTAAAAAATTAAAATTGTGGATGAAATAATTAACAAGAAATTTATGAAAGAAAATTTTTTATTTTTAAGTAGATTAAAAAGCAAATAGTCAGACAATTAAAATTTTTTTTTTTTATAAATTTAAAATAATATAAAATAATTTTGAAATATATAATTATATATTGAAAATAAGCTTTGTAATTAATTTTTTTTTTTATTAATATATTTTCTTTTTTTTTTTTTAGTATCTTGTATATAATGATGAATAATTTTCTAATTTCCAGGGGTGAGTATATGAAAATTAGTGAATGAAAAAAGATTAAAAAAAAAAGAAATCACTTGAAATTTAGGGTGGCCATAGGATGAAGTGACATTTGCATTGTCAAACTTTAAATTGACGAATATTTTTTATCAGTCACGTACAATCTCCGATAGTATATATATAAAAGTTGGGAACGGTAAATATAAATTGTAGCCGCCGGGCAAGAATCAATGATTAAACTAAACATATATATATAAATAAAAAAAAAAAAAAAAATTAAAAGATAGATCTAACATAACATACAAATATCTTTATATACCATTCAAATACTTGATAGTTTTATTAATTTTTAAAGATATGAATAAAAAAAAAAAAAAAAAAAACAAGTAATAATTTAAATTATAAATTAAAATATCAAAAAAAAAAAAAAATTTAAATACCATAAATCAAAATTTATTTTAATAAATAAAATTCAATTCAATTTTTCATTTAAATATGAAATTTTATTATTATTTTTTGTCAAGAATAATTTGATGGGATCTTGTTGGTTGGTTGGTTGAAAATCAACAGTCTTCTTGGAGTAAAATTGGCAATGTCAGAAAAAAAAAAAAAAAAAAAAAAAAAAAAGATGGTGCCTGTTTGGTACAGCAGCTGGAGGCTGAAGTAGTAAAGAGAATATAGACCAAAAAAAAAAAAAAAAAAATAGGGGATGTTAGAAAACGAGAAAAAGAAAAAAAAAAAAAATTTTGTGAGAGAAAAAGTAGGGAGAAATGATTGTATATGTCGAGGGTGAAAGATAATGCCTTGTTCTGTTGGATTTGTGAGACAGAGAAATAGATGAACCAGAGAGAAATGTGAAAAAGCGCCACTCGGATACATGCAAGTATAAAGAGGGTTGATATTACGTTGATCTATACTACTAGCAAATAAAAAAAAAAAAAGTAGGGGAATAAAAATTACAACAGAGATACTAATACAATGATAAAATAATAGAGAAAGAGTAAGATAAATTGAACAAGAAAATGTATTTGGATAAAAGAGAATTTTTGAATCAATAGCTTGACTATCATGGCCAACCCCTAAAAGAAAATTTCATGACGTATTTGGTGTACATACTTGGACCCTTTATACATATATATATAACAAAAATTTTTGAATCCCAAGGCACATCTTCAACTCCCTCAAAATCCCAGATATTTTTCCCTTTCTTATTCTTATATATTACTTTTATTTTCAACCCCTAATTTTTAACCATAAACAAAAGAATATATTAAAATTATTTTATAATTAAATTTCAAATTTTAATTGATTTACACTTGATAAATATATAAATTATTAAATATATTGATAAAATATTATTTACATTTTTTGTTATAAAAGAAAATGAAAATATTTAATTTTAAATATTTTTTTTGTTTTTTTAATTTATTGTATGTATTTGATTTATATAATATTGAATGAGTTATTGTTTTTAGAATGAAAATAAATGAAATTGGGAAATGAAACTTACCTCAATCCATTGGTAAATTGACTGGTTGGGGTATCTGGTTTTGTGGTGCCACCAGGTCTGGAAAATAAGGAAAAGTATTGGACAATTAGGATACAGGATATTGGAATTTTTCATTTTTTTTTTAATATAAATTTATAAGATGGAAATATATATTATATATAAGTATTGATGTTAAAATAAATTTAAAAAATAATATTATTTTTAATGATTTTAAACGAAACATATAGTATAAATGTTAATTACGTATAAAAATTTGTCAACTGATTTTTATCACAAAAAATAAAAAAATAAAAAATAAATGAATTAAAATAATAAAAAATCGCAAAAAAAATGTCTGATTGAATTTTTTGATAAAAAAATAAACAGGATAATTTGTAAATCGAAATAAAAAAAAAAAAACAAGCAAATAAGCAAAAAAAAAAAAATATTATTTATCATTTGATCAACGCAGTTTAAAAAGTTAAATGCAAAAAATTAAAATTCAAATAGCATGTTATTTAGTTATTTTAAAATAAAAAAAAAAAAAAGAGTTAAATTATTTTGTCAAAATGCAATAAAGTCACGCACACTTTGAACTCATCGAAACGATACATATTTAAAATTAATTAATGTTTTCGTAAAGTGCATGTTGATCACTCATTCATCGAGTGATAAAAATGTAAAATAAAAAAACAAAAAAAATATATATTTGATAGTGATCTTTGACCAGGTGCCACAATGAGTATTCAAAACCAATTACAATCTAACTTTATCATTTATTTAGCTTCACGTCAATTAAGCTAAATCGCCGTTAATAATCACTTTTATCAAAAAAAAAATTAAAACAAAAACTCCAATAACATCTACCATTTAATAATTTAAAAATTTTTTTTTTTAAACACGCTTATTTGGGATGTCATTTACTGGTTAACAGTGTAACCCTTTTATTAATATATCATACCGACTAGTAGTTTTTACAAGACCCATAATTTATGCTCAATCAATGTTGTTTGAATTGATGTCATTAAATACAAGTTACATCAAATATTATTTTTTTTTTTTTATTAAAATTTTCATGCTTATTATTGTTTTGTAAATTATCGTGTTAATTATAATTATATAAAATTTCTTTTTTTTTTTTAATTTAAATTTAAATTAAATTAAAAAAAAAATTCATCAAGTGTTTGTATATTTTTAATATTTTAAATATCTATTTGAATTTATTTTTTCATTGGAATTTATATACAGAAAGTTTAAAAGTAAATAAAAAAATAATAAAATATATAAATTGCGGTCTTAAATTGCAGTCAATTATTTTTATTATAAAATAAAAAATATAATAATTTCATTTGATGATTAGAAGTATAAATATTTAAACCGACAATGAAACCAGGTGTATAAAATAATAAAATAAATAACAAAATCATGGTAACTAGAATAATTTTAGGTAACTCTTATTGCTACTGAGGTTTTTAAATTTTTTTTATAAAATATAAATGAAGCAGGTGTTGGTCTACCAAAAAATGCACCTGAAAAATTGAGCTCTTAAATTGTTTTTTTTTTTTTTTTTTATTTTTGCTTGTTGGTTGTATATTTATTTTTGTATATATACATACCCTCCACTAACTTGACCGTAATATACTTTTTTTTTTTTTTTTTCTTTTAAATTTTTTTATTCGCTTGTTTGGCCCACAAAACTTTATGATCGTAATAATCTACTTTGACTTAATGTTGTCGCTTCAAAGCGGAACCTTGATGTAAGGATGCACTTAAAAGCTTTAAAAAAATTAAAATTATATACAAAAAAAAAAAAAAAAAAAAGATTAAACAGAGTTTATTATGAAATAAGACGCGATCAGTTACTTGAGACAAAGACCGGTATGTATATATAACAATAATTATTACACGTCAGTATGCTTCAATTTTGTGATAATTAAATGACGCTGGTGCCTGTTGCATTTCCTCACCTGCAGTTGTTTTATATAAACATATATATATATATATGTTTATATATGTAGACATGTTTTAGTATTAAAACAATAAAACCAAGCCAACAGACCAAATCATTCTCTTAACTTTTTTTAAAATTTTTTTATTTCACTTCCATATATAATTTTATTCTCATTTTAGCGTGTTTTTAAATAATATAATCATAATAATATCAAGTATATATTTTTAAGGTAATATTTAAAACAATTACCAACTATCATCGGATCATAAAAACGATAAGACAAGAAATTATTCTCATGATTCATTATTATTTTTAAAAAAAAAATTTAATTGAATTTTTTATATTACAGCTACCAGATTGTTACTTTTTTTAAAAAAATACTTTCATATGGAAAATTCAATTTATATTTTTATTATTATTTATAAATTATATTTTTTTTTTTTTATACAATATATGGTATAAGTGTATCCAATTTTATATTATCACAGATCTAGAATTATCGAACCATCGTATGTTGATATAATTATTTTAAAAATTGATTTTTATAAAATTTAAATTGTTATTTTTATTAAGAAAAAAAATATTATTATTTTTTTTTTCTAATTTTAATAGGATTGTCATAAAGCCATCAACTTCATTAGAATAAATAAATACATTATTATATATATTTATTAATGTCAAATTAAACTTCATTTATTCAACAGATTTTTTGATTAAAAAAAGAAATTTAAGATATAAAATTAACTAAAATGGAAACCCATGTTTAGGGTATCACTTTGTTCAAACGTTAATTAAATATTTATTTTTTACATCTTGACAAAGTTGTCCATAAAAATTTATATTAAAAGAAGTAAAAAATTAAATTTCAGCTAATTTTGGATATAAACAAAAACATCAGGCTTAAAAAAAAAAATTACATGATTTAGATTATCAGAAGCCCTGTTATTATGTTATACCTAAATATAGCTAACAAAAATTACATAAATTTTTTGAAATTTTATGACACCAAGATAACTAATCATTAGTAAGTTAAACTAATAAAATAAAAACAAGTAAAAATATCATTAAAATGATACAAAATAACAAACATATTGACTGATGATTTCTTAAAGAAAAAAAAAAAAAACAAAACTCTTTAACACTATAAATTGATGGTTTAGGGTGTTTTAGGTTCGCAAGACAATTTTTTTTGTTAAATTTTTGTGTTTATTTAATTTATAGCTATATATAGGTATATGTGAAGTGTATTTTTGATGTTAAATATGAGATTTGGCCTAAAGGCAGAGTGTTAAGGCAGCTGCATCCTGGCTAAAACAGTCTAATCGCGATTGTTTGAAGGCAGCGCTCATGAATGATACTTTGAGCAAACATTTTTAAGAACATACACCAGGTCTCACACAATAAAATTAAAATAATAATAATAATAATAATAATAAAAATAGAAAAGCAAAAGATCACTTGTTTTCGACTTGTTACTTGTATTTGCTGTAGTTGTTACACGTGAGAAAAAAAAAAATAAAAAAAAAAAATGGCATACATATTATTATAAAGAAACGGAAATGGGGGATATTGAAATCCCATTATTCATCTTTTGCAAAAGTCCAGTTTTAAATTTGCAATGCCCTCTTTTACGCGTCAAAAAATTTATCCTATATACATACATAGTAGTAGTAATTTTTGAAAAAAAAAAAATATATTTATATCTCTTTAAGGGATGATCCAGGTATATATATAGGATATTATTTAAACCAATGAATGGTTTATCATTTTGTAAAGTCGTTGACAAGTTTTAAATTATTTCTCGTTTATATATAACACATTTGTAAAATAGATGATGCTATTTAGCAATATTTGAATGGTTGCATACATGATTAACAAGAAAATTTTGAATACTTTTCATTTGATTAGCAAGGTTTGTGTCTTTTAACTATATAATACAGCTATTTATACAACTGCATGAATTCAAAGTGCATCAATGAATAATTATTTATATATGTATCATCTGGCATTAGAATAATATTTTTTTTATTAAATAATTCACAATATGTTGTATATTGATAAAAAAAATATGCAGTGAATTGAATGCCTTGCATGCTTGTTCATCGTATAAATATATATATATATATATGTCATGTTGATGCAACAAGTGCATTTCTTTTAATATATTATTTTCTATGTGCACTTGGCAATTGTCGGTCTCGATGAATAAAAAAAAAATATATACAAAAGAGTGGGAATTGCGATAAAGTCAGTGTGGTAAATCATGAATACACGGGCTACTCAATTAACAGAGGGTGGTGGGAGGAGACTGCACTTTACATTGTATATATAATATTGAAGAGGAGGAGATAGAAAAAAACACAATGTTGGCACGTGCCAAATAATTTTTTTAACTTAAAAAGCTTCAGGGAATTTAAAAACAACTATATGATATATAAATTTAAAAAAGTATGCAAATAATAAATGCAGTTTATTTTAATATTTTTATCAAGAGAATTTATTAAATAGTGTACCTGCATCTTTATGTTCATTCAACAGATGGGGTTATTTATGTATACATTTTTTTTTTTTTCATGTAATTTTAAGGGTAAATGTATGACTGATGCAATGACCTTGCACCAGTTGAATAAAGTGCATTGATGGGTGGGTTCTCCCCTTTGGTATTTGAGTCAAAAAAAAAAAAAAAAAAAGATGTATATACCTCAATGCAAGTATTAACTATATGTACATCAAGTACTGCATCCGGATAAGGGTGATGTTTTACACTTTAAATTTTTATTTTTTTTATTTTTTTTATTTTCTGGTATTGTAATTGCAACCTGATTGAACCGCATGTGCCAAAAATAAGGGATGTAATGTAAGGCAGTACATACAGTACTTGTTATGGTAATGTTAAAAATTCATAAACCCCTTTTTATATATATTTACAAGTCAATTGTCACTGATATCATGTATGAATAAATATATATCCTATATATTTTTATAAAATTTTTACATTTAAATTCATATATTTCAATCAATTTAAAAATAATCAAAAATCAAAATACAAATTTAAATTTTAAAAATAAAAATAATAATCAATTTTTTCATTTTTTATCTACATAATTTTATTTAATAATCAAAAAGTCAAATTGTATTTTTAAAACGAAGGTATATTATACCTATAAATATATATATTTTTTTTAATTAAAAAATTTATTTCAATAAAAATTCAAAGAACCAAATGATAATTTAAAATATTAAATGTGGTTTTAGTTGTTTATCAATATTATTTATAAGCTAAAAGAAAAAAAAAAAAAAAAAAATAAGATACAAAATAATAAATAATAGTTATGTATATATAAATAATATATTTATTACAACAGAAGGTTCAGTTTTGAATTGACCACATTGAAGAAAGTAAGAGTGTAGAAAAAAAAAAAAAATAAAAAAAACTGACTAAATCGACATTGTATTCATTTGTCTGACTGTTAATAATACATGTTTGTATAATATAACGTGGTTTTATTTAAAAGGAAGATATACTTGTCTGCAATTCCGGATGGTGCATGTGCATAAGGGAGAATATAATGACGTGGTATACACGTGCCTGCATTGTATTGCTGATGTGGTGATGCAAAGTGCAGTTTCTTCATTGGTTAATATCAATTTTTATTTTTATTTTTTAACTGTGGTTATTCGTCAAACATATGGGATCATTTATATTATATTAAATTAAAAAAAAAATTATCAATTTTGATTGAAAAAAATTAAATTAAAAATAAAATTTAATAATTCAATTTAATTAGTATATAAATATTGATTTAATATTAATGTTGTTTAAAATTTAAACAGATTTTAGATAAACTTTCTTACAGTTTTTTTTTTTTTTTTGAAAATTTCAAAAGGCTTCAAATGAAGCCTTCAAAAAGAGACTAAATTTTTTTACACATAACAAATCTGATCAAATTTAATTTATTATTTTTATGTTTTTGTGTTTTGAAGTTTGCAAAAAGTGATCATTTACATCCCTTAATATTTATGAACAAGTTTTAAATTTTTTTAAAAATCTATTTATCTATTTCAACTGTAATAATATTTAATTTTTTTTTTATTTAGATGTGCATATAAAAATAAAAAAAAAAAATATAATTTACAAATTTTTATGTATTTTTTAAGTGTTTTTTTAAGTATTAATAATAACACAATTAAACTAACCATAAATGGGCAATGAAATTTTTTAGATTGTTATATTTAAAATGGCAAAATATAGGAACAATGTAGAAAATAATAAATAAATAATATACATAACAGATTGCAGTTGTATGGCACGAGCGCAAAAGTTGAAGCAGGTGCTGAATTATATTTTTATTTTATTTCTACATCTTTTTTTTTTTTTTTATTGTTGTATCTTTTATTTTATTTTTTCTAACAAGAGATGTTATTCGTAAATGAGAAAGGGTTTTAGGCATTCACTGATGACTATTGCATCGTTGCATTGCATTAAAAAAAACCAGCGGCTCCCAAATATCATTATTAACCAATTGTCTTGAACTAAAGACTAATTTTTTTTTATTTAAAATATAAATGAGTTCCACTGAAACGAATCAGCGCATAATTATTTATTTTTTTTTTCTCATATTTTTTTACAATTTAGCAGCAGCACGTGTTTTCAAATATAACCTTAATTACACCCGTATATTACATGCAATTTTAAAACATCATATGCCAAATAAAAGTGTTGTTGATTTTCATATTATACATATTATTAATTGAATATATATATATATATATATTTTTTTTTAATCTTACCGTTTTTTTGTTGTACTTGCAACTGATGGTTCAACAACAAGTGATGATCCAAGATATGTGAAACCTGAAAACAAAAAAATAAAATAATTTATAAAATAATTCTCATATCAAAATTGGTCTTAAATTTAAATTACATATGCGACTAAAAATTCATCATTAATTTGATACACATAAATATAATGATAAATAGCTGACAGTTTTGGTCATAAATATATTTTATTTATGAATAGAATAATAAACTACAAGTTTCCCATGGAAAAATAAATAATAATTTTAACAAACAATACAAAATTTACCGGTTTATCATCTTGATGTAAAAAAAAAAAAACTAGAAAACCACGTTTGGTAATTTAAGCTTCCGGGTACACCATCATTTTGAACGTGCATATGAAAGCTGCACGTGCAAAAATGAAAAAAAAAAAAAAAAAAAAGTCATACTGCACCAGTTTTTTTTTTCAGATGAATAAAATATATAATATGCAAAATAAAAAAATAAATTGAAATTCGCTTTAAAGCAATATGCTTGATGTTTAGCTCTAGTCATATTCTAATCAGGATCAAGAGGTTATGTGAACGTATTCTTAAACATGGTCACTAGTTATCTTCAACTGTTGGATTTTTCAAGAAGACACCACATTACTGCCCAACGAGCGGCCCTCGACCTTTTGCGTTCTTGTTATTTATTTATTTATTTTTTTTTTAAAGCAAATGAAAAGATATATACACGAACAAGACAGATGAATACATCTTCTTGTTATCCATTTACATTTTTTTTTAACAAATAAAATAAAAAATTGTTAAATAAAAACATCCAGGTGTGCAAATCTTTATTACACATATTAACCAGTTTTTATAATTATATTTAATTTATAGAAAATTAATTATTATATACTTGAATATTTTTATTTTTATAAAAAATTTTCTCAAAGAAATTTCTTAATGTAAAAAAAAAAAAAAATACAAGCTTTAGAATATATTAATTCAATAGTCTATTAAAATTTTTATTCCCAATTTGTATAGTTATTTTTTTCCATGAAAAAATTAACATGAATCCGGTATTTTTTTTATTTGATATATATATACTTTTGAATATTTTAATAAATAAATTGATGCAAAAATAGTTACATTGAATTTGTTACATCATTCATCACAAATACGATCAACTAGTTTATAAATATAATAATAAATTATATTTTAAAGATGACTGAAATAAAAAATAAAAAAAAAAAAAAAAAATTTGTAACAAAAGTATATATATTTTCTAGTTATGCTTAGAAAACAGCCCGTGTCAAATTGTAATGTATAACCCTCTTTGAACATCTTCAAATAATATATAAATGTATTATTATTTTCTCCTTTCAAGTATAAATTTTTTCAACCCCAAAAATATAAATAATTATTATAATAATATTTGCAAGTGTTTTTATATGAGATATTTTATTAAACGTAACATTTTATAACAGGTTTTTTTTTTTATATATAAATGTATCTTTCATCACTAGTTTTTGTTAAACATAGCCAATTCTCAATTATAAATATGTATACATATAACTTTTACACACTTGAAACTAGATTTTAATATGATTCCTTATAGTTACATCGTATCGTTTACCATACAGGTATACATATAATATTATTTTTTTTTATATTATATATATTCAAGTATTTAATAGCCAATTTAATTCTCACTAAAAATTTAAACTTTAATTTAAAAAAAGTAAATAAAATTCATATAAAATTGTTTCTGTATAAAAAACTAATTATTTTCTTAAAAAAAACTATCATTTATAAAATTTAAAATACAGGTGTTAATAATATATATGATCATTAAGTCTTAACGTTGTGTTAATTAAATATTACACTGCAATTTTAATAAAAAAAAAAAAAAAAAAAATTGAATTAAAAGATGTAAAAGCTCAAATATAATTAACCGTATAAATAAGAGTCTTAAAAATAAATGTCATATATGTGCATCAAATTGGGACATTAAATTAAATAAATTGTAATAAAATTTGTCATGGAAAAAAAAATGAAAAAAACCTGGAAAATTTGAAGTAAATTTTTAACGTTTTTTTTTTTTGTTGTATAGTTTAACACCCGTTATACAAGATGTAGGTATATATATATAGTTATATGAGTTTTATCATATACATAGGGGCTCGATGGACTAAGAAATGCAGAAACAGCAGTTGCTATGCTATTCCTTCCAGCACACAAAGTGATCTTGTTGAGGGAGCAACCAGAACGACAAAAATAATAATATAAAAATGCACACATGGACATAATACAGAGGCGTTGTTACCAGGGTGTATTTGGGGATATATTATATATCCTAAGGCAGAGTGAGAAATATAACTATTGAGCTTGTTGTTTAGAGGTAGAAAAGAGAGTCATGTGTTTGAGAGTGAATGGATAATATGTATATAGGGAGGATAAAATGAAAAATAATAATCAAAAAATTTTATATATATATATATTTATTTTTCAAATAAGGTAAGAAAGATGGAGTGAAATTCAACTTAGAACCATTCGAAGTCTTAGTAATTTTTTTTTTTGTATTTTTCAAGTTCTTTTATTTATTTTTTATTTTTTTTATTGGTAAATAGGGATGATGGGAGAACACCGATGTTATTTGGGCAAAAAGAGACTAGGTTAGCGGGCAAAACTAAAATGAAATATAAAAAAAAAAAAACCAAAGAGAGAAAGGTATTTAGGGATTTTTTGGGTAAATGAGGAAGATAGCAAGTGCTTTTATAGTGGGTCAGTACTAGACCGACATCACCCGGTTTTTTTTGGGGACTCAGTTTCACTGGATCCAAGGGGCTCAAGGTCTCTTCAGTGCTCCCTAATACTTGAAAAAATAAATAAAAAAAATATAAAAAATTACCTGGTAGGTGAGTGAATAAGTGAGTTAGTTTTAAAACATATTATATATATGATATATAAATATACGAGTTATTTTTTTATGTGCTGGCGCATAATTTTACCTAATATATATTCATTTTTATAAATTTTTTTTTTATTATTCTCTCTATACATAAACTAGTGACTGTATAATTGATCTTGTATTTCATTGCATAGTGCTCAAGTTGTTTTTACAAAAGTGTACATGATATTTTTGGTTATTTTTAAATTTTAAATTTTTTGTTTAAAGTCATTTTTATGTTGAAAAAAAAACAATTATTGGGTAAGACTTGTATGACATACAATTTATTAAGTAAAATTTTTAAAAAATCTAGGTATTATTTGTACGGTATAAAAATATTTAGTTTGTTTTTAGTTTTTGATTTTCAATAGATTATGCGGGTTACAAAAAATTTCGAATAGAATCATAAACAGGTTCTTGTTGCGAATTCCAGACCGATGCTGAATGCCGATCCCATATATACTATGTACATAAATTAAATTGTCTATATATATTTATAAATAACGTTAAAAAATATTTTTTCGTTGTGAGAAATATTAAAATTTTAATTTATCAATTAAAAGGAAAAATAAAAATTAGTATGCATATTATTTATAATGTTAAAAAGAAAATTGATTTTTTTATTTTATTTTTCATATATCTGTCATCAAAAACCAAAAAGTAATACGAGAATTAAAAAAAAAACTAAAAATATTTTAAAAAATTGCATGATCATCATTTGGCCTTGTGGCATACTTTTAATCTTTGTAAATATTTTCTACGTCATTCTTTTGCTCTTATCTTTTTTCTTATTTTATTATTTTTTGCAAAAATTTAATGTACTTTGTTATCTTTTGACCTGAACAGTTTTTTTCCAACAACAAGTTGTCATCTTGTCACCTGTACTGACCCAATTCATGACCGAGCTTTTATCCAAAAAAAAAAGCACCATATTACAGATTGCTTGTAAGATTTGAATCATTAATGAAAAATTTAATAATTTGTTACTTGAAAATAGAGTATCAAACGAACACACGTTAAGATAGGTCCAGATTGGCTTTAACAAATCCATAAAAAGTTTGCAAAACATAAAAAGTTGAGGCTATTATACTATCAGTTATTTTCATTTTTATTTTTTTTTAATTCTTCTTTTTCTCTAGTTATTTTTTTTATTTTATTTTTATTTGTATAAGGTCATCTCATTTCTCAGTGGAAATTATGTCGAAAACTTTGCGAACAAGTGATCATTTACACCCACTTTTAACACCCAAAGTAAATTAAGAGTAAATGAAATCAGATTGCCTCTTTTTTTTCTGATATATTTAGCTAATTTGAAAAATAACTAGCAATAATATTTATTTTTTTATAAAATTAAAAAATATATAAAATAAAATTTAAAATAAATTAAATACAATTGGGCAACGTCACATTGCCAGTCAATGAAATTCCTAAAGTTGTTTTACATGATAAGTTTTTATCCACGTACAAAGTTCATAGCTTCCTAAAGATAATTATCAAGCTTCCATATATTTAAAAAAATTGTCAAAAAATAAAAAAAAATAAAAAAATAAAGAGAAAAAAAAATAACATAATAACCTTATTTTTAGTTCAAATAAATTCAAACATTTAACAAGTATTCACAGCTTTGAATATTATTTATTTTTGGGTCTATCTTTTTATCTATAGGCATGTATATATATTTTATTATATTTAATAGTGTGTGTTTAATGTTAAGTTGCTTTGAAGGATAAATACGAGACAAAAGTGTCTATAGAATTCCCGGAAAAATATATACATAAGGCGCCTAAAAAATTAAAATAATATCTGTTTGAAAATTATTAACGACAACTGTCTTTTTGTGACGAAGAAAAAAATATAAATAATTTATACCCCCCCAATTTAATTTTTATAAAGCAAATTTAATTTTTAATTACATCTATTAAACCTTCATTATACATATATAAGTTTCGAATAACAATAAAAAAAAAAAAAAAATTCATCTTTATTTAACGCTTTGAAGTTTCACCTGTTAATGAAGATTGGCAATTGACCAGAGAGTCAATTCATCTGTCCAATCAAGTCATTTACTTCCGGTAACATTGCACCTTTAGTTTTGAAAATAAAAAAATTATGTACCTGAATATTTATAAACACTCGTGTGCGGTATATAACAAAAATATATTTTTATTATCATCTTATATTATATAAATTTTTTTTTTTTTTTTTGAATCACCGCATCAAATAATTTTTGTCTTGAAATAAAAACTGGCAGGTGTTTTAGTGGCTTGACAGAAAGAAAAATGATAAGTTAAAAAATTAAAAGAAATCGCGAATGTTCGTTGACACCTGTCTTTATTACAGCTCAAATTACATTTCACTAAATTGAATTTTGTATTAATTAAAATATAATGATTTTTAATTTTTCTAAATGACGTATAACTTTTTAAAAATACTACATTTATATATTTAATAATATAATGTGGATTAAAAAAAAAATTACGTTAAATAGATGACACGTTTATCTGAAACCCGGAAGTCGATTGGCCCACCAAGGAATTAACTTCGGGATCGCAACAACTTTTCGTTCCCATGAATGGCCAGTTGTGGGTAAGCCAAGAGTTTTAACAAAAAAAAAAAACTTAAAAAACATAGTAAAATGAATAAAAAAAATTCAGAAATTAAGAGGATAAAAAAAAAAAGCAAAGAGGAAAAAAAAAAAGAAATTTATTAAAATTTAAAAGAGAGGAAACAGTGTTAGGCTAAAAAGTGAAGAGTAACAGAAGATAAAGTTGTACATTTTATCTTATATATTCATTCTGTGAGAGCTTCACGACACAACTAAACTCTCATCATTCCCTCATGATAATATTATTATTTCATATTTTTTTTTTATCATTCATTTTTCTAATCATTTTAATAATAATAAAAAAAAATTGTTATCATAATGTTTTTACTATATTTAAAAGAACAAGTTATTTTTTTTATTTTTTGAATGACAAACTTGAGAGAAATATTAAATTATATATATATAAAATAAATAATAAATAAAAGATAACGATAGTGATGATGATGCTGATAAATAATAATAATAATAACAACGAATAAGACAAAAAAAAATATATATATAAAAAAAATATGGTGAAATAATAAATTTGTTATCAAAATTTTCCATCCATATAAAAATATAATTACATAATAATAAAAAAAAAAAAATTAAAAATATGTGACATTGACTTTTAATAAAATAAATTTATATATAATTTGTTATCTTGAAAGTATATAGTTAAATTGAAATTGTAGTAAATTTAATACAAAATTTTTGGATAATCAAAGACTAATTTTTTTAAAATATTATTTTCTGTAAGTCAATGGCCGGATATCTAAAACAAACACGTGTCAAACCAAGGCAATACGACAATTTAAAGTGGGAAATATAGTGGGAAATAATATTTAATTTTTTTTTTCATGTTTTATATATTAAATTAAGTTTACTATACTACTGGATGAAAAAAAAAAAAAATTAAATAAACGATAATTTATGTGTTTAAAATAAGTCAATTTAGCTGTTCAAATTTAGATATTATTAAATATTATCAAAGCGAATATTAAATTATTATATAAAATAATTTTCAAAGTAAAATATATAGATTGAAAGAATAAAATAAAATTAGCAGTATGTGACTCTAAATGACAGTATTTTTTAAATATTTATTTGATATATTTTTAATGTTTCTTTCGATCGTCCCAAGATTTAAACTTTTCTTCTTCCCTTTTTTACATAAACAGCCCGCACAATCTTCCCTCATGTCTAAATCTAAAGATAGCACTTCCTTCCTCTTTGCGGGCAAACAAAATTTTTTAAATATATATATATAATATTATACATCGTCAACTGTACATATATATATAATAAATATATGTAGTAAATTGTGTCGGGCAATGTACACCCCATCATCTGTGGCTCGTTCAATGAATATATATTAAAATGTCACTCATTTAACCAAAAAATTATTCAATGAAAATAATAATCAAAATTAAAAATTTATATTTTTATTTTAAATATCATAATCTTGAATTAAAATAAGTATATGATATATATATTTTTATTTTTTTATTATCATTTTTATATCCGGTGTATTTATAATAATCATCAAAATTATGTCACTGAGCGCCATGACATTGAAATTTTTTTCATTAGCACTTTAATATTATTTATTTTTTTATTAATACAAATATATAATTTTTAATTTTAAACAGATATAATAAATTTTATCAATGATGATGAAAAAATGACACTGGGGATTCTCAAATTTTTTTAAAAGCACATGACAGGTGGACAACGGACACGTGACAAATTGTCTAAATAAAATTTTTTTTTTTTATAATAAATTGTTGTTGATAAAATAATAAAAATAATAATCAATGTAATTAAAATTTTCATAAATAATTCAAGTTAAATAATAATTAAATAACAATTTTAAAATTATAATTTACATATATGACAAAATAAAAAAAAAAAAACTAGAAATTGAATGAAATAAAATTATAAAAAAATATATATATATTTATCAAATATTATCAATAGATTCAAGATTAAATATATTATCAAGTTTGATATATTGAATATCACAAAAAAAGTGGCGCCATTCTAATCTTTATATATAATATTTGTATAAATAGAAAAAAAAATAAAAAATAAATTCAATTTTCATTATAATAGATGTTTTTTTTGTAATCATTATTGGATGATTCTTATAAAATGAAATAAATAATAAATAAATAGATGAATTTTATATATTCAATTTTACAGACATATATTTATAAGCAAATTATGAATTATGATTATTATAATAGGTACATATACATGCATCTTAGTTGAAATATTTAACCGTGCTAATTTCTAAGAAATAAATGTTTTGTTCAGTAAACACGTTTTTACCCGTTCGTTGAAAAAAAAAAACTACCGCCATGAGTCCATGGCTACATGAATGCTGCTCGTTTTAGAAACTAAAAAATATATATAATATATTCCTAGGGGCATCTGCTCGTCTAGTCGACGCTGAGGGCGGTTGCCGACACTCACGAATCCCTTTATCATTATTATTATTATTTATTTTTTTTTTGAATAAATAAATGTAGTATATTGCTAGTTATTTTTTATCTATACTAAAAAAAAAAAAAAAAATGCATCAAAACGTTTCTGATTAAAAAATAAAAAACCATTATACTTATTTGTAAAAAAATTTATAAATATAATTTTTAATAATATTTTTTGTAAATAAAATAATAGTAAATTTTAATTTTTTCATTAATATAAATTTGTTATTTAATTTTTTTATTTTAAAAATGAGATTCGAGACGGAAGAATGTGGCAGTTTCCTGTTGATTGGATGAGTCTGACGACTCCCGGAGGCTTCGGTGTGTCTTTAAAAAGGTTTATCGTGTGGTAAAAAAAAAAAAAAAAAAAAAAACTCACACGATTAAGACAAGTAAGCTTATATACATTTATCATATATGTATATAAAAATATAAAAAAAAAATAAAAATAAATAATATACATATGTGTAGACATATGAAAAATAAGTGAGAAAAATATAAAAATTATGATGAAGATGATTAAGACAAGGTCGGATCAATGGGTTCAATGTAAATTTAGTATAACTGTGTACATTATAAAAATACAAATTTAATATATATTTAAAAATATTATGCGTGTAGGAAAAAATATATATAGCCAAGTTTAGACTAAAAAGTCTAAACTTACCAAACAAGTTCCAGGGACTTTTGGCCCATCAGAATATATATACTTGCCGCACCATTGTATCCAGAATCTTTCCTTTCACTAATACCCATACTTTTTTTATAATATATAATATACATACACATGTTGTTCATATACAAATACTTGTATAAACTATTTCAAATTTACAACGATAATACATGTCTGACACATTCACTTTTGGCGACTAGCCAAAATTTGGTTTTTTTTTTTTGACATTTGGTAGTCTTGAATTTTTGACTCAATTTTTTTTTTTTTTTATCATAATTTACACCCTTGTGTTTAAAAAATTATATCTCATAGTTAATGATTAGTAAGAATATTTAAATATATATCAAATATAATTTTTGCAATTACTACAAAAAAAAATAAATAAATAAATAAAATAAACAAATAATTTAATTTATTTTATTTATTTTTTTTTGAATAAATCTTCTAATTACATTCAAATTTTGACAAATAATACCAAATTATAAGCTAATTATTAAAATTTATTTATAATTAAAAAAAATAAAATCTACCAATAACTAATTACAGGATTTGGATTAATCAGGATTATTCGAGCAAGGTTTATTAACAAACTATATATCACACAATTAAACTATTTTATTTATTATTATTTATTTATATTTACAAAAAAAAATAAGCAGTATTATTAATTATTACAACAACAATGTATATATACATATATTTGTGTATTTAATATAATTTTAAAATATAATACAAGTCTACTTATTTGTCATGTAATATTATCGTCAAGTTTAGTTATATACCTATTTGGTTATCGTCAAGTTGGTATTCCAACCATGTGTATATAAAAATATACCTATATGATGTGGGACAAAGAAATTTTATTATTATTACAACACTATATTGTAAATAACCTTCTTTTTTTTAGACAAGCCTATCGTAGCCTCTACTCATGATGAGTTACGTATAGTCATCAGGGAATTTACGATCTGAATTCGAATCGCGGGAGCTTCTTGTTTTTCGTAAGACGTGACGAGTGTAACGAAACGATTTGAGCACGCGGTGATGAACTTGATATGATTTAACACGCTTCTTGCTGACAAAATAATAATTTTTTTTTTTTTTAAATTTTATTTTACATTAAATATTAAATAACAGTTGAGAAAATACTTGGATAATATTAATTTGTGAATTGAAAATATATTTATTCAAGTTAAAAAAAAATTTTTTTAAATAAAATATTAAAATGATTGATGTACTGATGTTTAAATATTAGTCTTTAGATAATACCAAAAAAAAAATAAATATATCTTAAGTGTATTGAGAAATAATTAGACTGAATAAGTAATAGGTTTTTTTATTATTTTTTTTTTAATCATTAGCCTAGGTGTTTTGATAATCAATCAGCGTCAAATTTATAAAAAAAAATAAATAACAAAAAAAATTGATTTATACTTTATTTTTTTTTTTTTTGGAGCTAAAGATGTTTACAGGTATCAATTGAGTTTAAAATGTGCTATTATGAACTTGTAATATATAGATAAACCACGTGGATAATTTTGTGGTTTTATTAAAAATAAAAAATAAAATATAAATGTTCACCTGGTAATTAATATAAAAACACGTATTTATATATTGATGAATCATTATTTGAATATATATTTGAAGGGCAAGATTTTCATGTTAATTTTCAAAATATATAAAATTAAATTAGAAAATTAAAAATAAAATACTATTATATTCACAACGGAAATACTTTCGAGGTCATGTAAAAGAGGTTCTCAAAATAAAAAAAATTCATTGATGCAAGTTTGATATAAAAAAAATTATTTTGATGCGCATCTGTTTCTCAATAGTAAATTGCTGACTAGACTCACTAATACTGATTAAAAAAAAAATAAATGAAAAAAATTATTTCGATTTATTTATAGCTATTGTTCCTAAACAAAATAAAAAAAAAAATATATTTATCACTCAAATCACACATCGTGATTTTCATAAATTTATAGAATAAAAAAATATAAGAGTCAAGTCTCTTGGCCCATTATAATATGATGCTTGGAATATTAATATTTTATAAATTCTAGTATAATATGTTAAAAAAATCATCACGAATATACGTCAGTGTGGGAAAATTTATATTAAAAAATAATAATATTATTAAAAGGGTTTTGTCATGTCTTCTGTCCATTTTATCAGGTATCACCTGAAATTCTAAAAATATATGTTTTTTTTTTTTTTCTATTTTACAACTACTGATATACAAAATTCATGCAAAGCCTAGAAAAAAAATTTATTGTTATTTTGTAATCAGCAAGCAAATTTTTAAATATACAATAAAAAGCAGTGTATTTATATTTATTAAAAAAAAAAAATAAAATATTATCCAGGGAAATCTCGTGGCAGCAGTTCTCAGCAAGTAGTTTTATCCATCAGACCTTATATTTTTTCATCATCGTAAATGTACCTGTAAGCTGTAAAAAGTCCAGCAGAAAAGCGTATACATATTTACAAAAATAAAAAAAAAAAATATATTATTAGAGTTAAAAATATACGTAAAAAATATCTACATAAATTTCTATTTAATAAAAATTCTACTATAATTTACAGTTAGTTATTTTTTTTTCTATATTACAGTTAGATTATTGCAAATAAACTACAGAAAAATTAAAATACAAACTATATATATAAAAAAAACTAATTTTAAAATTTACTACTAATTATTTTGTTTTTTTTTTTTTCAAAATATAAATTGTACAAGTTTATTAACTATTAATATTTTATTTATTTTCTGGTAATAATTAATTGACTCACCGTTGAGTTTGTCAATGGCTCGATCAGCAGTTGATTGATCAGTACAATCAACAAATGCATATCCACCACGTTTTACAAGTATCGTTGTGCATCCAAAATTATGTTCATTAAATAATTGACGAAGTGCAGCTTCATTGCATTCCGACGGCAAATTGCCTACATAAAGTTTTGATACAGTTATTGGTGTTGTTGGTTGTTGCTGTTGTTGTTGTTGTTGTTGTTGATGTTGTTGATGTTGCTGTTGTTGTTGTGAGAACTGTTGATGAATTTGTTTTGTCGACGCCATATTGATATAATTTTTCCTGTTTTATCCTCTGGCACGTGGTTGAAATATTAAAATTTTCTCTAGACACTTTGTTATCGTATATTGTATTTATCTTCCGGATCGTCACTGACCTCTTTTATTTTTTTGTTGTTGTCTTCAACTTTAATAGCTACACGAACGCGATTTTTTTATTTATTTATTTAATTATAAATATATTTATTAACAAACAAAACACACGAAATAATGCTCACTGAATTATTATATATAATAAATTAAATTAAATATTATTTGCACAAAATAAATGCCAAAAAAATTAAAAACGATAGCAATTTATTTTTCTTTGATAAACTCTTTTGTTTTTTATTTATTTTTTTTTGAGCTTGGAGAAATATGAAAAAAGCTCAATGAAATTTATCCTGTCTTTTTTTTATTTTTTGTTCTTGGCTATATTTATCTTGATTTTTTTTCTCACGACTTTAAATATCACGTGTGAGACTTGTTGCCACCGAATAAACATAAAAACCAACTTAAATATTGAATAATAATTTTAATTCAATCACGAATATATTTATATTTATAATATTATTTATTTTGCAAATTATGACACAACTTAATCACGAATAAATTGTGGAGGACACGAAATTAGTGACGATCGGATACTGAGGCTTGATTCGCTTTTGTCTTTAGTTGCTCCCCTCTTGTACAAATTTTTTGTCGTTTTTTTTTTTTTTTTTTATTATTTTTTTTCTCTTTGACCCCCCCTTTTTTTTACTCAATATATATATCGCACTTTATCTCTCGTCTTTTATTATTTTTCTAATTTTAATTTTTTATTTTTCCATGGTATCGCTTTTTTGTCTTGTTTTCTTGAATGCACTCTTCACCCTTCATGAAATGACAGACATAAAGCGCGGGAAATAATTTTTTTTTTTTTTAAATTTAAAAAAAATCCAATTTCTCCGTTGTTTTTCCAATATATTTATTGGTACATATATTTATTAGCTTTTTTTATAAACACAATAAAGTGCAATATATATATTTTTGTTTTATTTTTAATTTTTTAATTATAAATAAAATAACGAATAACAAATGTTGATGTATTATTTTTTACTGAACTATTTATAAAAATTAATAAAAAATCACTTAAGACAGAGGAGTCGTGCAACAGCAGTAACACCCTGGACTATCCTTCCAGCTCTTCTGGCTTGAAGCACACGGCTAGTCCGCAACAGGGGCCCTCACATATGAAGCTATGCGATGCAAACTCGTTTTTTTTTTTTTGCTTTTATTATTTTATAGTTTTTTTTTATTTTTTTATTCTCTTTTTTTACTTTTTTATTCCTTCTCTTTAGTTGTGTCCGACGACACAACACATCGGTCTACTTGAAATTTGCGAGTCTCCCCCCTTGCCTATTGGCCATTTTTGCACCACGTGGCTAAAACCCCTTCCTGATATCAATTTTTGCACGCTATTGGCCAAAAGCTTTTTCGCATACCAGTTGCTTTTTTTTTATTTCATAACCTCTCTCACTCTCACATTTTTTATTTTGTTTGTTTTATATAATTTTTTTTGCACACACTCATATTGGCTCATATTGGCTCATATTGACTCATATTGGCTCATATTGGCTCTTCTGGTGTTCATAGAAGATGATGGTGTTGTTTGCGCCACCGCAAAATTAATTAAGACAACATATTATCTTTGCAGATGTATTGATTATATATTTTTAATTATTATAATACTGCAATTGTATAATTGCATAATTTAATTTTTTATATTTGATAGATATTTATTTTATTTTTTTTCAATCAATTATTATAAACCTGAGTAAATAAAAATCTCAACTATATATAGACTTATATGAAGCTATAAAAAGGAACCTGTACCAGCAAGAAATAGAAAAAAAATAAAAAAAAGAATAAGAAAAAAAAAGTCCCATTGAATAATTTGTTTCGGTTTCGCAATTGTTCCAGTGGTCTCCCTTGGCTGGCTTTTCTTTCATAGAATAAAAGCTCGCACGGTCATTCTGCAGCACAGGGTGTTTCGAAAGGAGCAATGCTCGTTGGACCAAAGAATATGTTAAAGAAATAGGGCTAAGAGGGTTTGTTTAGAAGTTGCTAAAATGATTTTAGAATATGTTATGTTACTGCCACGAGTACCTACAATATAATATAACATAGAAAAATTTTATAAAAAGAATATGATGTAACAATATGTGAAGATCTATACTATTTAAATTTAATTCATCGTGGTTTCTGGTTTTCCTGGTCCCCATATTCAAGCACTCCATTCCCTATATATTCCTCTTTACTTATTTATATATTATATTGCTATATTACTTCGTCTCTTGTACTTTATATGTATTTCAAAAAAAATAATAGAAAACTAAAATAAAGAAATCAGGGTCGATGACACACATATTTATATTTACAAATTTTGTAAACCCTTAATTTTTATAACTGCTTAGAATGATATTCATTCGATTCATTTGTCTTTAATATTACATACAGTATTACAGCTGACTGTCATTTAATTAAATATTAAAATATCATATTGATTCTCTTTATTAAATTATTCGCAATTTGGGATAAAGGGTGCTAAAATTTCATCGCAATTCAATCAAAATAAATTTTTAATTTTTTCTCTTTCTGGACTTATATATTTATGATTGTGTCCAATTACACACAAATATATAAGAATAAAAATATTTATAATAAAAAATATAATTATTTAGTTATTTTTAAAATTATTAGGATTTGTTTTTTTTTTTTTTTTTTTTCAAGTTTTTGGAGTGAATCCATAAACGGGGCCAAAGTCCTCGTTATATATTTGGCTTCCGGGATTTGCAAAAGTTTGTGTGGCAGTCGAGCAAAAATAAAATAATAAAATAATAAAATATAGTGTATATATATAACACGTGTACTTTTATATATTTTGACACCAAATTTTATGTGCCAATACACATGCGCGCAATAAAAATTTCTTATGGTGTATGTATATATTTGATATTTGAAAGAATAATATGGCCTTGAGATATATATTCGAAGGGAGTCGATAGGATTGATAGGGTAGCTTTAATTTTTGGGGCTCTAGTGCTAAGTTTACCTACATAAATTGATATAAATATAAATATACAGTTCAATGCTTGCATAAATTTAAATTTCATGACATTTTTACTCTTTTTTTCCTGGTTAGTTTTGTCAATGAAAAAATAAATCAACTCGCAAACATTATTTCATAATATATTTATAAACTATGATTCAACATTTTTTTTTTTTCTTTTTTATTAAACATTTTTTATTTCTAAAAATATAATTATTTAAATTTTGTTTTTCATTCTTTTGCAATTGATAATAATTTAAAAAAAAAACTATGAGATGAATATTTTTTAATTTCTATATTTATGCATAGCTATGATATTTTTAATATTTTTTTATAATAATATTTGAGATAATATTATTTCAGTCAAGATATGCATCAGTTAAATAATAAATTTTTTTTTTTTTTTCTATATCATGTTTGACATGTTGCTTTGGGCGAATATATTATTAATATAAATATAAATATAAATATATATATATTTTTTATTTAGTTTGTTCATGAATAATTCAAGTTTAAATGTCTGACAAAATGGAAGCTAATAATTCCCCTTGCAAATTCACATGATTCATTGCAAAATATTATTATCATCAAATCTATAATATATCCACATACCCTGATTTTTCAATTTTAAATAAAATTATTTTTCAAAATTTTTCTTATTCTATGGATATATTTTCTTTTTACATTTCTTGCCAAGTCCAATTGTGCTTTTGAAGAATAAGCTTTTTCATACATGATATATTTTAAATGGAAATTAAATAGAAAAATAGAAAATAGCATGAAAATCGTACAAATACACAGCTGTGTTTCTATTTTACATAAAAAAAAAACAAAAATTGCAAATGTCAGTATAAAATTCTTTGAATTATTGATTTGATATTTTTTTTCAATATAAAATTGTCAATAGTCTTTGAACTTCAAAGCAATACAATTCAAATCTTTTGACGATGAATTGAATTTGAGAAAATTTCTCTGAATAATTTTCAATACCCTAGAAATCCTATAAACATATGTTTGACAAATTAATCAATCTAATTTTTAGTATTATAAAAATTACATTTTAATTATCATCAACATCTATTTACAGTCAGTAATTTGCCTTATTTGCCTGCACACAATTTTTTGAAAAAATATATTTTTAAATAATATTAAAATTTTTCTACGAGTAAATTTATTTTTCATTTAAATTTGTTAAATAAAATTTTCATAATTATATTTTTACTTTGATAAATAATATATTATATGTCAAGTAGAAACACATTTTCTACAGATGTAATTAATTATTTTTTTTCTATCAGTTGATTTATTTACAACGACAAATGTATACATAAACGAAACGTTACATTTTTTTTTCAATAAAAATAATATAATCTAAAAAAAAAAAAAAGTAAAAAGATTAAACAAATATATAATTTATAAAAATTAATTATGTATACGACAAATAATAATTCTTAGTTTGCTTTTATATATTAAAATATAAAAATGATAAAATTAATATAATTAATTCTCAAAATTTAATTGATTTTTTTTTATTTTTTTCAAGTTTTGAAAAATAAAATTTTGGCGGTATACTGTAGTTGGTATATGGCCTAATGAACAGTTGGTTTCTATTGATAGTAGGTGCTTGAATTTTAGGCTTGTTATATTAATGTATAGTATGTATAGTATAACGCAGCTGGCATATGTTCAATGTTCCCTATTTCACCATAAGCATTACCAAAAGATTCCGCGCCCCTGCCTTTTTTTATTTTATTTTATTTTTTATATTATTTTTCTAAACTAGTACAAATATATGAGCCATTGCAATATATAACGAAAATTACGATTTAGGGCACTCGTCAACAAATAAATCCTCTATTTTAAATACCCCTATAAATGTAGCTACCTCTAAGAAAAAATATTTTATTTTTTTTGATTTTTCAAACAAAATTCTCATCATATTATTTTTTGTTCAATTTATATTTCGTTTGATTTCGATATGCTTCTATTCAATAAATTTTTCACCGTTTTTTTTAATGCAATTAAAAAATAAATTATTACTTTTAAATAAAAATCAAAATTCAATATATCGATAAATCAATTGAAAATTTAATTTTTTTATTTTTACTTTATATAGCTTTTTTTTGAGTATATAAATTTAAATTTCTCTATCGAAATATCGATAGATTTATATATGTTTACCTATATAAATTAAAAATAAAACCAACTTAATATTTAGGATCATAAATAATTTTGAATAAAATCTTTTTTATTCAATCTGTCAATTGAATTTATATATAGATATTTTTTATTTTTTTGTTAAAAAATAATGAAAAATAAAATATAAAAATTCAGTATAAATTGAAATTTCAATATATGAAAATTGTTACAATTTTGATATTTCAATGTGACATGTACACAAAAATTTTTTTTCTACTTTCTCTTGTATATTTTTTTTTTTTTTTTTCTTTGATTTTCATTATTTCGCGTTTCCTTACGCGGGACAGCTGCAACTATATTTACGAATGCCTGGATAACGAGCGCGTCCAAAGGATCAGGGAATCTATTATGCCTGCTGTGAAATCGAAAAGAAAAAAAATAAAATAAAGCAAAAAAAAAAAAAAGAAAAGATGAACAAACGTTGTGAGGACAAAAGATTTGGATCTCATGGTGGATACTACATGCAATGACAAAATTCAGGGGCTGGCAATTTTATCTTTTTTTTTTTTCTTCCTATTTTTTTTTTTTTTTTTTCAAGTACCAAAGAATGAAAGTATTCTATCCTCGCGTTGTCACGATAAAACCTTGTCAAATAATATCCTCTTTTAGCCTCATTATTTTACTCCAAGTTAACATCAAATCCATGATTATCATCACACTGAATTCATGATATTTTCTTGATAGAAAAAATCGCTCATGAATTAAATATATATAATACTTTGAAGAGGTTTTAAATTTTTTATTGCCATTTTATTACGGTACATCATTTCCGTTTTATATATGAAATGTATGCAGGTATTAGACATAAAATTTATCCCTTAACGAATTTTTCCATGATGATATTCATAGTACTTTTAAAAAGGGAATATAAAATTTATATAAAACAGTTGTCATGATCCCAAGTAACAAAAAATAAAAATTAAAAAAAAATTAATGAAAAAACCGTTGAATAGTTTGCAGATATAAAAAAAAAAAATAATAAAATGATTTATAAATTTATTTTATTATGATTAATATTTTTTTAGTTTGTTTGAATATATTAGTATGAATTTAAGTCAGCTGTGAATTGTTATTTTTTTTATAATTATTTTTATAGTTTAATTTATTATATATTCATATTATAAATTATAAATTTTTTATCATTTTTTATTTTTTTTACTGCAATTATTTGAGTGGTTAATTTTGAATGTCGTTGAGAAATAAGTGTGGGAATATTTATAATGATTTTCTTATAGATACACCATGTGTTTGTTAAATCATGGAAAAATTTTAATATACATATAACAATGTTAAAAGTATATTTTTTTTATACTAAAGATATTTTATTACAGTCCAGTCATTCCCGCCGTTTTTTTAAATATAATATTGGCAAGCCAATCTCAGCGCAAAACTCGTGTACCGTAAAAATGGCGATTTATAACTTTATCATGATCATTTATAAAATAATTTATCATTTAAAAAATATATATGTATTATTATTGAATTATGATGTATTGTAAATTTAAAAGGAAAAATAAAAAATTGTAAAATATTTAAATTTGAAAAAAAATACTATTCATTGACTAATGATATCGATAAATATCAGTTTAAATTATTATATTTTTAAAAAAAAAAAAAAAAACTCAAATATTTATATTTAAATAATCTAAATCAATATTTATTTTATATAAATTTATATTATCTTACTATCACTATTGTAAAAAATAATAGAAAAAAGTTAAAAAGAAAAAAGAATAAATAAATTTGAAAAACAATGTAACCACCTATAGTTTTATACCCAGAAAAATCAAGATGAAAAATTACCCAAAATGTGTATAGCCAAAGAAAAATATAAAATATATACCCAAACATAGTATATATATACACTGAGAAAATAAAATGCAGATCTATAGAACAAAAAAAAAAAAATAAAAAAAACTTCGTAGAAAAAAAATTTCACAAATAAATCTGTACTACATAAGATAATTCATCATCGATTCAAGATGTTTAATGCTTTGAGTAGGGTCTTCCGGATTTGCAGAACATTTTCAGGTCAAAAAAAAATAAAAAATTTTCAAAAAAAAATATAAAATTTGTATGTTTTTACATACTATCTAATAATTTTTCTCTAAAAATTGTATCGTCATAATGACAACATTAAAAATTGCATAACAAAAATGAAACCACAAACTTTAATTGTATCATCATTATATTATTGCGACATTAAATTTTTTATAGCAAAATATGATTGGACAATTGTGATATTATCTGTAAACCATAATTTTTTTATTATTTTTTTTATATATTCATTATATTTTTCCTCCTATCAAAATAATTCCCAACGAATAAAACTTTCCCCTAAAAATTTTTTTTTTCATTTTTGTATTTTATTATTTTATCTTTTGAATTGCAGTACTGATGCATCCGCCCTAGTGTATATAAAAATTCAACTTTAATGTGGTGCATCGCGAATCGCATTACTTCATTGCCGGATTGGATGAGTACAATGAAAAGAGGGAGAAATTCTACACACCGCATCGACTCATCAACCAAAGTGAATCTACAAGTGGTGGGGGGCAATGCACTTTATACTCACAATGCATTTTACACACACATACTATTTACTCGACATAAATACGCACTCGACATTTATACGCTGTTATTTAATCATATATTAACCACTTGTAGATTATTATTTTATTTTATTTTTTTAAACTAACCCAGCATGATGTATTTAACCTGTTGGTTCAATTTAATTTGCATTATATATTAAAATTCATTTTTTTTTATGCGTTCAATGCAATTATTTATAAAGTCACATGTGAAATATTCATTTATTTTTTTTGTTTTTATATTACCAGTTCGTTATTTTTTGTTTTGTTTAATTAAATATTTATTTTAGTAATAAAATAAGAATATTTATATAATTATTTGAGTTTTATAATTTTTATATGATAATTATATGTTAATTTATATTTTATATATTTTTTTATTATTATTATTTTATAAAATTGAGGTACAGGGATTTTTTTTTTTGGTGATGAAAATAAAATTTTTCAAAAATATTTATTGGTATGATTTTGTTATGGCCTAGCATTTATGTATCCTTGAATTTTTTTTTAAATATATACATTTTCAACTGTATATTTTAAGTTGGATATAAAAATTTTTCTTCTCAGTTTTAAGCACGTTTCAGTGTTTAAATTCTTGTCATGAGTATTCAGTCCATTGTGCTCGAGGCCAATGAGACACGCTTTACACACAAAAATCCATCAAAACTCAAGAAAAATAATCTAATAAAATGAAAATAAAATGAAAAATATGTATATAAAAAATCATAAGAATTATGAAGAAAAAAAAAAAAAAAATCAGAAGACACAGAGTTGAGTGAATTTGACATGGTTCACCTGGATATTTATTCGAATAGACATTGATGGTGCCTCAAGCGAAAAGTCGATTATATTTTTACAATCGATGCTAGAACAGCTGCAATAGGAAAAAAAAAAATCGATAGTTTGATAGTTTTCAAAAATAAAAATAATAAAAACGACAGATGGTAAATTACATGTACTATTTTATTATTTCTATGTTATTCTTTGTTTACGAAAAATTGAATATAATATTCATAAAAAATTTTAATTTATATTTAATAATTTTTTAATTAAAAAATTATATAAAAATATAAATAATAATTTTTTTAAATTAATAAAATTAATTATTAAATTATCATGAATATATTTTGAAAATTTTATAATAATAAATATTTAAAAAAAAAATATTTTAAAAACAAACAGAAAAATAAAATTCCATTAGTTTGTTTTTTAAAAAAATATTGAGTTTACTAAAATTTTTGTTTGACAATGTATGAGTATTATTTTATACAAAAGAATGTGAGTGAAACTCTATATCTATGTGGCTGTTTGCTGTACCTGGTATTATAAAATATATTATATTTACATTGTTATTCATATATATAGCTGGCAGTATAATATCTAGCCTAGGAATATTGCAAAACTATATATATAAACGTATAAATATCACAGGGGAATTATTATTATAAATCACAAACAATTTGACTATTATTCCTTTAAAAATTCATTTAATCAGTGTAACTATAAAATGAATTGAATATAATATTCTCAGTTTTCTAGACAATTTTAGAACTGAAAAAAAAATGTCTACAATAAAATACTTTATTTAAAAAAATCTAAAATTTATAATATTTTTTAGATAAAAGTCATTAAACATAAAAATTTATATGAAAAACTTCAAGTTGATAATATTATCAACAGACTGAAAATAATTATTGTATAATCTTTTTAGATTCATGGAAAATAATTTAAAACATGTCTGCTTTATCTAACAGCTTGTGATAAAAATATTTTCCCAGTATTTGTATAAATTTTTATTAAAAAAAAAAATTAATAAATTAAATTTAGAAAATAAAAATACATTTTTTATGTTTGTTATAGTTTATGATCATCACATGTATAAATAATGACATAATTATTATATTTGAAAAACAGTCAAATCATCATGTAATCATGTCGACTCATTTTCATTATCAGTACATCACACTCATGTGAAACATAAATAAATTTTTTTTTCTCTGACAATTTACTCAAAAACATCCGGTATTTAAGTTATCACCCAAAAACCAGATGATCTCTAAAATTATATTTAAATAATTATAATAATAATCTAGATAGTTTTAAATAGTAAAATTTAAAAAAATAAATAAAATTAAGTAATAATTTAACTACTTGAAAAATGAGTCAAGTTTTTAGTTAACACTAGACATTGTCAACTGTCAATTGTCATAAATAAATATATATAAAAATGAAAATTAGAAAATAGAAAGACAATATAGTCCAAGTTAGTCCATCATCAGTCAGGATTGAGATCAAATTTTTCACATATAATGCATTTCTAAAATGCGTTCAAGAAAAATTTGATAAAAGAAAATAAAATATATAAAATAAATATAAGCAGTACAAAAGTGTGGGTGAAAATAAGGGAGAAATAAAATGCAGGGAAAAAAAAAAAAACGAATAATAAATATATATTCCCAACAGGGTGGTATATAGGCTATTTTATGCTATCCTGGGGTGACTCACCCTTTGCATTATCGTACAAAGTAACGCCCATTTCAAAATGGCTGCTGTCAAATCTACCAATTAGATGTTAGAATAAAGGGCTTGTCAAAAAGCGCGCGAACTACCACCCCTTAAAAAACTTGTCTAACCCTCATCGCAAAAGAAAGTTACATTTATTTATTTTTTTTTTTTTTACACATTGGAAAATTTTTTTTGTTTTCTTATTTTTTTTTTTATCTTTATTTAGACTTTTTGCAAAGTTTTTTTTTTTCGTATTTTATTTTTTTATTTTTTGGTTCAATATATGTAGTTGTGTGACTGTATATATAGTATTGTTTGTATTTTTGATTATTTTAGTCAATTTTAACTTCCCTATTTCTCCCTTTTGGCCTTGACATAAGAAAGGGGATGATCCTTGTGATCAAAGTACAATCACGTGCAACGAGTAACATTTGTTGTATTGGATATTTCAAATGACACAAATAAATTTTCTTTTTTATTATTTGCAAAATTTTTTATGGATAATAAAAAAAAATAATTAATTGTAAAAAAAAAATTAAGATATTTTATTTTTAATATAATTATAAATGTATTTTTTTTTGAATTTTAATTTTTATTAATTTATTTTGTTTTTTTTCTTTTAAATTATTTTAAATCTCAGTAGGATTAAATTTGTATTTTTTTTTTCCTTAGCTATATCCTTTATCATCTGTCAAGATGAAAACAGTTCCTGCATTACCGAATTCCTATTTCTCAGTAATACTATTTATTAGAATTTATTTAGAAAGGACACAGTTGGCTGAAAATCAACTGCAATCCCTATATTGGGGTAGCATTGGATACTTTATTCTTAGTATGTATATACTCTTCTAAAAACGACCCTCAACTTAAGACTTTCATTGTAAATTCGCCAAATTTTTCTTTCCAACAAAATCATCATACTGAAAATATTCTCCAAGGAATCAGCTTAAATTTTTCTCAAGTTTAATAAATATATCTGCTTAAGTAAATCTTAACTTTTATCTAAATATATTTTTAATTAATAAAATAAAAAATTAACTAAACATAATAGTAGAATGAAAAAAAAAAAAATTGTTTTTAAAAAAATTAATAAAATTATGCATAGAGTATCCTTGAAAATTGATAACTCATGTGAATTTATATAATTATTGTTTCGAAATGATCAAGGAAGCAGTTGGCTCGATGAAAAAAATAAATAAAATAAAGGGTGGTAAGGGGTAAATAATGAGAGGGATAGAGTTCAATAGATTGAATGACTAATGAGAATAGAGATTTCAAAATTTCAAATTTTAATAATTTTTTAATAAATTTAGATAATAATTTGTAATATTATCGCATTTATAATTGCGTAATTATTACAATAACATCAAGTTTGTATTATTTATAGGGAATTTATATTGAAAAACTGTTATTTTTATTTTATATATTTTTTAAAAATAAGAATTTGTATTTATATTTTTACATGGCGTTTTTGAATGTAATTCATTATGAAACAGGCAAAGACGATCAAGTTTAATATACATCGGTCTAACCCAAAAATTCAAAGAGAGAATATACCCATTCCATTTGGTTTATACAAACTAAGAACAATAAGACGAAAAAATAAAAAATAAAATAAAAAAAATCAAGTAAATAGGATTGCTGAATAAACGCCAACGAAAAGGGTTATGCCCTCGTGGATTTCTTCCTTTTTTTGTTTCCATCTTTTTTTTTCCATTTTTTATTTTTTATTTTTTTCTAGGGTCGTTACCCTTTATAAATTTGGGTCATCAGATTTTAACCAGTAAATCTATGGGAAGTGAATATAATCTGAGAATCCGAACCAATTTATTCATCATAATTTTTTATTTTTAATTTACTAAATTATTATTATTTATTTATTAATTTTTTTATTTCTCTATAGCCAATTAAATTGTTCGTAGTAGTAATCAAAAAATATAT
This sequence comes from Lysiphlebus fabarum, assembly GCA_011426435.1. Taxonomy (NCBI): domain Eukaryota; kingdom Metazoa; phylum Arthropoda; class Insecta; order Hymenoptera; family Braconidae; genus Lysiphlebus; species Lysiphlebus fabarum. Next base: position 880,743 of record WSYQ01000009.1, read on the forward strand.
ACACATCAATTTTATGATATTTTTTTTAAGAAAAAAATAAAATATATTGAATTCATTTATATTTTATACTGAATTTATTTATAAATTGATCGAATTTTAACATTGTGTCGAAGCTTGGTTCACATTTGAGATATTGTGTTGGGAAAGTTTCGCGATACCATTGGATTTTCATGGTTAGGGGTTCACCCCTTTTGACAACAAAAAAAAAAAAAAAAAAAAAAAGGGGCTTGTTCTACCAACCCCATAGAATTTTCTCGTACTCAAATGAAGGGTCGATGAACCCCTCGCATGCCACGGAAGTCGTTGTATCAAAGAAAAATCTTCTCCTCTTTTTTTTTTTTACACACTCCCACCCCTTTATAATTCCCCCTCTTTTTCTTGTTTTTTCTTTCTCTCAATTTTACCCACCCCCGTTTACCCCTTGTCATCCCCAAAAAAAAAATATATATATATCCCTCTGCTCGTATTTCATTTTATTAACATAGATTACCATCTACCTCCATTTTTTTTTTTTTTATTCTTTTCAAAACCAACATCAACATAATTTTTTCTTCAATTCAAACCAATCGTTGGTAAATTTTTTTTCTTTTCTATTTATATTCTATTTCATTATATTCTATCTTGAATTATTATTTTTTTTTTTTTTTTTGTATGTGAAATTTGTATTTAAAATTGTCACTGGAGTGTGAAAAGATGTATTTAGGATTCTCATGTGAAAAAATACCAAGTAATTTTTAAATAAGATGAAAACGCCGGTGAATTGTTTGTTAAATGTCTTGTTTGTATATATTTGTATATATGCTTGTAAAAAAATAAAAAAATAATAAAAAATTTTATTGGATAATTTTTCTTGTATTAAGTAACACGTGGTATTTTTTCTTTTTTTTTTTTTTATGCGACGGCATTTTAAAGCTTTGCCTGAGGCATATTATTATATAAATTTATTAAACTATATTTTTTGTTTGTTTTACAGTTGGGAAGATTATTCTAAATGTCGTTAAGTCGGTTTAGAATATTTATCATATTAAATTTTATTATTTATTTTATTGAGCAAAAAAATATTCATATAATATGAGAATAGTCAATTTGTATAAATGAATTGATTTGAATACATTTTGATGGTCTAATTTTTATTGAGACAAATTTTAATTAATACTACTCACCATATCAGCAATGTTAGGATGTTGTCAGACAGTCACTAGTAATATCAACATTTAGAAAATCTGAAACAAAAAAATAACAGAATAATATTAGTTAAATTGTCATAAAGTGAATTTAAATGATAAACAATTAATGGTAAATGTATCAAATGTAGATCGAAATAATAAAACGGAATTTAAAATTGTTGTCAGAATGACGCGCTTTTTGACCGAAGATGACAGACTGACTATAACGAAAATAATTGTCATCTGTCGGAAAAAATATGCAACGGAAATTTTGCAGTTTCCTTTTCAACCGGCATTATTTTTCGTTGAATTGAGTAATAATTTATTAATTATTGGCATCGAAATGACATCATTGTTGTCATTGGAACACATCAAAGTATTTTTCTTGACACTTGTGTCCATAGCAATCAACAGTGACCAAGTTTGACGATGTGTAAAAAAAAAAAACTGAGGTTATGTTTATGAGTCGGTATGAATATTTGAAAAGTAGTTTCATTGCAGGCTGTTCGACACTAGCGCTAAATGTGTGATACCCGCGAACACATTTAATAATGAATCGAAATATCAAGTTCTATCTCTCCGAGAACGAAAGTGTACATCGAAGAATTATAAAACAATCAAAAATATATTTATTGGTAATTTTTTATTAATTTTTTTCAATTTTTATTAATTTATTATCAGAAGCATTCATTTCAATATTTACATAACCATAAACATACATACAACTTAAATAATTAAAGATTTAATTTTTTTTCACTAATTCATAATAAAAATATGTTGTTTACAATTGTTAACTTTTAATTTTTATTGTGCATCTCACAGTTGCACTAATTATTTTTTTTTGCAATGACTCAAATGTTATTTCTTGTTGTCACTGGTTAGAGATTCAGTTATTATAATTTTTTAACATTATTTCAATCATCAAAGCATAGAAAATCTTACTGTCAATTATTATTTTTATATAAAAAAATTTATTTTAATTAAAAATAAAAAAAACAAACATTCGTTAGCTCAACTAATTGCTACACGTCTTTGATTTATTATTTTTAATTATTACCTGTTTATTTATAAATTTTATTTTTGTATTTTAGTATAAAAAATTTGTATCAATTTATTAGACAAAAAATTTTTATTCGCAATAAGGCTCAAAAATTTATCTATTGGTTCTTTGATTATCGTACATTAGTCTATGAATTTGTTTTACTTTTTTACTTTATTTTGACAGATATGATTTCATTTGCAAATTTGACTTGTAGCTCTTTCAAACAAATTGAAAAATCCAAATACAAAATATGAAAAATATAAATAATAATTGAAAAACAAAATTTTTTTAAATGTCTTCAATGACATTGTACAATTTGTAAATAAATTTTTCTATAAATATACGTCATAATTTAATAACAATAAACATGTGGATACAATAGAGAAATTCAAAAAAAAAAAACAGAAAAAAATTCTTTACATTAATTAGCACTGACACACAGTCATGCAGCATAATTGTATATCAATATCAAAAAAATGGCATTAACAAGTTCAATAAGTTACAAAAAAAATTAAAGTATTATAAATATTTTTGTGCTCATTGAAAAAATGTTTACTTGTTGCTTTATAAACAACACACTATTATCAAAAAAAAGATCACACATTGAGGTCCATCAATATTGATTATTATTTAAATATTATATCGCATTTATATTGAAGAGCAAAAGCTGCTCAGTATTTAATCTACACATGTATTATTATGTCAATTATTTATAAACATACAATATACGTATACGCTTTCATAGTTTTTTTAGTTTTTTTTTTTTTTTTAATGCATATAAATGCAATTAATTTTTTCAATATAATTGTTTATATATATGTTAATAAATGTCACAATGTTAATGTCATTTATAAAGCACCTTGATTATTTTATTTATATATATTTAATTTTTTTATTTTTTTTTTGTTTTTATATTTTTATTTTATGCATTAAAAATATACAAAAGTGGCAGGCCTAATATATATTTTTTTATATTTTTATCCAGTCAATCAGTTATTTCGTTTTTTTTTTTTTTTGAATTTCAATCAAAAATTAAACAGTCAATTAACACATTTACGTGTAATAATAATAATAATAATGATAATAATTTTTTTTTAAATATTAATATATAGTATAAATATTTTTTTTATTTTTTAATATTTTATATTTAATATAAATTTTTATATATATATATAATGTGATTTCGAATATATGCATATGAAGGAGTGCATCGACCGGCTTGCCAATCGAAATAATGGTGCATAATATAAGCTGGCTTACGATTTATATCACATCCTTAAAGTGTGCGGCAGTGTTTATCTTAAAATCTAATTTTCATAATATTTATAATTTATTATTATTATTATTATTATTATTGGTTTTTTTTTTTTTTCATTTTTCGTATTTTTCTTTTTTTATTTATTTAATTAATATTATTATTTTTTTTTCCTACAATTTTATTCTAAATTTTATGTGCATTGTTAAACATTGCATTTTTTTTAATAAAAAAAAAATATTCATTGTTATTCATTGCTTGTAAAAAAGCAATTTAGTTGGTAGAAAAATTGCAGCAAAAAAACTTTTCATGTGCACGTATACATAATACATACTGGAGACAATTTTTTTTTTATTTTTTTTTTCTAGATAAGAGAACAAGGATCCAATCTGCGTATTTAAGAATATATAAAAGCACATACTGAATAATAAAAGTGAAAAATAGTTATTTAATAAATTTTATTTTTTGTTTGTTGCTTTGATAAATATTTCTACCATGAGCAGAAACATGAATACCATCGCCTCTCAGTATGAGGCTGAATTATCAGCTACTGTCAGTGCATTGGACGGCTTGTTAATTGTGTAGTTTCAGCTCTTTTTGGTGGTGGTGGTGGTGGTCTTTTTTTACATGCAATAACATTAGCAATATTCATACTTTGATTTTCATCAGTAAATTTAATTGTTTGTTGTTGTATTATTGGACTTGTTGCATATTCAATTGGTGCATTTGGATCATTTGTATAAATATTTTCATAAAGATTATCATTACCATAATGTTCTTGTACCCAATTTGATACATTTGTTTCTCTATAATCAGCAATTGCTGGTGGTGGATCACGAAAACCAAGTACTTCATGTGGTGTTGTTGTTGTATCTAATTTACATTTTTGTGCAACTTGCCATTTTTTTCTCATAACACGTTGTAAATCTTTAAGAAAATCACCAGGTGGTGCTTGATCAGATGCTGCTAATTTTTTAGGTGATGTTAATTTTGTACTATCTGAACGTGCTGGTGGCATTGGTTTTCTTAATGGTAATGCTGGGCTATCAATATCAATATCAGCATCTTGTTCTGGTGGTAAATTAAATGTTATTTTTTTACCAGTACCTGTTTTTAATTTTGGTGACATTGGTGGTTCTTGTATTGTAACACGTTTTTGTGGTTGTGGACTTGATGTTGCTTTAAGTTCAGCAAGATATGGTGGTGTTGAATAATTATTTGTTGTTTGTTTTAATGCACTTCTTCTAACTGTGTCAGTATTATTAATAATATTATTTTTTAATAATTGACAACTTTGTTGTTGTTGTTGTTGTTGTTGTTGTTGTAGTGATGTTGCTGTTGTTGCTTTTGCTGGATAAGTACCATAATTAATTTCAGCTTTAATTGTTTGTCTTTGAAGACTGTGTTGTTGTGAATTATATGCTGGTGGTGGTATAAATGGTGGTGGTGATACAAAATTTGGTGAACTTGGTGCATAAGTTGGTGTACTTGAATTTGATTCAGAATATGAATTTAAAGACAATGCATTACCATTATTATGTGTATAACCATTATTATTATTTTGTATAATTGTTGTATTAATACCATAAATTTGTCCATTACTATTATTATTATTATTATTATTAAGATTATTATTAATATTATTAAGATTAAGATTAAGATTAAGATTATTATTATTATTATTATTTAAATTATTATTACATGTTGATGTTTGAATTGGTGTTGTATCAGATATTATTGAATTACAATCTGTTGTTTGTTTTGGTTTTGCTCGTCTTATTGTACCAGTTTCACCAACAAGAGGACATGGTGGTGGTGGTAATGAATCAAGACTCAATGTTGAACCAGTAAAATTTGTTGTATCACAATTTGGTAATTCACCAGGTGCTGGTGGTGGTGGTAATGAATCTAATGATAAGTTTGATCTAAACATTTCTGGTGGTGGTGGTGGTAAAGGTTCATTGTCACATATTATTTCTTCATTTAATCTTGCTGGTGATGGTGGTGGTGGTGGTAATGACATTATTGAATCAGTCATACAATTATTAATTTGTTTAATTGGACTTGTTGGTGTTTTAATATCTTGACTATCTGTTTTTGTAAAATTGATTGGACTAATTATTTCTCTAACTGGTGTACTAACTGGTGTACTTGGACTAACTGGTGTTACATTACCAGATCTATGATGTCTTTTTAATGTACCAGAACCATCAGAATCAGTACCACTTCTTCTACGACTATGTCTTCTTGTTAATGTACTTGTACTTGAATTTGTTGGACTTGGACAAGAATCTGGTTCATCTCTAACTGTTTCACCAACTTCTTTTAATTGTCTTGTTATTGATGTTAATGGTAATTTTGGATTCATTGATGGTTTACGTTTTATTGTACCTGTTGGAAATTCACCACATTCAAATGCAACTTCACAACTACTTGGTGCACCATCAGATAAACAACCACTTGAACTTGAACTACTTGCACGACTTAAACGTCCATCATTTGTAAAACTTTGTCGTTGTTCTGTATTATTATAATTTTGTCTTTGATTATTATCATATGATCTAACATTATCATTTTTATTACCATTATGTCTATTTTTTTCACTAAATTGTCTAGCATTATCATTTGTTGTATTGTATTGTGTTTGATTTTGTGTTACTGCAATTGAACTAACTGAGCATGATCTAGCATGTGCCAAAAGATCAAGATCTTCTTGTGCCAATTCATCAACCAGTGTTCTATAATTTTCCATTATTTGTCTACCATATTTAGCAACTCTTATACCAACCATCCATCTTTCTAATACAGCATTATCCTCAGCACAAATAAATTTTATATATTTTGTTGATTTTGGTTGTTGTAAACGTGGATGTTTTACAGCAAAACAATAATCTGTTGGTGCTTTATATTTTTTTTTCCAACCAACACCATAATAAACTTGATTAACATCAAATGTTGCAAGACAAACAAGATCACGTGCTGTTCTTGCTTTTTCTTTTGGCCAATAATAAAGACCAGATGCACGTAATATAAAATGATATTTTTTCCATCCTTTTTTACCATCTGATTTCAAATATAGTGGTCCCTCAACCTGCAATAAAAAAAAAAAAAAAGAAATAAATATTAAAAATTAAATACAATGTTACAGTTTAATGTATGAGTCAACTTATTGCCAATTCATTAATGTAAAATCTTTTTTGGCTAAAAGCCTGATATTTTTTTTTTTTATTTATTAAAATGAGTATTTTTTGTTGTTGTTATTATTTTTACCTCTGGTACACCAATATTACTACTTGAAAAAAATTCTTCAAGTAGTATATTACGAGAATGATCATCATATTCAGTAGCATGTCTGTCTGATTGTCCAAGTAAATATTTTTCTGGTGATAAAAATAATTGTGTTTTATCTGGTCTTTCAACAAATAATAATTTATTTTTTGAATCTCTTGTCCATAATAAAAGATTTTCAACAAGAAGTTCATGATCTTCATAAATTCTTTCCATAAAAAGTTCAGGTAAATGTTCAACAACAGCCCATTTAGGATCCATTGCAACATGATTTTTATCAGCAAGTAAACGACAAACATGTGCAACACTCATTCCTTCATCAACAAGTAAACTTTTTCCACTACCATCCAATGTAAATGCTTTGATAAATAATTTTTGTACACTTGCTTCACGCATTTTTTCTAATGCAAGACGTATTTTTTCAGCTTTAGCACGACTTGCTGCATCCATAAGTTGATGTGATTGTTGTGGTAATGGTGGTTGCATAACTGGTTGTGGTAATTTATGTCCTGAACCACTGCTACTTGCTGAACTTTCACTTGACAACATTGATACAGTATCAGAAAATGCACTGTCATTATCAGGACTATCAGTACGAATACCTGTTTGTAAATATATTAAATATAAATATATAAAATTGATGAAATAATTATTTAATATTTTTAAATGATAATAATTAATACATACCACCATCATTTTTTCCAATATCTGTGTTATCACCTGGATTGATTCTTGCACTATTTGGTCTTCCAGGTCGTTGGGTGTCTGGCGCCGGTGTTGAGGCAATATCACCATCACATCGTCTTTCAAGTGCACACAACTCACCGAGGATTGCATCGAGATCAACATCTTGTGAATCTAAAATTTTAAAATAATAAATTTTAATTATATATTTTTCTTGTATACTTGTATACTTGTTGGAATAACACATTATAATGATCAATAACAGATGAGATAACAAAATGATTAATAGCAATTGACGAAAGCTCAACATTGAGAATCAAGCTGTTGGCAATGGTGTAATGTCCAATGAAAACCAGTTTTACACTAATTGCTTGGATATTTAATTTATAAAAAAAATTTTTTATGTAAAAAATAAATGAGCACAGTGAAGTTAAACACATCAGGTAAATTGTGATGACCAATAGGATAACGATACCATTCATTATACACAGTGATATTTAAACTGCATTATTAACCAACCTCATATATATTTATTAATAAAAAAAAAAAATTCTCAATCTCAATGACAACCAAACGAAATAATTCAATGATAAAAAATTTTATATCATACAAATATATTAAAACAGAATTAAAATAATTAATGGAGTAACTATTTCCTGCTGTGTAATAACTTGAACAAGGTATCAAATTAATTATCTAACTGAACCAACAAACATGCTGAGTTAAATGTTTTATATTTTACGTTGTAATAACCTGCTGGGTGGACGATCGATAATCATATCATGTTACCCTTATTATTTTACAGCTAGTGTCTCGTTAAATTCAACGATGCTGAAGACAAAAAAATAAAAACATAAATAAATAAATGTAAAATTAGAAATAATAATGGAGACCAAGCCAACATAAATTATATATTTATAATTTAAACAAAATTTATTTTATCAAAAAATAATTAAATTTGTGTTAAATCATCAGGTGCATTGAACTGTTGATTTTGTTTTGCTTATTTTTTGTTTTTAATCATTAAGTTTTAGTGTTATATTTTTATATATTTCTGGCTCATCATGTTCTTTTTCGTTTGTACGATCACAGGATAACTTCAACAACTTGGTATAGTATTATAATTATTTTAGATTGTTATCACAATGTAGAGGTGTATATGGATAGCAGACTTTTGCACGCCTGGCTCGTTATACTAATTAACAAAATTAACAGTACAAACTGCCATGGTTTGGCAACATTTTGTATTATCAACACACCACACTACACATACAAAACAATTTATCCCTCGTTAACATACATTTCACTACAGCCTCACTCACACTGAATTCAAATTGATGATTTTTTTTTTTTTTGTTAGTTTATTTTAAAAATAAAAAAACAATTTTTCCAAATAAATGCTCTCATCCCTGAGGCAAATATATTTTATTTATTTTATTCAGTGTATTGATCAAAGTAACATGAAATATATATATATTTTTTTTGATTTATTTATTGAAAATTTTGTACTCGTTTTGATGTAATTTTTACAATAGAAAATTTTAATATTAATTAACTTTTTTTAAATAAAATTTTAACTAGTAAATATAATTAAATTGTATATTTTATATTTAAAAATAAATAATTATAAATTAATGGATATTTAAAATTTAAAATTTATTATTTGATAATAGAAACATTGAACACGAATTTAATAAAATCTTATGAAGGCATTAAATTTAATTTGAATTTTCAAACGTTGCTGTAGAATAATAATGCTAAAATTAATTTTTATTAATTTTATTTTTTTTATATATATAAATTTAAAGCGTGGGCAAGATGTTACTTAAACTTTGTACTGGCTAATCTACTGAGGCACGTAATCCTCATAACATCACCACCATCATCATCATCATCATCCTCATCATCATTATCATGATTATCATGAGATGATAGGTGTAAGTACTTTGTTTAATATTGTCAGCTTTATGTTTCATTCTTAATAATTTAAATTATCATCAATCATAATTTTAAATATGACATTAATTTTATATTATAAAGAGTGAAAAATTTACTCTAATTGACAGATATTTTGAATATTAAATAAATTTTCAATTTTAAAATTATTTATTTATTCATTTATTTAAATAACAAAAATTTTATTTTTTTAAATATTTATTTACCTAAAAATTTAATAAACATTAAAAACTTTAAAATTTTATATAAATAAATAAATAACATTTTAAAATATTTAATAAAACTTTTTGAATAAATATCAAGCTTCAAAAAACTTTGTTATATTTTTATGTATATATTAATTTTATTAATTATTAAATCTTTAATTAAAAATAAAATAAAAAAAAAAACAATTTTATAGTCATTAAAATTTAACAGAGCATTATATAGCTCCTGAGTTTTAATGATCCCATTTTGAATAAATATATATTTTTTTAATTATGCCAAATATTGTCAACAATAATAAAAAAAAAAAAAAATGGAAATACCCAAGTTAATTATATAATGATATTTTGACCACGTACTGATAATCAAGGTGTTTATTGTATTTTATCTTAATGATGATATTTATGTATGTCATTAGAAAACAAGCAAATAAGTAGCTTGTGATGAACACGTGATGATATTTACAATTGGAATTTGAGTTATAATTATTTAAGAAATTGTAGCAACAATGTCATGGCTTTGATTGAGGCTACATTAATTTACTTAAATAAATAAAAATAAATAAATTAATGAAAGAAAGAAAGAAATAATTAATAGAACAAAATAAAATACAAAATAATTTAGAAATATAAAAAGAGCAAATAACTATAACAGCTGTTTATTGTTAAACATAGAATTACGATTATTATCATCATCATAAATTGTAGTTTGTTGAAGCAGAACTTAACAAACTTTACTTCGATATGTATTTGACAGGTATAGTATGAAGGTGGGGTTGATTGAAGATTGGTGGTTGTATATATATTTACCGTTAGTAAACATCAATGTTTTGTGATAAAATAAAAATAAAATATAAATTTCAAGTAAAAACAGAAATAAAATAAAAAAAAAAATTGTCGTAAGTATATATATTGAAGAAGAAAGGCAAGACTGGATTTGTATTCCAAACACAGAGAATCCAGTGGTGACTTCTGGGCTGGGTATGACTCATCATTCACCTCAAACTTTATACAGAAATTTTTTTCTCTTTTTCATGTTTTTTTTTTACTTTTTTACCCTACAAACTACAACTATATCCAATATCATTTTTTTTTTTTTTAAATATATCTATTTTTATTTTGTAATCATGTCAATGAATTTTTGGTAACATCTTGGTAGCTTTTGATGGGGGTTTAATGACAGTCTGTTACTGAATCACCTTTTCAATATGACTCACTCTCACACAAAAAAAAAAAAAAAAATTTTTAAAAATATAAATTTACCTTCAACTGAATAATATCCAAGTATACTTTCATTACTACCAAAATAATCTGACATATTAAATTTATTAATTTGCATTTGTTTTTATTTTTTTCTTATCACTCAATTTTTATTATCATAGTTTTATAATCAAATTAATTTAAATGATATATTTTAATAACAAAATAACACATTATCACTGAACTTTTGTGAAAAAATATATATAATTTATGAAAAATTTTTATTTATCTTATTTTATTATTATTTTCTTTGTGATAATGAATGGAACGTGATATTATTGAAGAAGCGAGAGTGTATATATTTATATGCGATGCTAACGCGGCGTCTGACTAAACTCGACTGGTTGGTTTTTAAAAAAAAAATGTGGTAAAAGTATGTATCTCTTCTGGCTGTTTTCAATGTGCCTTGCCTCTCTTCAGATGTTGCTTTATTCGTAAGTATATATAATATGTATATATAAATTCAAGAAATAATACAAACTCAATTTTAAATCGTGTGCGTATTCAGTTTATTCTCATTTGAAAATAACAAGTTTTACGACAGGCGCCTTTAAGAATTTGTCGATTCAAAATGAATATAGATTGATAGTTTTAGTCATGTGTTATTTTAAATAGTAAATATTAAATTATTATTGAATGTCAAATTTAAAAAGAAATGATGGTATATATTATGTCATAAAAATATGACAACAACAAATTTTTATGATAGAAAAATTTGTATATTATTTGATAAACTAATTTAATTAAAAAAAAATATGTTAAATACAATTAATTGAGTTAAATAAAATATTTACTTTTTATTTGCTTTATTGTTAATAATGACAATGATGTGAAACAGTTTATTGACCTACAGAATTATTACGCAAATCAAGTGTTGACTGACCTAAATCGATTGAATTTATCAGTGATCTCAATGCATCAGTATGCATTTTAATGATTACTTATTCTAGGAAATATTCAACTTGACATTTGTTAAAAAGTAATAATAAAAACAGTTGTGAACATAGTTGTTTGATTGTTTTTTTTTAATTGAAAAATTAACATTGAATAATTTGAGAAAAATATTAATGAAAATTGTTTTTTTTCTTTTGTTAATTTTATGATTTAATTAAAATTTTATTATAAAATGTAAATCGATATTTTAATAATTATCAACGTGTGAGAATAAAAAAAAAAAAAAACCGAAAAGAAATAAATTTGTTTTATTATTGTTAGTCACCAACCACGAGAATTTCCATATCGAATTTCAATTCTAAAACTCATTTGCAACCTGCACATACGATATGATAAAAATAAAAAAAATAAAAATGTTATTATGTAAAAATTGAAAAAAAAAAGGAAGATGTCATAATGAATCGATTCAACAGACACGTCTCACTATTCGATAAAACCAAAATAAAAGAATAGACACGTTTTGTGTCAACCATTATATATTCTACAATACAAAAAGAATATTTCATCTTTTCAAAAGAATAAATAAAAATAATAAAAAAACAATAACGTTAATTATAATAAAAAAAAAAAAAGGAAAAACAAAATAAAAGAGACTTCAATTGATGACAATAAACAACAAATAAAAATAATATAAAATAAAAAAATAAATAAAAATAAATTTAAAATAAAAAAATTGCTGCGGCATCATCGTGAAATTCAAAGGTTTAAAATTATATCTAGATCGATAAATTAGATGGTGTATATATGTGTGTATCAAGACTAGTACTGTCGTAAAATTCAATACCCATAAAATGAGTCAACAATATATACGTACATGTATACACAGATGCATGTTTGAATTGTGTAACACAAAGGAGAATCATCAAAAGCGAAATACTGTACATGCACCACTACTGAACTAATTATAATTAATAGAATTTCCCATTACCTATATGTGCTGTACCTTAATATATCTAGATGTCAAGATTAAATGACATGATGTCATGTGATGGATGATATCAAGATCACAGCTCAATTTTGACAACACAAAAAGTTGAAGAAATAAAAATTTAAAAAAATCAGAATATTGATTTATCAAGTGATGAGACAGTTTTGCAAATACTTTATACATCAGCCAAGAAAAATATTATGCTTTGATAACATTCAATGCAACTCAATGATAACAAGAACTAGGCATCACATTATAAATGAATATGTAGGTATATATATATGATGATATTGTCATGTACATATCAATTGTATAACCATTCTGATATTAATGGAAATTCACACACTTAAATTTTATCCATGTATATAGTTATATCAGCAAAATGACATTACAGTGTCATCGTTATAATTTCAAGATACCAGACGACAACACAAACACAGCTAGTACAGACAGAAAGTCAGTGGACAAATAAAACAGAATATGAAAAATATATTTTTATGCTATCTATGCAATACTGTATACATTCATGAAAAATGAAAAAATAAAAATAAAAAAAAAAAAGACAAAGTGGAAAAAAATAAAATAGAAGTGAAAATGCTCGTGATGTCTCGAGAGAAATGGGTAACTTGGCGCCGATTACCAAAGAGATAGCCAATCGTGTTGCTTTTCAAGATTACTCCCATGTGAGAATAAAGTTACTGATGATCCACCTGGAAATGTGAATTCTTGTCGTTGAATATTCACTGTAATTTTACATACGTTGTTACATCCCGCGGGCTTTTAGTAATTTTCTACTTCAATAATCCATGTGGCACGTATCTCACCTTCTATATAAACTTGTTACTTGTTATATATATGTAGCTAAATAATTTCTATAGAAGCATTAATTATTATGATGATTCATACAATAAACCTTTGTGAAAATAATGTACATTTGATTGATTGTATAAAATATGTATATCAAAGAAGAAATTACGAGGTTATATTATACAAAAACGAATATAGAAAAGTTAAAACAAAAGACATTTATATTAATTATTATAAAAATAATTAAGTAAAAAGGTGAATGAAGAATTGTTTCAAACTAAAAGAGAATTTTTTTGCTCATTTTTACTGACATATTTAAAAATGTAATGAGACAAAATTTTTTCAACTTTATCAATGTCAAAATTGTATTTTACTTTGAAAAAAATTTTTCTACGATATAATTTCATGAAATTATGATTAAAATGTTTTAACAACCCAAAAAAAAAACAATGTTTTCGAGCGTTGTATAAATTATTTTCAACTATTAAAAGATATTGTTGGACTTTGACGTTAACATTTACTTCCAACTCCAAGTCATCTTTGTGGAAGTAACGCATTTCGGTTAAAATAAATTTTTCTCGGTTAAAATTTTATCAGATTATGATTGAATTAAGTCAACAACAATGGAAGACGTTGTTTAAAATCATAAAGAAAAATATTTCTATTCATTATCAAATATTATTGGACTTTGAAGATAACTTCTACCTCTGACTTAGAGTCGTCTTTTTGAAAATAGGACATTTTCGTGAAAATAAATTTTTCTCGGTTAAAATATCAAAATATTATGATTGAATTTTGTTAACAACAATGAAAGACGTTGTTTCCAATCATTAAATGAATTATTTCTATTCATTTCCAAATTTTATTAGACTTGGAAGATAACTTTTACTTCCGACTTGGAGTCATCTCTGTAAAAATAGGGCATTTTCATTAAAATAAATTTTTCTCGGTTAAAATATTGAAATATTATGATTGAATTTTGTTAACAACAATGAAAGACGTTGTTTGAAAGCATAAAATAAATTATTTCTATTCATTTCCAAATTTTATTGGACTTTGACGCTAACTTTTACCTCCGACTTAGAGTCAACTTTGTGAAAATAGGGCATTTTGGTTGAAATAAATTTTTCTCTGTTAAAATATCAAAATATTATGAGCGAATTGTGTTAACAACAATGAAAGACGTTGTTTAAAATCATAAAGAAAATTATTTCTATTCATTTTCAAATTTTATTGGACTTTGAAGATAACTTTTACCTCCGACTTGGAGTCATCTTTGTAAAAATAGGGCATTTTCGTTAAAATAAATTTTTCTCGGTTAAAATATCAAAATATTATGATTGAATTGTGTTAACAACAATGAAAGACGTTGTTTCCATTCATTAAATAAATTATTTCTATTCATTTCCAAATTTTATGACTTTGACGCTAACTTTTACCTCCGACTTAGAGTCAACGTTGTGAAAATAGGGCATTTTGGTTGAAATAAATTTTTCTCGGTTAAAATATTAAAATATTATGATTGAATTGAGTCAACAACAATGGAAGACGTTGTTTAAAATCATAAAATAAATTATTTCTATTCATTTTAAAATTTTATTGGACTTTGAAGATAACTTCTACCTCTGACTTAGAGTCGTCTTTTTGAAAATAGGACATTTTCCTGAAAATAAATTTTTCTCGGTTAAAATATCAAAATATTATGATTAAATTTTGTTAACAACAATGAAAGACGTTGTTTCCAATCATTAAATAAATTATTTCTATTCATTTCCAAATTTTATTAGACTTGGAAGATAACTTTTACTTCCGACTTGGAGTCATCTCTGTAAAAATAGGGCATTTTCGTCAAAATAACTTTCTTTCGGTTAAACTATTAAAATATTATGATTGAATTCTGTTAACAACAATGAAAGACGTTGTTTGAAAGCATAAAATGAATTATTTCTATTCATTTACAAATTTTATTGGACTTTGAAGATAACTTTTACCTCCGACTTAGAGTCATCTTTGTTAAAATAGGGCATTTCGGTTAAAATAAATTTTTCACTGTTAAAATATCAAAATATTATGATTGAATTGAGTCAACAACAATGGAAGACGTTGTTTAAAATCATAAAATGAATTATTTCTATTCATTTACAAATTTTATTGGACTTTGACGCAAACTTCTACCTCCGACTTAGAGTCATCTTTTTGAAAATGAGACATTTTCGTTAAAATAAATTTTTCTCGGTTAAACTATTGAAATATTATGATTGAATTGTGTTAACAACAATGGAAGACGTTGTTTAAAATCATAAAGAAAATTATTTCTATTCATTATCAAATTTTATTGGACTTTGAAGATAACTTCTACCTCTGACTTAGAGTCGTCTTTTTGAAAATAGGACATTTTCCTGAAAATAAATTTTTCTCGGTTAAAACATTGAAATATTATGATTGAATTTTGTTACCAACAATGAAAGACGTTGTTTCCAATCATTAAATAAATTATTTCTATTCATTTCCAAATTTTATTGGACTTTGAAGATAACTTTTACCTCCGACTTGGAGTCATCTTTGTAAAAATAGGGCATTTTCGTTAAAATAAATTTTTCTCGGTTAAAATATTGAAATATTATGATCGAATTGTGTTAACAACAATAAAAGACGTTGTTTAAAAGCATAAAATAAATTATTTCTATGCATTTTGAAATTTTATTGGACTTTGAAGATAACTTTTACCTCCGACTTGCATTCATCTTTGTGAAAATAGGGCATTTCGGTTAAAATAAATTTTTCTCGGTTAAAATTTTATCAGATTATGATTGAATTGAGTTAACAACAATAAAAATCGTTGTTTTCAATCATTAAAAAAACTATTTCTATTCATTTTGAAATTTTCAATGAAGATTCATTTGCCATTCTATTAAATTTTTATTAAAAAATAAAATAATAAACTGATGAAAAAAAAAAATTTTAAATATAAATATCAAAATTATATGCTTATTATTGTTGGTTGAATGTAATATTATAAAAAAAAATCAAATAAAATTTTATTCATTGACATGCAAAATATACTATCATATCCGGATGAACACTCAATAACTTAAACTATGAGAAAACGTAAAGTGAAATTTCTAGTTTGTGGTAATAAAGTTGATGTCTTGATGGTAATTCAGGGGATGAATGCTCGTCTCTAATCTATATATATATATATAGAAATAGAAATAGATTTTACTTGGCTCACTTGACTTGTGAGCCACCAAAGCCACAAACATCATGATAGAAAGGATTCGTTCTAGTACTATTGTTTTGTTGAATTCAACCACAAATAGGGATTTAGTTCCTTTTACAAAACAAAAGCACATTTCAATGAACAAGTAGACATTAGAATTCTTAGTGGCTTTACTGACGCGTGACAGCTCTTGTTCTATACTCAATCAATATATAATTATTTTATATATTATCATTAATAATATAATTATATTTAAGAACAAATACTTTTCAATATCAAAATTTTCAATGTTAAACAAATTGTTATTGTTGCTATTATTTATCTGTAACTATAAATAAGTTAATAGTAAATGTGAAATAAATTTGATTTTATCATTCAATTATACATAAAATTGATATTATTTTCAAGATATAAAAGAGTAAATTGTTATTTTTGTTATACTTGCGAATAAAAATATTTTTATATTTTATCTTTTAGAACAGCTAGTGTATCATTATTGATCAACAATGAAAATAACCACTTGAAATATTAATTTATTTAGTTTTTATATATTATTTTTCGAAATTGGCATCTTTTTATTTTTCCATCAACAAATTTTTTCATGATCATCATAAACCTCTACGACTTGTCTCTTTCAATAAAACATAACAGTAAAAAAAAAAAGATTTATTAAAATTCCAAAATCAATTGAAACTTATGAGAATCAAATACTAAGAGCAATTTATTTTTATTATTATTTTCTCTAAATAATTTTTTTGAAGGTCAATAAAGACATTTATACTGATTGTATAATTTTTTAATATATACTAAAGTTATTTAGTCAATTTTATTATAAATAAATATTAAATTGAAAAAAAAAAAGAAAGAACTAGTTTTGTCGTAATAATTGAAATGAGATTTTGTATTTTATTTCCGGTATATTAATATGTATATACATATGCATAACATGTTTTATTTTTAAGTTGCAGTTTAGTGACACCCACAGTGTGTGTATTAATAGCATCCACCTTTTCATAACTTTTCTCTTGTATTTATACAAGTTTGTTGGGAGTTTATATGATTTTAAAAAGAGTAGTGATTTCTTGTGTGGGTTTTGAAACATCAACAAACTAACATTTCCTTATCAAAACTGCTGTTATATATTTTAATTTAAATTTAACTTCGATTCATTAACTATCTTGATGATGATACTCATTAAAAATACCTGTATATGTATTTATACTTGACGTGTTTTATATTTATGATAACTTGAATAAATAATAATAAAATAAATAAAAAATATTATCACTGTGAATCAGGTACTAGTATGATTTATGACTATAAACACAATAAAGTGTATATATATATATATATTTGTACATGTACGTACTCCGAGTGAGTCACTAAAATAAATTAAAATTCAAACTTCCGAACCATCAAAATTCCCCTTTTTTAAATTTATTGTAACCCTCGAGGATATTGTGGTATTTAAACTTCAAAATTATATCTACAAAAGGGTTCAATAAATACATCAATTTGTTCATATTTTCACATGATGTTTGATGAAAATTAATAGTTTTTTTTAAATTAAATTACTGTTATCTAAATTGTTATTGTCCTTGGTAAAAAAAAATATTTTTTTATCTTTTTATGCTACACAGTAATTTTTTATTATTAAATTAAAAAAAAATAAAAATATTTTTTAATTAAAAAATACAGTAGCTTAAACGATGCACTGTTTAATTTTAATTATTTTAATTTTAAATTAAATATTGTTATTATCATAATCATCATCATCATTGTAAAATTTATATATAAATTTGTAGATGAGGATTTTCAAATTTGTAATAATATTACTAGTAGTGTACTGCTTTTACTATAATATGTAAAATAAAATGTAAACTTGATTACTATTGACGTATGCAGTTTGCAAAATCCCTGATATGGAATATTGGAATCATCGAGTTATCAATGCTTTCCCACACATTAAGTGCATTACCAAGTAAATGAAATTCTATGCATGAATATCGAGTAACTAAATACTAAGAATAATTTAAATACAAAGATATAAAATAGATCAAATAAAACTATATTTATATATTCACACTGTTGAGTGTGATATATTCACAATATTAAGTTCTTATTTTTTTTCCATTTATATTTTGGCATTTAAATATTTAAAAATATATTTTTTAATTAAATTGTCATTGCTTAATCTGTTAAATTTATATTTGAAAATAACAATTATCTAGTTTTATGTATTAAAAATATAACATATAGTGGGTAATTATTATTTTTTATTCAATTTAGTTTTATTTTTTGAGAAATGAAAAACACTAAAGTTATTGTTTTATTTTTTGTTTTACTGACAATTTTTACAGGGACATAAAGCAAGGAATACGAAAATTAATCGTAAAAAATTTATATATATGTATACGAGACTAGGTGTAAAGCCATATCACAGAGGAATCGTTGAAAGTATTTAATTACATACCAGACCATCAAGTTAGCTATAAAAAATTCTAGATAATAATAATATCAAACGAACTTGAAAATCTTTTTTTTCTATTTTTTTTAATATCGAAGGATTTTACGTCATTAATTTCAAATTGAGATTTTTTTTATTCATGTTAATGGTTAAGTTTTTTATCAACAAAGAAAAAAAAAACTTTTTATTTTTTATTATTTTGTTTTCCTTAAGTACTTTACTCATGAAAAGTCGTTAACGATTTCAAGAGTTTTTTGTTTTTTTATTATATTTAGTTCACTTTATTTTTTTTTTTTTTTAATTTTTTTTTCATTAATAATTTTTTATTTTATTGGCCATTTAATTTAATAAAAGAATTTTTAGAGTGTCCAAGTGTATACTCGAAAAACTTTTATATAATAAGTTTGATAATAAGCTGTGGTGTTCAACAGTCCTTATCTAAAAAATTTTCCTGAGGTTGATGCAATGTGCAAGTATAAGTAACTAACAAACTAAACACTTGACTTATTTTATATATATTTACAAATATTTGATGCTTGAACGACTTGAGGAAGTATTATAACCATCAAGTTATTTTAATCTCGGGTAAATGTGTGTAATATATACATGATTGATTTAATTTTTAAGCTTCTATTCATTGAGTTAAAAAAAATAATTAAATGTATCATATATACTTGAGATTAAATGGCGCGACTTGTTTTGATACTTGACTGGGCACATCGTATAATTAAATATACATACAAACTAATTACTGACCATTTTTTTTTTTTGATTATCGAGACTGTACGTCAGAATTACGGCGACTTAAATTCACGGATAGAACATGATGCTTCTGGTTGACCAAAGTAAACTTTGCCAAATGTTCTCATTTTTATTTTTCTGTTTTTATTATTTTTTTTATTTCATTATTATATATATGAAAGTTTCTGGCTCAAGTAAATCAAGACTCGCAAGTTTCTATTTTATTTATTTATTATTTTTTTTTTTTCAACAACAAAGTTGTTTTTGTTTATAAGTTTTTGTATCTTTATGACTTGATGTTACATTGGTCTGTGATGCTTGAAGAAAGGATAGGAAACTATTAGTCAGTGCATGTAGACCGGAAAATTCAGATATCTGCAGAATGGAATCGGTAAACTTTGTATATAAAAATATTAGTTAAATTTAATCGACTGAATTTTATCTTGAGTATCAATTTTCGCGTAAATATAATAATTTAAATTTTTAATAAAAATATAATTTAAAAAAATAATACACTTTATTAATTATAGACAGAATTATATAGAGAAAATATATTTGTATCTGGCATTGAGACAAAAGGGTGCAATTGTATAGGTGGTTAATAAAATACAAAAAGGAAAAAAAGGGTGAAATACCAAAAGGTATTATCGACAGCCTTGGGCAATATTCAGAAATATAAATTCAACAATATGCCAGAGGTACATATTCTTATTTATAAATAAAGTATATATAGACACATTTGTATATAAAAAAAAAAAAAAGTGTACGTTGAATAGATTTTAGATAACCATTTCCGCAGGCAATTTTTGTATGTCGAGAGACCCTGGCTCGTCTGCAATTCTCGAAGCCAACAACATGAAAGGTAAACCCATGAATTTATATATGTATACCAATAGAGAAAATAAAAAAAAAAAAAAATTTAGCTATCATAAGATAATATATTGTATTTTATGAAAATATTTTAGCTTGGTTTATGAGGCGTGTATGTTGTTGATGAATTTTTTTTTTTTTTCTATTCTCTACTGAATTGATAGTGCATTGTTATTATAATATCTGCATCATTATTATCCGGAAAATTTTTTTATAGTAAAGCTTTACTTTTGTGCTACATTTTTTTTTTTTTAATTTTATTTTCTTATTTTTTTTATATATAGCAAAGAAAAATAATACTACTCAAGTTGATGGTCTCATTTTTTTTATATATCATCGTATCATCAAGCTCGACGGGTATAAATTATTGCACGATTTAGTGTTGATATTTTGTATAAGACTTGATGACAAGAGAAAACTGATTCAAGTTGGTGGATTAATATGGGCAATGAAGCAGATTGTTTAAGGTATACCTTGCGAAAAAAAATAAATAAAAAACAAACGAGAAAAAAAAAAAAGATAAATAATTAGTTGAGCAAAAAAAAAAAAAAAAAATGAGGAATCTTCTAATACAGAGATATCGGTCAAAGTTAGGGCGTCGTTTCTTTTACTTGGATTGGCACTCAACATGAAGAAAATGAAAAAATATAATAATAAAAAAAAAAAAAGTAAAAAATTGCCGAGTTATCTTTAAGAGGGGCTGAATGCTCTGAGTCGTTATCACAAGTATAATGCGTATAATGGAGGTAAATTTTTTTTTTGTGTCATCGATGCTTGAAGAACCCATGATTCATTCAAAGAGGATGAAGGACATTTTGGGTGACCTGAATGAGAAAAATAGGGACAAAAAGTGAAAAAAAAAGTCTCTCGCTTTCACATGGATTAAGTTGGGTAGTTGAAATATTTAAAATTTTATTATATTTTATTTTTTTACCTTCAAGATTTGCCATGGAAAATCGATAACTGTCAATTCTCGGTGTATTGATATCTGAATTGAATGGCCTGAGGGTTGCTGAGCTCACATTGTCCAAACCCTGTAACAAAATAAAAATATAAAAAATATAATAACATTGCATATATATATATTCAACAACATCAATAGTAAATTTTTCAAAAAAATAAAAAAATATCTATTTTATTTTAGTAATAAAGTTTTGTTGAATTTCACCCTATGGCAATGTGCAAAGTGAGTTTTATTTTGTCGTCTTTTGAAATTGCAAGATGTGCATCAAGTCAGACTTTGTGTGAATGAAAAGCTACCTCAATTTCATCATCATTTTCTCTTTTCATTTTATCAACCGGAATACCATATCAGTTTGGTTTCTCTGGTCTTTTTCTCGGTGAAATAGTGACAGGGTGGTAAATGCAATTCAACTCACTCACACCAATCAATTTATGTCTCTTTCAAAATTCACTATATCCCTTTTCACAATCTTAAAGATATCAACTCTTCAACATATATATTAACCAATATTTCTTGGTTGATTTTACAGCATCAACAAAATAAAATTGACACTTTGCCATTTTTACAACTTCAAATACAATTTAAAATGTCATATAGCTCAATGAGTTTTCTCAACATTTCAAAACACTATTGATAATAATATTTCAAAAAGCAATTCAACAACTACTTTTTTATATAATTTGATTAGATTAAATTTAAAAATAAAAGTCATAAATTTAATTGAATACATTTTTTGTTTTTTTTTTTTTTCTTTTTGAATGATAATGATGATGAAAAATAATGCTTTTTATAAAACTACTTTGGACATTCTAGCTTCTACATATTTTGTGCTATTAGTCGTGAATAATGTGAGCTGTCACCTCGTTAAGCCCGAAGCGAGTATGGTTGAGTGGTCAATCAAGTGTAGAGGGTTGTTCACATAACACACCCACATACCATATAGACATACATATATATATACATACACTCAAGTTTGATAATACATTATATACACATCTGCAATACTTGTTGTGTGCATGGTCAACATCCCTTATGCTTTATATATAATCATTTTCACTGACAAGCATTGGACTTGCACTCATATATATATTCAAACATGAATGGAATAAAGAAAAAAAAAAAAAGATTTATAAATGTGATCACACAAATATACATCTACATTTTATGCTGATAAAAAATAAAAAAAAATTAAGTATATCCTCAAGGTTCATATATATAAATCACTTGGAAGAATGTCGGAAGTATATTTATACACAAACTAGACTACCATCTCTTATTTTTTATAAAAAAAATTTTTATCTTCACAATCATGCATTCCAACTATCAAGATATTATATTTAACACAAACATAGTTATCTTGATAATTCTTGTAATGCATTTTCCCTTAGCTACTATATATGAGTACATAATTTTGCACCAATTCAAATAATAAATATTTAAAAATTTTAATAAGATTTTATAAATTCAGTGACTCTATATAAAATTCAAGTAAGTCTCATGTATTAATATTGGAAAAATGTTACAAATAAGCTATTTTATATACTCAAATTTATACAGTTTATTTTCAATCTTATTTTACAAAATAAAATGTAGAAAATAAAAAAAAATTTATATTCTGTTATTTGTATATAAAAAAAATAAATAAAAATAGTAAATTCCTATCGAGATTAGTTTTTTTTTTTTTAAACAAAAAAATTTGGTTTATATTTGAAAGATTTAATTTTAAATTTGCGAATGTTTTTTTTTTTATGTTATTTTTAAATTTATTTATAAAATTGGTATTTGTAAGTAGGATAACAAAATAATAATGTTGTTTATAATTGAGCAAAGTAATTCAATCCAATATTAAATTGAAATATCAATTTGTTTTTTGTAATTTTATCATCTATCAATGTTGTGAGTGCAAGTTTGTATAAAAAATAAAATATATAAATATATATACAATTTTATATGTGAAAATATCTGTTAGATGTATGCCAAAGCCAATGTTTGTTGGTTATATATTATATGCAAAAGATGAGCATAAGCAAAAGCATTTTCATTCATCATAAATTTTAAAAAAGAGTTTGTTCTTCCTCAATTGCATGAAGGATTCATAATATCTACTTTAGTACGTGACCAACGAGAATACGTAGGTATAATTTTATGTCTCTTTATACGATTTTACCATCATAAAATGCAAAAGAGCTTGTATACATTCATCTTTCCAAAATCTACACTACATTTTGTTAAACTTATTTGTTTTTTTTTTTTTTTTACAACTTATTTTCATCCA
The DNA here is from genome assembly GCA_011426435.1 of Lysiphlebus fabarum. Taxonomy (NCBI): domain Eukaryota; kingdom Metazoa; phylum Arthropoda; class Insecta; order Hymenoptera; family Braconidae; genus Lysiphlebus; species Lysiphlebus fabarum. The sequence continues at coordinate 904,823 of WSYQ01000009.1, forward strand.
AACATTATACAATTGAATTGGGTGAGTTATTAATTTTGATATCACACAAAGAATTACGTAAAATCTTTAAAATTTTATATATATAACAAATGTGTATATTTATGTATATTTTGCAGTGATATTTTTTTATTATTTACTTTTTTAAAAAATAAAATTATATAAATAAATTAAGGTATATTCTAAAGTTGGTTATGTATACAATCATGTGTTTAACTTTGTAGTTTAAAAGGTACCACCCACGATGTTTATACCAGAACAAGGAAATGTTAAACATTTTATTATACATGCAAAAACGATTTGAGAATCAGAATTTATTTAAGAATTTTAATATTCAAGTGATTTTAACGTGGGAGTTTAAAGAATTAAAAAAAATTTAAAGACAAAATAGAAAATTTTTTGTACAATAATTAAATTTGAATAGATAAATTTTTTTCTTTTTGCTAGAAATTCGAAAATAATTATCGTCTGAGACATAATTTTTGTATTTAAAAATACACTGATTTATTTATATTCAGATTCATCATCATCATTATATAAATACGAGACATGACGTCATATTAATTCGACAAAAAGTTATTTATAAAAAAAAGTTAATACGTTATGAGTTGCACTGATGACGTGAAGCTCAAAAAAATATTCTAAAGTTTGTAATTTTATAGATTTTGAATGAAAATATAATTACTTTTTTTTGACCTCGATTAATCTTAGATAATAAATAAAATAGATAGATAAGAAAAATAAAATAAAAAAAATGACAAGATAAAATATATTTATAAATTTATTTGAATTTTTTGAAGCATAATTCTTGTTTGCAGTTACTGCACAAAGAGGTTAAATTGTTCTTCCGCATATTATATTGTATCGATAAAATATTATATTTTATTTTCTTTATTTTTTATTTTTTTTATTATATATATATTTTTTACCCTTATGTCACGTTTGTTCACGAGGTTAGTGGCATCGTCGAGACTTGAATCTTTGATAAACATTGAGTTAACCAAAGAACGTGACTATAGCATTGATTTTTTACACTAGCAAACTTCAAATTATTTTTAAAACTTTGTACACACATGTATAAAAATAAGATTATTATTTAAAAAATGAAAAAAAAATTGATGTTACTTGTTAAATAACTTTTTCTGATAAAATTATTGAAGTACACTTTGGGAGTTTAAGTTATCTGAGTTATCTCAGTTGAAGCTTGAGCTTGCATGAAGAAATTTTGATATTATTTTGTTTAAAGTAAATGTTTACATGCACTAGTGTGGAAAATATTAAATGACATTTTTTTTTTTGGAAAGTTATGTAATTTTTGCATCGTCGCCAAGAGATGGAGTTTTAATTTTTTATATATAATGTTGTGGTGGGTTTATTGTTTGGATTGTGCCAGACCAAAGAGGGAAAAAATATAAAAATAATAAAGAATATGTTTAAAGGATAAAAAAAAGTAAAAAGTAAATGAAAAATGACAAAGAATAAAAGAAGGAAATTGAACTGAATTAGAGTAGAGTTGAATTTAGCTTTTGCCAATTTTTCTATATACCTCAAGGCATTTCTCATGGGACTAAAGCTGTTTTTACGAAAAAATATCTTCAAAACAAGAGCTTTTTTTTGTTTGTTTTCTCAAAAAACATTAAAAATATAGAAAAAAAAAAACAGTTAGTAATAGAATTTTTTCAGTAGATGAGAAATATAATTATAATTTATAGATGTGGAATATAATCTAACATAAAAATATTTGTTTGTTTTTTTTGTACAACTAATCTTCATGTGACACTTTATTTTATCTAACTTGATGATAAAAGCAAGAGGTAACTTTTGACCTGATATATTCATTTTCAAAGACAAAAGAATTTTTAAGTTTGAACTCTTGAAATTCATAAGTTCATGTGTGTATACTTTTGAATATGAAAGAAAAAAAAAAGTAGGTCTAGTACGCGTACTAGTGATTTTTTTTATGTGACACGCAGAAAAAAAATTTCCCCATCAAACACATACTATCTAACCCCTCGTCATATTTTTTTTTCATCATATTACTATTATTTAAGATAAAAAAAAAATAGATAGATTATAACCTGGCAAAATATTTCAATGAAAATAATAAAATTCAAAAATATAATCTTCTATAAATTTACAGCTTTAAAACCATTTATGAATTTATTAAAAAAAATAAATAATAAAATTACAAGCTGTTACATTTAATTATAATTTAAAAAGTAATGTTCAATTAGACTTGAACTTTCAACAGATGTTGATGATCACGTGAAGACAATCTACGTGCTTTAATTTTATCTTAAATTATTTGTATACATCTTTTAATGATGTATGATGGTACATAATAAAAAGTTGAAAGATATAAATTATTACACTTGAAAACCATCACTTAAATTCACCAAGACTTTAATCAGCTTTGCATAATAATCTCATGGAAAATATCAGTAATGCAATAAACAAGTTCCATGATACTCACATATTCTTGGACTTTGTGGCTTTTCCACCGAAAAAAACGCTCCATTATTCACTGTTAAACCAGTGACAGATAGTCACACTATTGTAATTATTCTCAGTCAAATGATACTTTTTTTTATTACAATTCATCAGTTTAACGTTGTACTGAACAAAAAAAAAAAAAAAAACAACAAAAAAATAAGCTGATTTTTCAAATACAAATAAATAATATTAAAAATAAAATTAATCGCGTCAATTTATAATGTGAATGATTAAACAACCCCCATTAGTCAATGATAGGACGGAGTTAGTCCGAATACTGGATGCTGTCCCGTGAGGAATTCAACGTGGAGCCTCAAACACCTCGTTTTCCTCACTTTTCTTCCCCAATATAATTCTTGCTCACTTGTTCTTATTTTACTCTGGATGATGTGTTTTAGTCGCGCGCGCAAACCCATCAAAATAATTATGCGCATGTGCAGTTATTGATTCCCTCGATTGTAATATTATTTGAGGATGTTGATACACCACCAGAAACACACAACAACAACAACATGATAGCTTTGATAAGGATATTTAGGACATCACTTATTTTCAACTAAATTGTTTGATTAGTTTTTTATTAATCAATTTGATGTATCGTTTAAAATTTGAAGTTGAAGTTGTTTTATAAATTTATCAACTTTTTTTATTGATAGTACATTCATAACAACAACAAGTTTAACTTTAAATTGTGATTTTAATTTATCATAATTTTTTATATCAACAACATGAATTACCACAAAACCACATGATCTAACTTCAAATGCAACTGGAATAATTTAACCAACATCAATTTCTCTATCTCGTTTTTCATATATGTATATAAACCCTTAACATATAAAATGTAAATTTGTATATATTCACCTGGTTATATATATATGGATATATAATTGTACACTTGGGACTTATTTGTAACAAGAAATTTTCTTACATTACTCTTCATCTATTCATTCATTAATCATTACAAGTTTGATATTTATGCTGATTGTTTCAATGTCGTACATATATGAATGCAAAGTACTTTGACTTTTTAATTTTAACAACTTATAAAGCCAATTTCTTGCTCGATTCTTTCAATTATATATCTACTTAAATAATCATCATAATTTATAATTTAATTTAAACTTTTTAATGTCAATTTTATATTATCATTTATATTATTATTGTTATTAATATTAATGAAAAATAAAATCGTTTTTTTGATTTTTTTTTTTGTTGGGTATTTTAATGACATAATTTAATTGATATTATTATTATTTTTATAATTAAATGTAAATTATAAATATATATTCAGTTCACAAGCTTAGAAAGCATTGTCAAAGAAAAATAAAAAAAATCTAAAGTTGCTTGAAATACAATTAGCAAGTAATATCCACCGGGATGTTTGTAGCTATTATTTTAAATGTGTTGAAATTAGAAGAGACTATATTATTTTACCTCTCATGTATATTATGTAATTTAATTTTAAAATATTATCATTTTGACTTCAGTACTGTTACTCTTAAGTTTATTTATTATTAAAAAAATAAATAATAATTGCAAAGTTAATATCTTTATTTTGTAAAAGTGGTTATAGTTTGTACAGTAGCGAGAAAATGTTTGTCAATAATAAAATAACAAAATTTAAAGTTGTTGATGCATTTTATAATTTTATATATTTACTTTGATAAAGGTTTGATAATATATTTAAAATAAATAGCATTTATTAAACGCAAAAGAGTACTGTCTACTTTGTATATGAGCTTTTGTATTATTTTTATTTCTATGAAATTTGTATCTCATTTTGAATATAGATCTCTGTTTGATAAACGATGTGTATCACCAGAGGGTGAAGAGAAGCTTTATTCATCATTATCAACTTGAATAATAAAATAAATAAAAGCATCTTGTTCAAGAAAGATTTTTTAACCCTCAATTGCTATTTTAAATATAATAAAAAAATATTATTATTGTTGAAAAGTAATCAAAAAATATTTTCATCGAAATAATGTGTACAGAGATTGATAAATAAACAATGAAATTGCCTATCTGTATTTTTTTTGTTTTATGTATTTTATTAGTTTTTTTTTATTTGTTAATTTCTGGATACAATTTTGTTTCAATTTGGTGTCGTAGAAAAAAAAAGCTATATATAACTTTGAAAAACTCATTTCACAACTGCAACAGTGGTCACACTAATAGTCTATTTTGTTGGCCAACAAAACATTAACCTCAAAGTATTTTATAAACTTTATTTTATACACACACAACACTGAGCTTTTATTTATTAAAAAAAAAAATATATATTTTCTTTTTTCTTTTGATAGTTGATTTGTTCTCATGATTTTTTTTTTTTTACTTATTTTCATATATTCAATAAGGGGTAAGAATAAATTTAATTTATTTTTTTTAAACTACAATAGCTTTTTTTTTTTTCGACTTTTTATTTTTCGTTTTTTAAAATTCTTAATATATATTTTTGGTATAGTCATATGCTTCTCGCGTAGCAATGCTGCTTGCCTGTCAATGTCATTTGAATTTTTATTTTTTATTTTTATTCTATTTTGTCTAGACCCTACACTTTTGCCACAACTTTTCTCGTCACGTCGAACCGCCCCTTTGCGAATCTCTTTTCTTAGGCTTAGCAGCAGTTGCAGTGCGTGGCTTTTTTCAAGTTGATTTGAATAAAAAAAGTGTAAGAAAAAAAAAAAAATAATAAATACATATATAGAAAAAATAGAGAATAAAAAAAATTAGTTGAAGCTGGCATATATTTAGAGTCGAACTGAAAATGCAAAAGCTGAGCTTTGATTTTTATGTTTTCTTTTTTTTTTTATTATTTAAAAAGTTGGTTTTAGGTAAAGTGCATTACACTCTGCAAAGTTACTTTGATGAAAAAACATATGGCAATAGAAGCTTTAGCTATTTTTTTTTAAATAAAAATTAGGTATATTATTTTGGAAGAAAATGGCAAGATTTCCTATATTTTGAAAATTCATTTGCAATATAAAAATGTAAAAGTAATATATAAAATATATCAACTTTGATTATATATAATCGAAGTAAATAAAAAAAAAAAAAAAATTACAAAATATCTCAGTCAAAGCTTTAAGTAAATAAGCGAAAGCTTAAGAGTGCAAAAAATTTTTCAAAGCCAGGACACAATAGTCCTGAGGGACAGAAATATAAAAATACCTCTTCACTTTTTTTATGTTTATATAAAAGATCGAAAACCCTTGGGGATACAAAAGTTCAAATCGTCACAAGTACAAAATCTTCCCAAGTGAACATATACAATATAAAAATTTATTTTTTTTTATTTTTTCATATCAATATACCCATTTTCAATATTTTGAATATTTGATATCAACATAAAATCAAAAATACATTGACTATTAACAACTTGAAAACAAAATCGATCTTGTATTTTTATGTAAGTCGATATTCAATTCATTCAAATATCAATAGTTTAATAAAATAAACGAAAAACTTTTTCTATTTTAATATAAAAAACTTATAACGTCGTATCAATATTGTAAAACTTGAGACATAATAAACTTGTTCTATACACAATATGTAGTTCAAATAATGACAATAATATTTCAAGTGTATATTGCTTTTCATATAATATTGTAGAGAAATTTTTTTTTAAAGGAATCATTGTATGAACGACAACAAAAATGTAACACTTGCATGAAAATATGCTTTATCATTTCCATCCAACTATGAAACTTTAATTCATATATTTTTTATATTAAAAGTTTATAAAATAAAGAAAAATTTACTGTTTGATCTATTGATAGAAAAAATTAACTTTTTAAAAAATAGAAAATAAATGACATTCAAATTTATTCTGAAATACACTGGATACTTTTATGTTGACCGGTCAAAAAGTTTGTTCAATTACCATATACATTGGTAATTCAATTGACATATCTGATTGACGTACCCTAGACTTTGTATTAAATCAGATCATTTACAAAATCCCTAGTTGAATTTTTTTACTCTTGTCAACATCACAGAAAACCGACTTCCTTATATATATTCATCAATGACATTTTCATTTACCAAAAAAAAAAAAAAAAAAAAAGAAAACAATATTTATAAACAATTCCAATTTAAATATTATCAACTGATTATTTTACTTTGTTGTTTTGCAGATCAATAAATTATTTTATCATTCGAAAATATTCCAGGATAAAATATAAAATTTTTAAATGGCTTTAAAAATACAAGTGGATAAAAAATATAACTTGAATTGATTTATTTGTTTTACTATCATAAATAATAGTAAAAAAAAATTTAAGGATTCTTCAATGTAAAAAAATAAAATAAAAAAATAAAATTCTGGGTCATCCAATTACCCTGGTTTGTTAAAGTAGTTTGCTGATGTATTTCTTTTTTATTTTTACGATCATATCAAACAATATATAAGTATATCTAGACCCTCAACTTTAAGAGCCTCATTGATAAGGATTTTTCAAATAGACAATTTAAACAATAAAAAAAAAAAAAAATAATAATAATCGATAAATATTGTTTTTGTCTACTTGTAGTTTTGATCTAAATATTTTTTATGCGCATATATCTGGGTTATTAATCACCCCAATCCAATCTGATGGAGCAAAATTAAATCAGGAAAATATAAAAAATTAAATTATATCGTTATCAATATTAATGTTTGTATAAATATTAAATTGAATATAAATTTTTATCAGTCCATTAAGCAATTGGAAAATTATTTTGAATATTCATTTTTTTATATGAAATAATTGATTCAAAATATCCAATAATAAAAATAATAAAATATTAATAGCGAAAATTATTTTAAAATAATTATTTATTTTAATTTTCAAATGGTTTTTTTTTTTTAAATAAAAGCAAAATGATAAATTTTTAATGTCATTGTCAAATATATTTTGAATTTATCATTAAAATGTGATAAGAAAATTTAATACTTGGATAAAAGAAATTCTTTGTTTCGTTACAAACAACAGGATGTTGTTATCATTGTTATATAAAAAAAAAAATAAATACAGATAAATGAAAAAAACAATTGTTTGTCATTTATAATTAAAACATAAAATATTTAATAATTAATTAGTAGTAAATATAACATCAAAATTTCATTCAAAAAATATTAGCATTGAGATAAGAAAATATGATTTAATATAACCATCATTATTTTTTCATGTGAATAATAAAGAATAAAAGTAAAAAAAAATAAAAAAAAAAAAAAACGTATTTTCACTGACAGGAAGCAAGTAATGAGACAACGAGGGGTCGATTTTTTTACTTTAATTGGCCACGCCCATTATGCATTGTTAATATGTTCTGCACAAGGTTAAACGACTGTTAAATAAAAAAAATAAAATAAAAAAAATGGCAATTAGTATTAAACTTCGAACTTCAGTATGAATATAAATAATAACAAAAAAAATTTTACTGATTATTATTATGCAGTAAAGCAATGCATATCGGGATCGTTGTACATAGAAAATTTTTATTTTTTATAATTAAATATTATAAAAATTAAATTTAATAAAACTAAGAAGGTTGGATTAAGTTCTTGATTACATTCAAGGCAGTATGGAAAAAAAAATTTGTCAAAATAATTGAAGCAAATACACAAAGTAAAACATCAGTAAATCGATAAACCTATATATCTATGTCTATCAGCTACAATTGAATCTTGTTTTTTCTTTTTCTGTGGTATAGAAAAAGGCTGTATATTTTTTTAAAAAAATCCAAGCACGTTCACACGTGCTAGCCATCAATATTGCAGAAAATAAAAGTAACTATAGACGACATGTGAGACTAAACTAGCTCTAAGGATCGAAGCTTTTTCTACTTTGAGAATCTTGCTTTTATTCTTTAGCTTTATATACTTATACTTGGTTAAAGATGTTTGGTTTTTTTTTTCAAATTGTTATTATGGCTTACCCTCAAATAATACGTGCACACAATTAATCCATCAGCTTAGTATTGATAATTACAAAAGAGATTACTCTATTGAATTTTAATGTTAGCTTTGTATCTGTTTTTTTTTAATTTTTTTCAAACATAAACTTATAATTACCTCGTGTAAAAATTAAAGTATTAGTTGGAAAGAAATTGGTAAATATTTAACCTTCATATGTCGGATATATAAAATTTGTTTTTTATTATTTTTTTTTTGATATATTAAAAGTAGTATAGTCACTTTCCGCAATCAGGAAATGAAAATGATAAGATAGAAAAACAAAATATATATATGTATGATATCCATCAATATATAAAAGTGATTGGTAATACTTTTTCGTTTTTTTTTTTTTTGTTTATTTATATATTGGCTATTTTTGTCAAAGTTAATAAAATGAATATTGCATTAAATATAGAAAAAAAAAGTATAAAAAATATTGAGGAAACAAGTTGACAGGCTTTTAGGATTTTGTTGTTGTTAAAATATTTTTTCTTTTTGTATTCAGGTCATGGCTATATACTGATACTCAAATGTATATAAATATATAAATATAAATTTGATTTTAAAATGATATATTTTATCCTGTTAATATTATATTCTCAAAGTCAATTTATAATTTTTTAGAAAATTGATTGTTTAGGTTTTTATTATAGTCCAGATAAATTATTACCAATAAAAAAATATTGAAACATTGAATTTTATAATTTTTGTAAATTTTAAATTATTTAAAATAAAATTATAAAATAAAAAAAATCTCATCAGTTCAAGTATATATTTGAGCATCAGTAAGTGTAAAAGACAAATTAGTTATCTCTTTGCTTTCTACATTCGCCTTGAAAAGTGTCTAGGGAGACAAAAACTGCTATTTATAATATAAAATATATAGGCGTCAGTTTTCTGCTCTCTTTACAATTATTTTTTACTTTCTACACACAAATTTCTATGAATATAAATCAAGTTATAAGATATTTTTTTTTAAACAAATATATTTGACTGTCATCAACTCCATTTTGATTGCAGTCTAAACATAAAAATTTAATAAACAAAATGATGATATATATAAAAAAAAAAAAAAAAAAACAAAAAACTTATTAAAAATTTTAATAAATAAATTATTTAAATTACTTTGTTGATATTTAATTTAATAAATATTTATTAAACTAATTGAAAATTAATTATTGGTAAATAATAATTGATAATCAATGGCATTCTTTGAATATCTTTTTTTAATTTAATTAATGTTTTACAATATAAAATTGATGTTTTCCAGCAAGCCAATATATTTAATTAACAAGTTGGTGTATCGTTAAATTTAAATTGAATTAAATTTAAATTAAAAAAAATGTGTAGAGTATATATAGTTTTACAAGACTCATTGATAAATGATATTGAATTAAAATTGATTTTTTAAATAACAATTTGACTGTGTTTTAAAGGATTTAATTTTATATCAATGTGTATTCAGCTGATGTATTCTAATATTAGAATTCGCAAGAGAACAAATTCTATATTTATCAAACATAGGGGCATTGCAGGTCGTTTAGTTAATTTACAAAGTGTAAATGCAAGTCAAGATATTTTTTCAATGTAATACTGTGATTTCAAGTGATCTTCATCATTGAAACTGGACAACAATTGGTATAAAACATTAAAAAACAATTTATTTGTTATGAATTTTTAATTATTTAAAAGAAAAATAAAATCAAATGAATTACTTTAACAATTTTTTAAATAATATTTTAAAATTTAATATCAATGACTATACAAATAAAATTTTTAAAAACAAATTTCACTAAAAATATATTAATCTGAACAAATGCATTTTGCCATTAAAAAATAATAAATATTGAATTTTAAATTTTGACTATAATATATAAATACATGTCGGTATATATAAATGTAGTCAGAGAAGATAATAAAACGAAAAATAAATTAAATAAATTTAAAATTAATAATAAAAATAAAAAAAATTAAATGTCAAAAGAAGCGGCTAAATGAAGTGTCAAGGGTGAAGTTAAAAAAAAAAAGGTAAAAAGGGTGGAGTAAATATTGTCAGAGGGGAATTTTATGATAGGTTTTAAAAAAATAAATAAAAAATTGTAAAAATGAGTCATCGAAGGTTGTCGATAAAATTGAAGAAGCCGGTGATTTTAACAAAGCTGTTTTAACGAAGAGCGACATAAAGTCATATGACGACATTGATTTGATTTCTTATTTTTTATTTTTTCAACTTCATGGCGGGTCTTGTTCCGTTATAATAAACTGTGTGGCATTCAAATCGCCAAATAATAAAAAAAAAAAAAAAAATACATATATATATACATAAAGATCACGTCCCTTCGGCTGAGATGAAAGTTCACGACCCCCGGAGTTTTCAACAGTCTAGGACACTCCACACTAGGTGAATCAAGCGAAAAAATAAAAAAAAAAGTTATAGCAAAAAAATGTATATAAATCAAGATGTATATCTATTTTTTTTTTATATTCTTTTCCTAAAAGTTTATTTCACTCCCTGCTGATCACAAAACATCTTGACTTTTCCGACCAGCAAATTGTTCACCAAGTTGAAAATTGAAATATATAAACTAACAAAGTAACTTTTGGTGGTAAATTTTTCTTGATAAATACTTAAAAAATCCAGCATAAATACAACTTCTTGAAATACGTTGTAAAAAAATAGAAATGTATATTAATTAATTAATTAAATTTCAGTTGAAAATTTAAAATGAATTATTATATTTTTTTTTGTTTTTATTTGAGGGTAAATTGAGATACTTTTTGTGATAAATGTAAGATAAATGAGAGTGTTATTTTGATAATAATGTGACAATTTTTATTATTGGATGAAAAAAACAAGGGATGTTGTGACCTTTTGGTGAATTTTACAAATTTGAAAGCCGAGATGAGGGTGCAACTGACACTCAACCAACCATGAAGTGTTTTTCGTAAAATCCCTGAAATATTTTACACCAAGGGTGTGGATGTTTGGATCTATAAGATATATAGTTGTTTTTTTAGTAGATAAAAACATTATCTAATAAAAATAAAATATAAAAAAATCCAAACAAGCTTTAAACATGGGTTTGAAGATAAATTAACAATGACTCACAATATGACACAACTGGACATGAATAAAATAAACATTTAAATTAACATATTAATTATTTAAACACGTCAATATATATTATTTTTATTTGTCAAAATATTTTAATATATATTATTCCATATTAAAAATGACAAGATCAATCATGCATAGTTTGTTTTTTTTTATTTAAAAAAAAAAAAAACTTTTATATATTTTTACTTTATATACTTATTTATTTTTATATTTATATTTTCATTTCCGTTGCAAGTATATAGGTTTATTTTATTTTCAATGATGAATCTGGCTTTTTTATTTTTTACGTTGCATTAAGCATTCATTGACACTGATGCTATTCATCTTGTCAAAGCATCAACGTGACTTGAAAACAACAGATTCCTATTGAAATATTTTCAGGTAATTAATTTAAATTAATTTACATGTTTAATTATAAAGACAAAAATAGATTGATGTGAATTTGGGAATTAAAAAAATAAAATTTAATTTAAAATATCGATTTATTTGTGGTTGTATTATTTATCAAATGTTTTCTTGGGTTTTATTTCGATTTGACATTTGCAAATAATGAAAAAAAGCTAAGATAATGGAGCTAGCAATTTTTCATTTCTCCCTTTGGAAATAAATATAAAAACCAACTATTTCCCAACGATGAACATGGTATATTGAAAAAGCTTAATCAAAGTCCAGAAAATATATATATTTTTTAATATTAAAAATAAAATAAAAAAATTATTATTTATTTTGAATTTTTTATCTTTAAAATATAAAGACTCATCTTTGCAGGATGAACATAAGTGTTTGTGTAAATCAAAGTTATATATCTATGTTTTACTTTTTTTTTTTTTTCATTTTTTAAATATTTTATTTACAATTTATTTTATTTTTTCAGTTAGTCATGATATCTGCAACCACAAACTGAGTTCTTTGAACATTTAACGTAACGATAAAGTCAGCCATTTCCCTTAACTCCTGTTTTATGTTTCCGGATTTTTCCACGAGTATATATACTATATCTTTTATTGTTAAAATAATTTTTTTTTTTTTAAACTTTATTTTAAACAAAATGCCATCAACTTTTGTAGATAACACTTAATCCCAGGTAATGTTTATTTATATTTTTTCGTATAATAAAAAATCAGTAAATTTTTATTTAATTTAATGTTAAATTTAAAAAAAATTACGTTAAATAATTTAAGTAAATATATTCAATTAGTAATTTCACTGTAGCGTAACAAGAAATTTTTAATTTTAGTATAATTTCACAGTAACCGGTTAAAATTTCCTGGAATTATCGTTATTAGCAAGCTTGCATGTTATTCACCTGAGTTTTTGTTATCTATGTTACCGACTGCCAGTCAATTGTCGAAGGGATAACGACCCTTTTGGGGTAAAATAATATAGTAGGGTGTGATAATAAATGATTGTAATAAAATTTAAAACGAGGGAGTGTGAGGTAAAGTCAATTTATTGATAGGTGTTTAAGAGAATGTTATGCATTGGCACGTGCTAACAAAAGTATGCATACAGTTTACTAAATATTCGGAAGTCAAAAACACATTTAAAACACAGGGTCTTTCAAAAAAATAAAAAAAAAAAAAAAGACATATGTACACAGTATGATTATCATCGAGTTGCAGGCCTGTCTCGTTCATTGTTCACATTGAATTTTAAATTTAAAAGAAAAAAAAAATGACAAAAAACAAATATTTGAAAAAATAATAAATGAAAATTTGGTGGTCGTATAACGGAAGTCTGATCCAAGATAAGTATCAAAATAAATATATTCAGAATTTATTAACTAATAGAAGAATAATGCATTGAAAATAAAAAAAAAATTATCAAGTTGCATGAAATATAACTTGTTATTAACTTGATAATATAAATTTGCATAATCATGGCTATTTAAAAATAATAAAGACAATTTTTTTCTTTAAAAGTTATCCAGCTTTGATTCAATTGTTATTTAGGCTTATAAATTTAAATTTATAAAGAAAAGTTTACTTGATGGACAGTATAAAAGTTTATTAAAATATCCAAGGATAAAAAATATTAATAATAATTTAAGACTCGTATATATATTTTATTTTTTTTAGTATGAAAAATGAAAAAAAAAATTTATTTCATAACAAATTTTTAGTGTCTCGAGTAAATTTTCAACAACAGCTGGTTCCGTATCAGCACTTTAACGTTCATATATAATAAATAACTAAAAATCTTTAAAACGGAAATGATCAATGTCGAGAATGCTAGATATCCTTATGACTCGATTTTTGATTTCCTGGGGTTAAAAAGCAGCTGTTTGACATCTGCGAAACTACACTTGATTTTTAAATTAATAATTATATCAAAATTAAAAAAAAAACATAATTTCCTAAATCATAAAATTATAATATATGCGTTCAGATATTTATATAGATATTAAAATGTCTTGATTGTATTTGGATTTATTATTGAAATAATTCAGTACTATATATGCGACGAGATATATTAAATTCAATAATGCATGTTCATTCAGTTACGATCAGTAATGATAGTCTTTAAGGAATATTATATTGCATGGTACATGAAATCAATAGCTGCACGTGAGATGACTTGGGTAAAATCTTTTTCGATTAATTTTTTCTATGATAATCAATTTATATTGAATAGTGTCTAAACTTATATGGTTGTAAATAATTATTTATACATGAATACAGTGTTGAGCCAACTATATTATTATTGTAACTGTCAACAATGAAAATTATATTTTAAAAAAGAACAGTCAATATATAGTCAAGTATTGTTGAGTTTTTTTTGATAGCTCAAATAAATTAGGGCATAAAAAAATATTCAATGCAACTATTAAAATAAAAAAACTGTCATTTTTTCTTGATTAAAATTTTAAGATTTAACTTGACAAGGTCACAAGAGGGCATTTGCCTTAAAAAAAAAAGAGTAAAACACAATAAATTTATGAAGGAAAATGACCAAGAAGAATAGTGTCAGAACAAATTTTTCATTTCTCCATCATAAATATATATATAGCCAGAACATAAATAAAAGATATTTATTTTATTTTTTTTTTTATTTTTTGAAGGGTCCACAAACTCATGTTTTTTCTGTAGATTTTAAAGTATTTGTTTGGTAAATCGAGATACCCTTGTCGAATTTCACGCCTATCTATGTATAATACCTCTGATGAGTTAGATATATTCTTAAAAAATATATATCTCATCTTGAAAAAAATTTGAGGAATGTATTACAAAATTATAAATATAAATGTTTCTAAAGATATATGTATTATCATATACACCTTTTATATTTTTGTTTAAAAGAATGATTGAAAGGGTGATGCTGAGTATGTCATGAGAGTTTTTTTAGATTGAAGATCAACGCGTCAGTGCACGATTAATCCAACTTGAAGTATAATCATTTCGTATGGCACTGAAGTGCATTTACCAAAGTGAAAAAAAAAACACTTCAAAAAATAAATATGATGAATTGAAATAACAAAAAATACTGGAATGAAATTAATATAAACAGTCACTCAAGAAATTCCAAGAGAAATAAAAATATAAAATAATATTATACGTTGAAGTGAATTTCTACAATCATAAAGAAATTACAAACAAAAAAAAATAATAATTTGCTTGAAACAAAGAAGATTAAACAAATTAAAATACGGGTACCATCATAATATCTCACTGGGTCTTTGTTTTTAATATTTATTGCATTTTAAATTGTTTTTTTTTTTCTCTATTTATAAATAAAATTAAAAAATTATAAAAAAAAAAATAATTTACAATTATCATTTATTTTTAATTGATAAATTGATAAACTTGAAGCTCTTTTCTGAGTTTTTTTTTATTTATTTAATTTTTTTTCATAGTTATATGTATTTATGATAATATATGAAGAATAATATATTTCAAGTTCATTTTTATGTTATGAATTTAACAAATATAAAAAATATATATTCAAAAAATATTCATTTATACTGCACAATTGCATATTTATAATAAAAAAATATACATATACACAAAAGTAAAAAACAAGATGAATAAATTTTATTTGTATATATGTATTCATGAAAAAATAGAAATGAAAAAAAATAAAAAAAAAAAAAAAAGATATAGTGAGGATGTTGATTCTGTCTATCTGTTATCCAGTCGTCGTTGCATTTTTATAAATTCAAAGTCAACTTGCTTTTCCCGCAATAGTAGTTTTGCAAAGCAGATCTTATTTATTTTATTATTATTTTTCATGTATTTCTAAACGAGCAGTATATGTATACTAAACTCGTTCCGGGTACTCGTGCACTGATGACTGGATAATTTAGCCAATGAAAAGATTAAAAAAATATATATATAATTAAAAAATAAAAAACATTAAAGTGAGAGTAAAAAAATAAAAAGGAAAAAAAGCTCAAAGCTTATACTTGTCTGTTTGCAGGGCCATTAGGAAGACACATGTGCGTATGCCAAACTTAGAATACATATATTTGAGTTATAAAAAAAGCTCATTGACACAAAGAAATTTAAAAATTATTTCTTACTAAATATATGCAAACATTTTTAATTTTTATAAAATTTATAGAAAATTATATAATTTAAAATAAAAATAAATATAAATAAATTGACAGATAATTAAAGCTGCAGGAGACAGCAGTTGTCCTAAAGGAATTTTCCTCATTAGTGAATTATATTTTTAGTGAGTCCATAAATTTAAATTTTTACATGAAAAAAAAAAAAAAATTTAGAGTTCCTGTGGTGACTTTAATTGGCCACTGTGCGTGTGTATTATATTTTATACATATGCATATTGTTCAAGTAAATTTTTTATTTCTTGGGTTTTCGTGTTTCAATGAGGTCTTTTCATTTAAGAACCCTATTTTTTTTTTTTTCCCTCTTTCCACATGACAAATGACATTCCGGCATTACCTAATCAGGTGGTGTTGTATATTATAAATTTATTATTTTTTTTCAATATGAAAACCAGTTTTTATAAATGATGATAGAAAAAAAATTAAGTGCACACGCAACATTTCTATTATGATTAAGTGTTTGATGAAAAAACTTGAATTGGATGACACAAGACTTTTTCAATTGAAAAAATAAAATTAATATTTATATACCGATATTTATTTATTTATTACAAAATAAATAACAAAGGTAATATGATATGTTACTAACGATCTTCACTCGGTATATTATAGACCCAGTTGTGAGTTGCTTTTCCACGCTTTGATAAAGCTTTTCTTTGCTAAAATTCAAGTTACCGACCGAGTTGAAAATATATATCTAAATATAAATCTACATATTTTTTTTTATCAAAATAATTATAATAACGTAGATATTTTTGTTCATATATGAATTATTATTTCTACAAATATTTTATCTAGAAAATTTTGAACCACAGTCATTATACTACCGGTCTATCGAAACCAGAGGTCGATGAATTTATAAAATAACATCTGCAGCTAACAACACATCAATATCGTCAACAAAAAAACTTGAATATATATTTATTAAAATTTATAATATATAGGTATACTAGTTGTAAGTTTATATTTATTTTATAATTTAAATATATTTAAAAAATATATATACATCATTCATTTTGAGTTATATTTTAAATTCGATTTGTAAGATGTTTGAATGTAGCGTGAAGTGAATAGGTTATAGCTCATAAAATTTTTGACGCTGTGATTTTCTTTTGCGGTATTATAATATATGTTAAGTATATTAGCGTAAATATATATATATAATTGTGGACTTGTGGTAGTAATATTATAAATATAACCCGACATAAGATGTTAAATCCCTTGACGCGTTAGAGGACGACCATGTCCCTGGGAATTGCGACTAATATTTTTTCGCACGAGATGAGAGACTGTATCATATATGCACGCCCGCGCGTGAAATACACTGTGTATTAAGTAAAAACATTAAAAATCATATATAAAAATATATTTATATTAAACTCAGTTTATTTTTAAATTTTTTTTTTTTTTTTTTTCTTTCGCAAGTATATATACATGTATGTGTATAAACAGACACATATAACCAACTTGGCGCCAGGCAATAATAACTATTCGCCCACACAGTGAATACAGCCGTTTCCTTCTTTTTTTTTTTTTTGCACCCTCGAGGGATTCTGCAAAGATCGTAACAATTTTTTTTCTCATTTCATTTCCTTTCTTCTTTACAAATTTTAGTTTATATTTTTTTTTACTTCACAACGTTTTCTATTCATTCAGTGTATAAATAAAAGTGTAATATAATATATATATTTCTTATGATAATATTTATTTAAAAATTTTTTTATATTATTTAATTTTTAAATTTAGTCAATTCAGAAGCCAGCTGATTTAATGACAACACAGAAAACTCTAGTTTCAATATAATTTAGAAAGAAAAAAAAAGGAAAAATACGAAAATAAATGAAAATAAAATTATAGAAAAGAAAGAATAATATTAGTCATAAAATTCGCCTTATTGAGGTCAATGTTCTGTAGAAATAAAAAAAAAATAAAAAAATGTCTTTCATGTTGAAAAGTCATTTAAAATGTTAATAGTATTTTTTTTATTTTTTTCAATTATATTAAAAGTTTATAGATATATAATAGACATTATGAGTATCATGATCAGACGATAATTATATATGAATGATATTAAATATAAAAATAAAATAAAAATAAAATGTATGAAAATAACGTGACTGACATATATATTTAGGGGATGAAATTAAAAAAATATCATGCTTGCACTATTTATGATAAATCTATACATTTGATAGTGTTCTCATTGGGTTCATACAAATCTCATTTCGACATCTTGGTATTGCTGAATTGCGGGCGTGAACATACTTTTCCACATGCTTTCTTATTTTATGCCTCTGATATTTTTCCCTGTGGGGATTTATTTCAAAGTAATATAGATCATCATGACTCAAAAGATTTAGGCTTGATAAAAAAAAAAAAAATTATTTTGAGGTTAAAATAAAAATAAAAATATTTTATTCTAAAAATAAATTGACATTAATAAAATGATAAATTTATATTTATACTGTTAAAATAATTACGCCCACCGGATTTAAAAATTTTATCATTTGCAATGAAATTCATTTATTAATATCATCAGATGACAATGGCTATGTAGTAAATTTTTATTCAAAAGTCGTACTCAGTTATATATATTTGTAATATCGACTTTGACACCCGAATAAAAATTTAAAATGACATGCACTATGAGCTGTCTGAATAAAATTATGATAATTTTCATTTCTATTTAATCTAACCCCTGACAGACTAAAATGCAACAAACATATAGGCTAGATATTGAACTCTCTATGTACACCACGAACATATCAAACTCCCTCACAAGTTATATATATATATATACATGCCATACATGTAGAGCTGGTAACCTGGGAGATTTGGGCCAAAAGAGCTTGTGGCTAACAGAGGGTGAATTGAACAGCAAAACCCTACAGTCGAGACATGCCACGTGGGGTAAAAAATAAAAGTCTAGGTGTGGGGAAATTGTGAGTCATGCTTCATCCCCTTTCCGTCACACTCAGGATTCTCGTTTTATATTTTTTCGCTTTTTTTTTTATATCTTTGCCCGCGGACTGAACATTCAGAGTGCTCTTCATTGATTGAAATTGTATTTTTTTTTGTATGAAATGAATTTTTTATTTTTTGCCAAAATTTTATTGTTAATAGAAAAAAAAATTAATAAATTAATAACTGAAATGTTGATATAATGTTTTTAATAATTTATATACTCAAAGAGCAAGTTATATATATACAAAGGTTAAGCCAGAATAGTTTTAATGGTATTCAGGATCTATTCAAAAAAACATTTGAACTTGAACCTATGTCCAGCTGTTAAACATACATACAAGTTGAATCATTTCAACAGAAGTAGATAAAAATTTATATATAAAAGAAATGAATAAATAAATTTTTTAAAAATTATTCAGTATATTATTCTGTATATATTTTCAAGTGTTAACACAGTGTTGCTGATGTGGTCTCAACACTCTCAACTCTCACGTTATTCTCCTATCAACTAGGGACATTTTATATTTTATATTTTTTTTTTTTGCAGCGTTGTCACGTTTTACCGAGAATAAAACTTCATACTTCATCATACTTTGCCCTTATTATCACTTTCACAGGTTCAAAAGTATATACAATATAAACTGGCTTGTATCCAACTGTCTTTGGTTTTAAAGCAGAAATAAATAAAATAGATAACACAAGGAAATAAAAAAAGAATAAACTTTGACCATGAAATTTGAATTGTTATTTTTTTTATGTCAAGATAAAAATTTGAGTCAACTTTTTCTAAAAATCCTTCAATTTTTAAATAAAAAAATATATTATTTTTATCTGGTTATGTTTCCACAACGAATTATGGTAATGTCAATGTTTGTATATATATTTATTGCATTAAATTTATACGCATTGTTATATACCTTAACAAACAAACAAATACACAATATATGCCAACGTACCTTTAAGCAGTCATGCATCATGTAACGAAGGGATCAAGTGCCATAACTGAACATGTAGTTTTGTATTTATAACAGAATATTGTATTATAATAAAAATATATATTACTTTGTTTCGTAAATTTGCATAAATGTTATTGTTGATCGTATGAGAGGGGTAACTTTTAATTATTCAATTTAAAATTAAGCTTATATAAACAAAAGCATGTTATATTTGAAATAAAAATATACATGAAAAATTAATAAGAACATAAATATATATGTTAAACATATAATCTCAGGAAACATCATGGTGACATCAGTGAGACTCTTATCAAATGGCAAACATACAAAACTACCTTATCTTAAAGCCAGAAAAAATGTTTTTTTTTAAAAACCAACAACTTTAAATATACTTGAAAAATATATAAGATAATTGCACAAATATTTTTGTATAAATATACACACCAATATACAATTTGAGACAGCAAAATTATGTACATGGTGTGTGTAACATTATATATATAATGTAATATAAGAAGCGTTTGTATTTAACCGCATATATACGGGTGATGAAAATAAAAATGAAATAAAATAAATATATATATATAATATATGTATGAATGTATTTACTGCTAAGGGTTAGAGGGCACGTACTAGTTTATACGTCTAGCAAGATGGATCACAGGAAATAATTTCTGACCAACAGTTGGATAAAATATCATTGATTAAAAATATAAAAAAATAAATAATTTTCTATTTAAATATATATTAATATAATTTTTTGGATATATGTATAACAGCTCAATGATTAATAATATTTTTATAATTATTATTAGAGTTTAATGTGAGGTGGCTATATCCGGTCGCCACATGGCTGTAGTTCCCAGAAAGTATTATGATAAGATGTTGATAAACTGTCATATTTATTTTCAATGAGGGGCAATGTTTTTATATACTGTTTAAATATATATATTTAATTTATAATTTCTAACGTCATTGAATAAATAATAATTTATATAATATTTATTCAAAATTAAAACACAATTTAAAATAATTCAATAGATATATTGTCACATTAAATTCAACTAAAGTAATATGCATCATGAATATAATATAAATTTATATTATTTATGATACATTGTTTTAAAAAATTTATAATAATGCAAATAATTTTAAATGCATCATAGTCAAATCACGTACCATTCCTTCATCAATAGAGGTGTCCTCCTCAAAGTAACAATCATCATTCTCATCCGGTATCACAGAGGCATCCGGCAACTCTTTGACATCCTGATGTTTCAACCAATCCATGATTATCGATTTATCAATAAACAATTTTTTTTTTAATAAACACTATATTAAATTATTTAATATTTACTATTTAAATAATTAATAAATCTAATGTACGATAATCACATGTCAAAAAAAACAAATATTGACGTGACAATTTAAACGTCAAAAATACACCCTGTTATTAATTTATTTTCATTTTCACAGCCACTTGCATATGCACTTAATCAAAAAATAATAACTTCACAAAAATTTTTTTTTGTTAATATTAAATTAATTATCGTATTTAATTAATAAACAATTCACAATTATTGAGATATTACAAATAAAAAATTATAACACTGTCACTGATAATATGTCTAAATAAATATTTAAAAAAAAAATTAATTAATTAATAATACTGTCAAATTAATTGAATTAAATGAAAAAAAAAAAAAAAATGTTATATTTGAATTATATAGTCGCGTTTGTTGCAGCTGCAACTGCGGCCAAACAGAGAATGCTGAAAGTTGTATTATAGAGGATGGCTTGGAGTAGCCGGCCGGAAAGCAACGGCTGCTTCGCGTAGGGCCAGAGACACGTTGTATAGATTAGGGGTTGGTGGAGGGGTTTTGAGGAAAGACCGGAGAAATATCATGACAAAGGGGAAAGCAAAAAAAGACAGGAATATATAGAGAAATTGATGAAAGAACAGTCAAGAAATATAGGACCATAAAACTAAGCGGGGGCGTGTGAGACTATATATGTATATATAAAAAAATTATTTTTTTTTTGTATTTTTTCTTCTTTTTTTAATTTTGGCCTTGTGGCTTTATTTTTTCTCTTTTTTTTCATGTATATATGTATTATTATATCTCTGTCTCATCTTTGAATATAACTACTCCTTTTTTTTTTATAATTTTATTTTATTATTTCTTTTTTAGTATTAAAATAAAAAAAAAAAAAAATTTATCCCTACTATGAGTATATTGTCGTCTAGTTTTTTTGTCGTCAGTCACTGCTTGTTTTCAGGGACAATTTTTGATTTTGGAGGCATGGTGAGACATACAGGGTATTATCCTCAGACGTATGTTAACAATATGAAAAAATCATATAGGTATATATAGTACTCCAATGAAAAAACTATAAAGACTTTATAGAAAGAGATCTTTATAGAAAAAATTGTAAAAATTGTAAACTGAATTTTACATTTTTATACACAGATCACGTTAAAATTTTATATATTTTTATGCTGATTTTATTGTTATATTTAAATTATATCAGATAGGAAGTTTAAAATTATTTTTTTATAAAAATTTTAATGAAAAATTAATTTAGGGTTATGTTTTTTTCGGCTAGTTTTTGAATAACGTCACCAAGTTATGTTGCATTTTTAATTTTTTTTTTTTAATATTCCAGACAAGCAGTGTTTCTTTTTTTTTTTTTTGAAACAAAAAGCTCTTGAACGATATTGGTCCATATTTAGTGAGTCACCCCTTTTGAATTTAAATGTGTGTTTGTATGTTTGTGAGTAGGGAAAAATATTGTCGAATGGTAGACAGGCTATAGGG
This sequence comes from Lysiphlebus fabarum, assembly GCA_011426435.1. Classification (NCBI taxonomy): domain Eukaryota; kingdom Metazoa; phylum Arthropoda; class Insecta; order Hymenoptera; family Braconidae; genus Lysiphlebus; species Lysiphlebus fabarum. The sequence goes on from WSYQ01000009.1 coordinate 927,678, forward strand.
TGGACTGGTAACAAAACGACACCACTATTCTGATCGATGGTGTGCTGATGGATTAGATGCAAATAATGACTCGTCATTTATCCTAAAACTGCAATATGGTGCCTATATAGGTATATACTGCATACAGATTGTTCATTAGTTTTAAATTCAAAATAACAAAAAAAAATTTATATAAATCAATTTGATTTGTTGGGTCCAAAAAATATAGATATTTTATGAATAATACATTATAAATAAAAAATAAATTATCAAAGAGAAAAAAAAAATCCACAAATCAATGCACAAATTCAATTGACTAGTTGAAGTAGCACACGCGCATATAAAAATTACACTATCTTTTTTTTTAGTTCAGTCCCTAGGGGATGGGACTAAACTATTCAAAATCAATCGAGTATTAAAAATCGTGTTTTACTATTGAAAAAATTCAAATAGATATAGACAAACAAAAAAAAATGTATAATAATAATAAATAATATCTAAAACTACTAGAATATTTAGATACAATTAACAAAAAAAAATAGATGAAAAATAAATTCATAATATATATTACGAGTGTTGCAAATAAAAGGTTGCAGATCACATAAAGTTTCAAATGAACATCAAAGAATTAAAGTATATATATACATAAAATAATATTGAGCCAAAAAATTTTAGCGATAAAATAAATATATATTAAAGAGAGGGTTGCAATAAAGTATATATATATTATAATATATATAAAAAAGATTACGAAAATTATTTAAGGGTCAAGTGTGGTTATGATAAAATATATATTATAACGGATGATAAATCCCTGAAAGTTGAATATAACCTCATGATGATACTTCTCATGAAATCCAAGTAAAAAGCATGTATAATTATTAGCATGCACATATATACATAGTGATGCAGTACTTCAAAGTATGCAACACCAAAAAGAGAGATAAAATGAGGAAGAATAAAGCAATGATGACATTGAAGTACATACTATACATATACACACGCACATACTGTAGATTTAACAAAACAAAATATAGATTGCAGCATCCCATTGTACCAAAATGGTTACCCATGGCAACCTACAACATCTATATTTTGCAACCCACCCATATACTAAACATACTTTTATATATATGATATACATTTATATAATGTTGTAACATAAACATTGAACATACACACATTAATGTTCTCTTTTACAATTGTGAACACAAAATTCGATATTTTCATCACATGTATTATGCCTCTTCGAGTATATTTTACCTATTTATAAAATATTGCATTGTAATGATGAGCAAAAGAGACAAAGATGAACAAAATATAAATTCACATATACACATGTGAAATCACAAATGTGTATTGTAATTGTGGGTGGGTTGGTTAATTGATTTTTTGTTTGTCAGAACAGGGATGAACCCTCTGATAGTAACATTGAAAATGCGTTAGATAAATTGAAGATTTAAAAACCGAATGAATAAATAAATTTAAATAAATAAAAATAAAATTTCAATATGTAAAATGTTTTTAACAAATATATAAAAATATAAAAAAAGTTTTTATAAATAAAATAAAAAATAATGATTTAATTGTTTTACAGATTAATGTAATACATATAAAAAAAAAATCATTAAAATTATTATTAAATATTGTGGCAATAAACTCTATAGGTATATTATTATTATTTTGTAAGAAAAATAAAAAAGATATAAATTTTATTATATTATATATATTATCGAGGGAGAGTATGAGTATAACTAGTTTGTAAAGTGTAATGTAATAAAAATAAATTGACAAAGTATAAGGGAGTTATAAATAAACATTTGCTTTATCGGACCGGAAGTGAATGGATTATTACGAAAGATATTGCAGTTAATAATTTGCGATTTGATATTGTTACATATGAAACATTTAAAACAAGATTCAAATCGATATTATAATATGTAATTTAATAAAGATATTATTCTAATCAGTTTGTTTATTAAGTTAAACTCTTTCTCAATGATTAAGCATAAAATAAAATCAACATTGTCATTTTAATTGTTCAATTTATATAAATATATAATAACAACAATGATCAATATTATATGTTATGAAATATTGTTGATCATTGTTGTTATTATTATGTTTCATTAACTGTTATGTAAATTCATTTATAATTTCAATAATTTTAAAATTTAATTATTTAGAGTATACTCATAATTTAATTGGTATTTATTGATTAAAATTTATATTAAATTGTATTTTTTAATTATACTCGAAGGAAATTTTAAATGCTATATAAAATGTAATATTTTTTTTTTTTTTTACTTTTAAATATGTATAATATTATTGTGTTGATTTGGTTTGTTCAGAAATCTCAACAAACTTTACCAGATTTTTTTTATAAATTGTAATATTATTTATTTTTTATTATAATCATATTTGTAATATAAAAATTTCGTATATTGTTCAATATTGAATCATAAAGACTGCATAAATTTAAAATTGCAATTTACGCTTCCTCGATTTTTATATTTTATATATATTTCACGAACCATGCAATCAATTGTACATGTTATTACAATAAAACCAGGTAAATATGAACCGCAATAAAAACAAAAAAAAAAAAAGAAAATAAAAATGAAATTTTAATGAATGTACATTGTATGTAATTTTGAAAAAAAAATATGAATAAAAAAAATTAATGGAGCAAGAATTACATTGACTAATTTAAGGAATCAAATCGAAAAATTTTATTTAAAGTTTTTGATAATATTTATATCTATTTTTGTATGTATTTATAAAACATAGTGTTGATATGTTTATGTGTGTGGATCAGTTGACAGTAACCCATGTGTTTATATGGTTTATCGAAGCATTTGGTAAAAAAGACCACTGAACATTGGATTTTGCTTGCCAATTAACAACGCTCAACACCGTAATCTGAAATACTTGGCGATATGCAAATTGCATTTTGCCCGATGCATATACAGCTGCTGCTGTTTTTGAATATATTTATATATTTTATCATGAATTTAACCACAAACACGTCCCATTGCAGTTTCTCAACCTTCATTAAGAATTTTATATTTATTTTATTTTTATTTTCTTAGAAAATACACAAAATTTAATATTAAAAATATTAATAATATTGTTTTCACACAATTGAATTGAATATATTGAAATTTTTAATATTATAAATTTTATGAGAAAATAATTGTCGAAAAAATTGAGAATATAAAAATAAAAAAATAAGAATAAAAAAAAAACCAACAAGTATATTTATAAAACTTGAAACCAGTTTAATTTTTAAAATAAAAAAAATAAAATAATCTTCTTTTGAATAGTGTGTTTCAATCAGCACTTTTACCAGACTTTTTGCGATCATCAAGTGAACGGTAATAATAAAAGTAAAAAAAATTTAACTGAATATTTTTAATAATGACTATAATAAATTTTTTTTTTAAGATGAATTATTTTGTTTCTTAATGAACTCATTTACTTTTATATATAAATTATAAATTAATAAAAAAAGCAAAAAAAAAAAAAATATGATTCACAAAAATATTGATTTTTCTACGCAGTGATGAGTAATATTATAAATAGTCGTGTCAGTAGGAAATATAATTAGCACCCCAGCACCAAAATGAAATGAAAAAAACATAAATAAAACAATTTTAAATGAAAAAAAAGGAATAAAGAAAAAAATAAAAATGAAATCTGGATTTAAAGTTTGTCTTATTTCACGTCGCACTTTAAAATCTCTATATACGACAACTCGGTTTTATATTATTATTTTCATATATATATACTAACACAGTGATGACAATATAACGCGACATTATGTAGATGAGAAAAAGCTTAAACTGTGATAGCAAAGAGGGTACATTATATTTAAACAGGCTACGACCCTGTCATTTTGTGACGATTCACATTTGCAATATCAACTAAATACACACACCATTATTACTTGAGTAAAAGCTCGGTGGTTTAACAACAATTTAAGATATATACAAATACAAAAAGAAAAAAAAATACTTGAGAACATTTTTCAGTCAGATTTTTCCATTATACAATGACATTTTTTTTTTATGCAACTTGTACAATGCATTACTGCACTCAACAAAAAGATAAACTTTAGGTAAGTGTGTGATAAAATGAGTAAATTTAAAATATTATCTCAAGACACTGAGAAATAATAAAATAATTATACAGAAGAATTTTTTTAACTTTTTATTTTTTATTGTTGTAAGAATATATTTGTCAAATGAAAAAAAAAAAAAAAAAAAAACCTCAGGGCATTAAAAATTTTTTAAAAGCTTTCAAAGATTTATGAACAAAAAAAATGGGAAAGAATATATATACTTTTGCTGTGTATTATCGTCAAACAAATGAATGATTTTTATCGTGATATCGCAAACATGAATCAATTTAATTTTGTCAGGATCATAAAGGTCCAAAGGAAAACTATATGTATTTATATATTTTCCACTGATATTTATCAAAAGATATATCAAGAAAGTTTATCATTGATTTGCATCTTTGAGTAAAATGTTTGCAAACTTGCCGAGTCATGTATGTATAGTTTGTCTCTTGTGGTACATAAAGATCAAATGTTTAGAAATAAATCTACACATAATTTCTTGATGCAAGCATCAAATTGTTTGGACCACATATATGTACATAAACAATAATTCAATGACAAGATGACAGAGAACTTTACTCTTATGTATATTATATGTTGAAGAGAAATGGTCCAATCTTTTTCAATATTCTTCTTGTTTTTTGTAGATTCAAGGAGGCAACAAACGACATTTTTAAAACTATATTTTTTTTTTTGTTTCATATATGTTTCTGTGGCGTTTGAAAGGGCCACCTTAACCGACGAAACTAATATAAACAGCCGATAGGAAAAAAAATTAAAACTTACCGATTCACTTTGTCGGTTAGACAATGATCGGCTAAAACAGCGTTATACATATTTAAAGAGCCATAATATATATATAGAGAAGATAAAGTGGTAGATTTGCAAAACACAAAGACAAAAGAAAAAATAAATAAGTTAACAAAAAAAAAAAATAAATAAAGATTCACTTTGTTTCGATAACAATCGAACAATAGTCATCGTGAACAAGCAAAGCTAAAAAATTGAAAGAAAAAAAATAAAATAAATATAATAAATGAAATTAATTTTTGTGATAGTTTATTTTTAAATTTAAATTATATTTAATAATAATATATTTTATATGATTAAAGAGCAATAAAATTTGATAAATAATATGTAATTTTAATTGACAGTTTTTTTTTACATGATTTTATACTTTGTTCATTGGTGATAATTAGTTAGCATGCCACTTTCAGCTCTGTGGCGCCACAAATATATACTGAAGGATATTTATAAATAAATATATATACAAGACATCTATAGATGTATATATAAAAGTTGAGAATTGCTAGAAACAGAGTGTGATATCTCTTGTTTAAATGTAATGATGATGATGATGATGATGATTGTGAAAAGAGGCAATTGTAAGTGGAAATAATATTACGATTGAAATAAATTACTTGAAAATAAAATTGCCACGTATGATATAAAGACAAACCAATCATTTTTTATGTACAATAAATTATTTTTGATGATGTATACGTGAAGAACAAAATATATATATTCTTGCAAATCATCAATCGATAATATGATATATCGAAATTATATATTAAGAAATAAAAATAATAAATTGAAACAGGACAACACTCAAAAAAATATAAGCAATGTGCCTGTGTTGTCCTGAATTATATTTATAATAATATAAATATTTAATTAACAAAATGTTGTATAAGTTTTAGGCTTGTTAAATTTAGCTTAGTGAACTAGAAAATAAGACGTCTTGATTTATTAATTAAAAAAAATTATGATTGATTTATCTGATCGATTATAATCATTCGACATAAAAATTGCAAATCATACTTTTAATATATTTTTAAAAAACAAAGTAAAATATACATAATAAAAAATTGTGGTCGAGTTTAAAAGAACATTTCTCAATTCAAATTTGAAGAATAAAAAATTTTTGAAATATTCGAAATTTAGTTTATTGGAATGTGCTGAGTTACACACAATAAATAAATGTCACTCGATTCACAAAAAAAGTAAAAAATTGGGGTAAAAATAATTAGAGAATAAAAAAAATGCAACAAAAGAAAAAAAAGCAAAAAGAAATAATAAATAAATTATTACGAATAAAGACAGTCAACGCAAATTACTTCAAATGAAGATGAACAATCACTGCTCTCTAATGTTCATTTTGATTTTATTTTTTTGGCACAGAATATATCTACTCACAGCCAATTTTTCGTCACCATGGTATTATACCAACTGGCTCTATATATTTTTCAGCTTCAAGTAAAAAGCTCAAAGCTCAATATTGTGCTTTTTATTAAAAAAATTATAATTGCAAGTAGTTTATGCTATTTTTTTTCAAAAAAATATTAATAATAATTATTTAAATCCAAGAAACATCAAAATAGTTTTATATATATTTATAAAAAGAAAAAAGACAATTTTAAATTGATTATTCAAAATTTTCATTCTCATAAATTTTGAAACAACAAAATTTCTAAAAATACAATTTTTTTACTAGGGCAGCAGTTTCTTCAACAGCTAAAAATAACTGCAACGAAAGTTGAATAAAAAACAAAGAAAAAAGCCTAAATAAAAAAAATAAAAAATAAACCAACAAGCAAAAATCAAAAGATAAAAGCAAAAGGTATTCAACAAAGGGCTTCTAATGGAAACTGAACATATCCTGAAAAGCTCCATATATGGCAAAGTGCTTCGTGGTTACTAGCAATACAAGCAACACGACATTATAACAGACAACATTATGTATATATAGTGTTGTGTGAGCCATGTTAGCTCATTCTTTTTCTCATATATATTTTTTTATTTATTTTTTATATCTTCAATTTATTTTTTCATTTTGTATCTTTGCTCTTTGATCCTTTTCTTAAACGTTTTACCTTACCGCGCGAGTCGCGACATAACATTTTTTCTGTCACAGCTTAAAACAAGCAAAGCGTGTTTCTTGTGAGTACCATCAAGCGCCAGATTTAGATCAAAATAAAAAACACAAATGAGTAAAATAAAAGTTAAATATATTTCACTCAAATGACACTTGAAATAATTTTAAAGATAAAAGATACAAGTCAAAAATCAAGCTGCATTAATTGTTAATATTTTTGTTTTTGTTTTCATTTTCTCAGTTAAACTTACCATTTTTATCAAGTCTTTAATTGATGATGATTTTGATGATAATTTGTTGTTTGTTTTAATTGATTCTTCATTGTTGTAATTGTTTGAAATAATTTTATTATTATTTGATTTAACTAGACGATATTCATCGCCTGGATGACGACGTTTTTTTTTAAATGAACCACAAAACATGTTTGACATATTTTTTTATCTTGATTTTTTTGTTTTCAAGATATTTAATTTAAAAATATATATAAATGAATAAACAAATGCGTGTGTGTATGTGTGCTTATGTGGTGACAGTGTGGTTTTTAGTTTGATGGCAACAGTTGTGAAATTAGAATTTAAAAAATCATTGGTTATAAATATATACGTGGTTGAAAATAAGATTCTTGAATAATAATAAATTTGAATTTTTATTTCGCTTCTTTTCAATTCATGCGGTTGTACATTTCACAAGCATGTACTGTACTATCATATATGGCAACACTTGAATTTTTGTATATTTTATTATTTTGTTTTTTGTCTTATCTTTATCCGAGTGTTGTTGTCCGCACAATCTGAATCATTTTACATTTCTCGATTTCTTTCTCCTTTCTATATCGTAATAACTGACATGGCGCCAGTCTCAAATTCCTGCATCTGTTTATTCAATTTTTTTTTTTTTGGTTATATTTTCTTCTTTATTTCTGTTTATGTACTGATACTGTTTTATAATTTATTTATTTTATTGTAAAATACTTAATTATCCATTTATTATTTAGCATATTATTTATTTAATATATTTTTGTGACAACATCATCAGTGAAACCACAGGGAGTCTATTAAAAATTTTGATTGACAGGGCCTACTACCAGCATAAAAGATTTATGAAGGAAGAATTTATAAACAGCTTCAATGATCGATGTTTTGATCATCAATTTGATGAACCAAGACAACCAACAGCAGAAACTACCAAGTTTCATTAATATCAACTGGTTGATGCACTTCCTGTTTTGATTTTTAAATACTTTATTAGTACAGTACTTTGACTTAATCAAATGATCAATGTGGGAAAAAAAGTAATAGCCTCTTGCTTTGACTCACCCTGAATTTTGATAATGATTTTATAATTAGAAGATATTTAATAAGACTTGGGCCAATTTATTAAGTGACTAACAATGTTGTGATCACAAAAATACTTGTCCATTGATGTTTTTTAAAAGACTCTAAGTTTATATTAAACTTATTGAATGATGATTTGAATTTTTGGAACACCTGATATTATTTTCTTGATTTAATCACAAAAATTATTTAATTAAAACGGTATCTTAACGCAGTGAGTGTCAAGAGTCGACTGAAGCTATAGACTTGCTGATTATAGCGGTTGAAGGAGCCCCACCACGTTGATTTTAAAAACACCCGGCAGGCTTTGGGCTCACCGACCGGACAACCTGGTCGCGTAGTATATTCACGGCACAAATATACGCACACAGTGTTTCTCAAAATTATTTTTGATTACTACAATTTTTTTTATGTTAAAAAAAAATAAATGTAAAAATTATGAAAATTTAATCAAATTTATCCGTTACTTTTTTTTTTATAAATATTTTTATCTTACATAATTTTTTGTTTACTTGTTTATTTTTATATTTCTGTGCCATTTAGTAATATACAGTATAAAAAAAAAAAAAAAAAAAACTGTAAACTATACGCATTCAAGATAATAATTCTCTTGGGATTTTTTTTATTTTTAATAAATAATAATTTCATTAATTTCAAATCTTGATTATTTATTTATTTTTATTTACCGATATCCTTGGAAAATTCCTTTCATTAATTTATAATAAACGACAAAAATGTCCTTGACTAGATTTATATATATTAACTTGTGAGTTTTTCTTGTGAAACTTGTTTATAAAAAAAATAATTGCAACAAGTTATGACAATCTTTGGTTAAAAAGTTATAATAATTTTATATCAATCTATAAATAGTAAACAACAACAAATTGATAGATTTAATATATTTTATTATTTATTATATTTAAGTATAGATTAGCAATAACTTTATTGGTCTTCTTTTGATAAATTTTAGTTGTAAAGTTATAAAAGACACCTGGTTAGCCTTAAGGGTATTCATGTGGTTTAGTGCCGAAGAAGATGAGACTATTATAAACTTCAAGGTCTTTATTTTGATATTATTATCTAGAGAAAATAATATAACTTGTATTGTGTATTAAATAAATAATAAAACTGACAAAATAAAAATTCAAAAAAAAATTATATGTATTTGTCATTCAATGCTTTTTTATTTGTCAAAAAAAAAAAAAATAAAAAAATAAAAAAATAACTATAGCTTTTTGAATTAACATTGTAAAACTCAGAACAATACAGCTTTTTTTTTTTTTAACCCTTTTTGCATAGATGCAATTGGTTGGCAGTGATGGCGCGTGTTTATGAGTAATACAAAGTTCAGGTGACCAAGCTAAATTTGCATCAGAAATAAATGCATAACGAAGGGAGTAGAGTTTGTATATATTTAGAATAAGAAAAAAAATATATATGAAATAAAAAATAAAAACTTCCCCGCCTGTATAAAATATATATAATTGATGGTCTGTATATAATTTGTAGGCAACTGAGTCACCTGCAAGTCACACCCTCTTGAGTCAAATCACAAATTTATTATTGCATGACTTGAACCTATTCAATTTAAATATATCAATTAAAATGACACTTGGTTATAGTTGGTCTTTGTATACTTGTTTAAATAAGAATATATATTTATTTGTAAAATAAATAAAAAATATATTTCAAAATATATTTTATATATAAATATAAATTTTATCATCATTAAAATTCGTAAAAGCACAGTAGCCACAATAAATACTTATTAGAAAAAAATAAACGTATCGTTAGAAGCTGTTAAACGTGTGCCTATTTATTCATTAACATGACACGTGATTGGCTATTATTTTTGTTCACGTGTTATGCCTCATAATCATCAACAAAACTGTTGAAATGAGCCAAATAATTGACAAACAATTTTAAATTATTACAAACCCAATTACTATAATCATTGTGGTGAAAGGAAAAATGCATACAAGACAAATTATTGAGAATCCCTGCAATTTGTGTTGGCTTTATTTTAGATATATTTTGATGCAAGTAGATATATAAATATACCTATATATATATTTTTATAAACGCGTTTGCAAACGACAGATGTTTCTTCATCACCAACTGTTGCTGTTTACCACTATGCCCAAAAATATAACATCCAAAAAAGACTGGTTGATCTGATTTACTGGTGTAAGAAAAAAAAAAAAAAGGAAAAAAAAAATCCCGTCTTTTCATTTCATTTTTATAATATCTATTTCTTATTTTTTTTTTTCTTTTATCTCATTTTTACTTCACCTGTCCTACTACTCATCATTCTATGGATACATATAGTGATATATTTTTTTTTCTAAGCCTCAAGGTTTTATCCCATTTAAAATTTAAATTCAATACTATATTTTTAATAAATACTTTCTTGACAACTCTTTATATTAATAGATGAAAAATATAGTTCGTGCACTGATTGATGCATCTATAATAGTATATAATGTAATCTAATATGATAGCGTGTTATTTAAAAAAAGATTTTTTAAATTACATTGATAATGCATTCATTCAAAATAGCAAGATATTTTATATGTGATTATAGAATATTAGTCAGACAACATAAACTCTTTTCGTGACTATTTGACGGGTCAATTTATGCTGTATTTTTTTTTTTTTCAATTTTAATATCTCCATTATTCGTTATTAGTATTTATTTTTATCGTGTAAAACAAATTAGCAATATTGTCATAAAAGCTCATAACTCATAAATATGCAAACTCATGAAAAATGATTGTAAAAAAAAAAAATAAAATAAAGAAATATCAGTTTTTTAATTTTTAATGTATTTCGCAATTAGCATCGATTTAAAATGTTAAACTTGAAATTTTTGGTAGCAATAACACGAAAAATTGTTGTTAAAAATAATAATGTATGAATATTGAATACAAAATAGAATAAAAATAAAAATTAATGCTGAATTAAATGAATATATACATTTAAACATGTTTCAGCACACCTGTCACCTGTATCAGTGCTTTTACAAATAAAAATTTACTGTTTTTATACGTATATATGTATATGTATGCTTGAAACATCGTGCAATGTTATTTTGTATTCAAGAATAAGATTTATCACAAGATTCTTCAATACACTGGCATCTTATTACGACTTATTAACCAGCAATAACTCCGTGATATTTCTGTACCCACAATAAAACTGGTCTTGATCGTTAAAGCTATCACCTGCTTTTCATGTAACCTTATCCCATGTTTTTTCAATTCTCGCTCAACCTATTTATGTTTCTTTTGAGGAAAAATAAAGAGAAAAAAAAAAAAAATAATAGTCTGTCTTGCTTTAACATTTTGAATTTTTCGTTCCACTTGGTCCTTTTTTTTTTTAACTGCATCCAGAACGTCTCTTCGAGGAGCAATGTACTAAATTCACCTTCATCTGGGGTGTATTGCTACCTCTTCCTGTCTCATTCGAGTACCTGGTACATATATATAAATTTATATATATATACCATCGAAATCACGGCGCGTGAGGGGGAGGCGATTGCTTAACAACGCCAACCACCTGCCTATGCTGTTGAGAGAACACGTGCTGATCGATACCAAAGGGAGAGAAGAGCAGCTGCTGCTTAATTTTTTTTTTTGTATACTCAGCCTCTCTTTCATCCCAAAGAAAAAATGAATAAAAATATTCATGGACCATATATTCACCTTCATATATATATATGTGGATGATTATTTTTATTTTTTTTTCAAAATTTTGAATTCAAATGCGACACAGGATAATAATTCGACTGGCAAAAAATATAAAGCTTACTATTTGAAAAATAATTTGTTCTTGTAAACACATGACAAGATAAATTAATTAACTTGCTTATGTTTTAGAAAAAAAATTTGAAAAAAATTTTTTTTTCATCTGCACGTGCAAAGAATAGCAGTCAATGTCTTTGCTAGAGTTTGCAGATAATGTCTCAGTGTATATATTTATATACTAAAAAAAAAAATAATAATAAAAGTAGCAATAACATGGTTAATGCAACAGATGGTAGACATGACGCGTGGCTAATATTAAACCCAAGATAAGCAATTCATCCCCCATCTTAAATACTACTCAGACTGGTTCAGAAAATAATGATACTCCAGTGATAATATCATACGGGCTATAATGATGATACTTTGTATTTAGTATATTTAGTCGAAAATTAACTAATCATACTTTTTATTATACAAAGATCAGACTATATTTTACCTAATTAAGTGATCCTTTTTTGGGTTATGATTTAAAAAATAAAAATCATCCTAATGAGTTTGTAAAAAAAAAAAGATACAAAGTCATTAACCAGTATTTTTGAATTTTTATTATTTTTTTTTACAGTATTATATCATTGAAAATTTTGATTAAAAATTAATGTTATAACAGCACACGATATTGAATACTTTATAATTACTTTTGCGGCTTCAAAGCAGATGGCATTCATGCTGCGATAATGAAAGTAATCAACTAGCTATCAGATAATGAGTAATTTATATTGTATAATAATCATGCATCACTGCAATGATTTTTATATTTAAATTTTATTTTTTAAAAGAGAAATATATAGTGAAGACAAAACTTGCATGCGGAAGAGAGGATGATCATATTACTCCTGAAAACATCTTGTGTACAACAAAGTAGCAAAGAGAAAAAAAGGGATATATAGGGGGAGTAAAAAATAAATAAATAAAATATCTAAAAATGTACAGCTGTCCCTCTTAAAGGGCACGTGCACATCACGTTATTCATTTTGCTGTTCTTTTTTATTTATTTTTTTTTACCATCTCATGTTCCTTTTTTTTTTTCATTTTTTTGAAAGACCCTATAGGCAATTTTATTGGGTTTCTTCTTATCTGATAGTTAATCGGTGAAGAACATGTTAACTATGAAATGAGATAGATCTTGGAACCAAAAATAACTATTTATAAAACTATCGGCTATTGCATACAGAAATATTGAACCATCTAAGCTAATCAAAATTGTATTCTCAGAGTTTTTGATTTGGGAAAGAATATAAGTGGTCATAGTTGATAGCTTAGAGTACCATAAGGAACAAAGACAATTAGAAAAAAATAAAAAAGTTTGGATATTGTGAAATTATAATGCCGAGAAGTGCTTTGCGTGATTGTTGATCCAGGATAGAATATACGAAACCCGCATACCGATATTACACCGGAAACTCTTGGCTAACATCTATTCGTTTCTTTTATTCATCAAACTGCTTAAAGAGGTTTGATTATTATTATTTATTATTTTATATATATAGGTAGGATGTTTTTTAATGGAGCTCACAGACACAAAATGTTTTGATGAATAAAAAAAAAAAATTGGGCGGATCTTTCAATTATACGGAAGAATAAATGTTTGGGTCAATCATTTGAAGATTTAGAATTATTATTATATTATGATTTTATGACTGTGATAAATTTTAATTGAGTGTTTTGAAGATTTATCAATTATGGGCTGTTGAAAAAGTTTTTATAGTTAAAAATTTTGATTTATAAGTGTGTTATTGTTGTTGGATAAATAAACATTTGTGAATACATCAAAGTAGCGACAAAAATAAACTGACATCAACATATTGAACTACTCCAGTTGGTCGATGGATATATCGTTTGTCGATAATGTAGGTATCAGGAAAATAGGAAATACCCTGTGAGATTTGACCAAAGAAAATCAAATGATAGATGTCAATGTTTGCTTTTGGTTTAATTTCAAATGCATCATGAAAAAAGTTTACATACAGAAATGATTATTTCAACATTTTTATAAAAGTATGATTTGTATTGTGATTGGATATTTTGTACTGCATGATAGCATTACCAGAATGTATCTATTAGACAATAAATGCACTATCATTTTTCTCAAGATGAGATTGTTTAAAAAAAAAAAATAAAGTAATTAAAATTTCATCGACAAGTCTAAGACTATTATATGTCAACTTGAGTTTATTATGTGAATTTTTCATTATTTAATATTCATTCATAATTTGACTACACTGACTGACTGACTGGCTGGTTGTATGTTAGCCAGTTCATAAAATATATGAAATATTTCACCATTAACAATGGCAACATATCAAACTGAAGGTTAAAGTTAAAGTCCAGCAGGCAATAATAAACTATAAACTGTTTTGCAGTAACAAAGAGTTGTATTTATACAGCAGTCTCGAAGTTTCGATCGTAAAATGAATTGTAGTAAAAGCATTGGCAAAAAAGATATTGAAATAATAAAAATAAAAGAAATATAAAAGAATAAAAAATGAAAAAAAAGATGGATAGATGGATGGAGACAGTAAACGCGTGCGGGGAAGGTCAGCGACCAGTATGTATTATCCGTTTCGCGTTGGCAAACTATCGATTTGTAGGCGCCTTGACCGACCTCCGTATTGCCAAGTGCAAGCCCAAGGGTTTACTCATCTTTCAACGATTCAATTAATTTATTGCATGAGCAAAAAAATAAATAAATAAATAAATAAAATTTTAAGAATTCAAAATTACACTCAACAAGTTTATTTTATATCTTTTCAATATTTAATATTGGCAATCTATTTTTTTCAATTCTTCATGTATACAAGTGTCAAGATATTCAAGTCTTGTATAATCAGATAAAACATAAAATAATATTTATATATGTCACTAATGAAAAAAAAAAAAAAAAAAAGACTGGCATGTCAACACAATATACCACACATATTCTCGTTTGATCAATGAGTCAGAAAATACCGGAAAAATCACTCTGTTTAAAATAGTACAGTGAGAAAGAATTTATATTCATTTTTTTTTCGTCATTTCTAAATAGGTTCACATTTATTTGCAACGTCAATCGGTGAAAATGGCCGATTTCCTGGTGAGGGGTTTTTGTGTCAGCAAATTACAAATTATTTACGAGACAATTGATACGAGCATTGTCATTTAAAAACCAACACTAGGTAACATTACATACTCGTTGATGTATAGATCAGATATACCAATACATAAAAAAAGAAAAAGTAAAAATAAAAAATAAATCCGATAATTTAACAAAATGACTGTTTAAAAAAAAGAAAAAAAATATAAACAAAAAAATTATTTGTTTTAAAATAAATGTTTGCCTGAAATGGATATGATTGAAAAAACTTGTGTTATAAGCTATAAGCTATTGGTATATGATAGATCAACATATGTAGGATTAGCTGGTTGAAACTGACAATGTTATTTACGTTTGTATAATTAAATATTTGTTGAATCATGTTACTTCAAATGACAAATAGAGAAATAGTTTAGTTGAATTGTGTATCAGTATCATAACCAATGTATTGCAGTTAACTATTATTTGTACTACCCATCAATTGACACCAATTGAGGAATTTACAAACACAAAGAATGCCGCAATACATATACAAATTATATGTATGCAATGATATATTTTATATTAATTTATATAAATACTTGTATAATATATAAAATCATGAATTTATTCATGTTCTCATTTCAAATAAACTATCAATTAATTTATCATAACAAACAAGATGATTATAATTAATAAAATTGTGGTAACATTCACTACCACTAGTGCAACTGATTTCTTAACTTATATATATATTTTATATTTATCCATGCAAGATAAAATTATACTCAAGTTTGTTGAAACTTACCACAGTTAGACTGTCTAGTTCACCCAACCATTCATTGAGAAGTTGTTCAGGATCAGTCTCATTGTCACTGTCTTCACCACCTTCATCCTCGTAACGTTCCATTTTTATATAAAACTTTTTAATTTAACTTATCAAGTTTCACTTGTTTTATTGTCACAAATAATAACCAAACTTTTCTGAAAAATAAAAATAATTTATTTATAGTTATAATCATTGAAAAATATATGATAAAAAAATTTATAGTGTGATAAATTTATAACACTTGTCAAGTATGTATTAATGAATCTGCCTGTATTAGAATCGATTCGTCCGAGCGAATAATTGTAGTCATGCAACGATAAACATGTTGAGAATTTACAACAAGAGGTGCGCATGTTACATTACTCGTAGGACTTGTTATTATATACAAAACTTTTAAGGGAACAAGTAAGCTGACTGAGTTATATATATAAACATATAAATTTACCCTTTTATAAATGAGTTTTGTTACTGTATGCTGAATCAGGTCGATTGATGATTCTTTTATCATAAATTTCATATATGAAAGTAAAAAATCAAATAACAAAAATATTAAAATTTATATTAATAATTTATTTACGAGTACATCGTAAAGTTTTTGACATGCATAAAAATATTATGCATGTGAATGTATACATTTTATAAATTTATTTTTATTTTCTAATTGATGGAATTGCATGAAAAATTTCCACTTGAGTATATGTAAGTTTGTACATGTATTTTTTAAAATTGATTTTACATAATTCTTTGTGGAGAGAAAAAAATTAATGAAAAAGTAGGTTACGTAGAAATTGATAGGTTTAATATTTCCGTAAAATAATTATTTGATCGGATATACTATCGTATATATACGTTAAATTACCAGAATTAAATTACGTAGCTATGAATTCAATGACGTCAAATCCAATAATTAGATTTTCCATGTAAATTTTCGTATTCAAACGCGTTAAAGCAAAAGCAAAGTACGCCTGATAAATTTATATGGATAAAACTCGTAAATTAAATCACGAACAATTTTGCGGTGCATTCAAGTTTTTGGTTTAATAGCGGAATTCACTTAAAAATAGTAAAGAAGATATTGTATTGATAAAAAAAAAAAAATTAATTTAATAATCACAGTGAACCAGAAATTTGTAAACGTAAATTTATTCACAAATTGTTGAGGTTCAAGTATTCCAATAAATCAAGTAGTTTTTTCTTTTTTAATTTAAAGAAAAAAGCAGAAAATAGTCAATCGATATTTAATTTTTAAACTTTTAGTAATTTCATATAAATTTAATAGAAAATAATATATATTTTTTTCAAGAGACATTAAAAGTTGTATAATGCTGATAAATATATTGTCATCAGATACTTTATAGTTCGTTAAATAAACCACAATTTAATATATAAAATTATCCAATTGACTTTTTAGTATTATCTTAAAAAGTTGCTAACTGCAATTCAAAACTTTGCCAATAAAATACTACTTAGATTTTAATTTTTTAATAATTAATGATTAAACTTATTAAGATCAAAGTTTTGAAATAGTTAAAATAAATATAACTACGTCATGTTAAATTGTTATTTGATTTTATAGTTGACTCGTTAATCAATCTTTTTAAAAAATATATATTAAATTGCAGTATATTTACCAAGAATGTATAATATTTAATTCAAACAGTATAACAAGTTTTAGGAAGTTATATAAAATAATTGTCGCATGTTTCATTGCATTTTTAAAGAGAAAAAAAAAATATAAAAAAATTAAATGGTTGCTGCTTTAGACAGATCACTTGAAGATAAAAATTGGCCTCGTTGATTTTACTCTAGCATACATTGTGTATATATTATACCTTCATGTATTTGTTGAAGTTGAACTACAATATTCTTATCTCATTAAAACAATCATGGTCTTCAATCGAGACCAGTCTTTCGTACTATATTTTTAACTATCCTTTTTTTTGCAAACAGACAGAACACAATGTTCGTGTAACCATCTTACAACAATGATAAGAAAAGCCTATGCGACTTTATATTATTTTTATTTTTTATGACCCAGGATGACACAAAGATCCTGGGTCAATTTTATCGTTCTAGAAATACATTGAAAATCTCAACAGTCATTACTTAATATTATACTAAATGTTAAGTAACTATAAATAAAATGATAATATGATTTAATCATACAACTATTTTACATTTTATTTAATTGTTGACTCACACAAATTAAAGTGCATACATTTATTTGCAATTCAAATAATCACTTCAAATTGAGTCAAAGAAAATAGCATTAATCATCATAAATTTAACTAAATAATTATTTTCTTGAAACAATTATTTTATGTTTAAACAATTTATGATATTCAAAATATTATTGACATAATATTTGGTAAGATTTTGGAAAATAATAATAAAACTTGGCAGTGAAATTTCTCAAGTAAACATTCATAACAAAGTGCAAGAGACTTTGTTTTTGATTGAATTTATTCATCAGTTTAATACACCATTCAGTATACCAATTATATTTTTATATTTAAAAAGTAATATATAATGTTGGGTTTTATATACTGAATGAATATATGATGATCACCATTCATGTCATACATTGTAAGGTAATGACAGTTCGATTAACATTCATCTAGAAATATGAGTATTGGAAAAACAACAACGACAACTACAAAAACAGGATCGATGCTTGGATCATGTTACAGCAGTATATTTCTTGTTCATTTAACCTCAGAGTCAAGTTTTACATAACAAAATTGTCCATACAAAATATTTTTTATATATATATTTTTCTATTATTTATAACTTTAATAATAAATACTTTGATTCATCATATACTGTTTTTTATTTTATTTTTTTCTTGTCTAATTTTCAGCATTATTTTGATTCTTTTCAAATCGATTCATGTTCAAATATATATATATATATATATCTCATACGATTTTATTTTTTTTTGTTTTTTGAAACAGTTGAGCTTTGAGCTTTTAAAAAAATTCAGGATTTATGGATACGTTATTGTGAAAAGTACCATAGCTGACTCATCGAGGTGCAATTAAATTTCTACTGTTTTCCAATATCGAAAATAAAAAAATAGTATTTTTATTTTATCTTGAAAACTACAACAGCAGATTAAATGATTTTTATATATTTTTTTTTATTGAAAAAAAAATATATATATATTACAAATGATGATTTTACTATTTCACTAGAAAATTTATTGTTCTTGAAAAATAAGAAATCAAGGTGAAAGTTCAAATGAACTGCAATGTCAATCAGACAAATCCGATCAGTGTATTGGGTAAGTTTATCTTCAAGGATGAAAATTTCATTGGTAGAAATATAGGGTCGTCTTAATTGTTTGGGGATTGAAAATACGATTATCTCAAAAAAAAAGTCAATAGTTTTTAATGATTAATTTTTTTTTTTTTTATCCATGTAATTGATATTAGTCTAATAAATAATTAATTTGAATTTATAAACTGAAATCATTATTACATTGATCAGTAATTTATTATTTAAAAAAAATTAAGACAACATTGGATTTTACAAATTTAAGGCAAATTAATTATTTTTTTCTATTGCAGTTTTATTATTTTCAAACTATTGAATTTCATAGTCACGGTTGAGAACTTTTTTTGATAACATTTTTTCTTTTAAATTGTTCATTTGATCAGCTTAATTTTTTTTTTCTTTTCTATAAGTTTGTTAAAAAAAAAAATGAAAATCCATTGAGTAGTAGAATAGAAGACAAAGTTTCAGATGAACAACGAAACGAATAGAATAAATGATGACAAAAGAAAATATTCATAAAAAAAAAGAAAACAATCGACCATACTATCCAAAGACAAAAATGGAAAAATAAAATGTATATAGTGGACAAAATCAGTTATAATCGATAAAGTCGACTGTATAAATTATGAAAATTTAAAATCTCCCTATATATTTAAATATGCAACAAGAATTAGTACTTGTCTCTTATTCTGATGGGAATTATAACCCCCAGACGAACAAGACAAGTTGCTCAGAGTGAAAATATCGATTGTTTAATTAATAATCCAATGTCGCAATCAGATAGAAGGAAAACCAACCGATATAAAATATATATTTATTTCAGACTGTTATAAATCTAATCGACCTTTGTACCAATGTCATCTTGTATCAGCATCAATTTAATAATTTAATTTTACTCATAAAAATCAATAAACAACGACTACAGTGATATGATTAAATTATTATTTCTAATATATTTTTGATGGAAATAATATTGCAAATAAAGTAAATAAAAAATCACAAATATTTGAGTTGATAGATATTAGTAATATGGATAATAAAGTGAAAAGGGTTTAACTGTTTAAATGCGTGAGACATTT
The DNA here is from genome assembly GCA_011426435.1 of Lysiphlebus fabarum. Lineage (NCBI taxonomy): Eukaryota > Metazoa > Arthropoda > Insecta > Hymenoptera > Braconidae > Lysiphlebus > Lysiphlebus fabarum. The sequence continues at coordinate 948,028 of WSYQ01000009.1, forward strand.
GTTTCAACTTTTCAGACTGTGATTTCAAAATTATATATAATTTGTTACAAACCACATGAGTAATGATACCCACAGGCTGTTTAAAACATTTGTTGGTTTTGCGTTACCGAATAAATATATGTTCAATCATTCAACAAAAATATTTTACCGGAAAACATAAAAATTTCATTGTATAAACAATTAAAATTAGATAAGATTATAAATTCAATATTTTATTTATTATTTATTTAACAGTACATAAATATAAGATAAATATATATTCATCTCACATGAATGTTACGAGTTTTTTTTTTTTTTTTTTTGATTTTTATTTTTGTTGATAGAGATTCACCAAGATTAATAATTCAATTCATGAATATATTGTGTTAATATATGTATACAGATCACACAAACACATTTTCAACATATTTCTCACAAATCAACTGGAGATAATGCACATTTGTAACGCATTTTCGTGTTGTAGTCGTAACATTTGATATATATATTTGGTTGATCCAATCCAGTTGCATGCAATATTGATCATTCAGATGGGGATTTTGGCAGAAACAAGGCAAGTAAATTCATACACATATATACACAAATATCAATTTGAAAATTCTCTTGAAATATTCATACAGAAAGCTGTGACCCACGAAGTTTGTATATTTATTTATATATATATATACATCCCCTTTTAAAGTTTCCTTGGAAACACAGGTAAAACCAATGCCCATGAATATTTACTACACATACGCACAGTTAACTTGTAGAAATTAAATACTGTTGGGAATATTCGATGAATAAATTTAATTTCATTTGTGTTTATCACAGGGTTGTTTGAATAAAATTTCATCTATTGAAATTTAAAATATATAAATGAAAATATTTCAATGAAAATTTGATAAATAAAAATATAAATAATAAAATAATAATTAATATTCAATTTATACTATTTTTTTATTTTTTTATTTTCAACAATTATAAAAATAAATGTAGTTGTAAATAAATTGTAGAATAAATGTTTTTTATTTTTTTTTTTTATCAAACAAAAGTTAATCAAAGATAAAAATCGCTGTCAAGGAAATAATCAAAGAAAAAATAAAATAATAAAATTAAAAAGAAAAGATGAGTGCCCTTAGAGAGTAATGAATAAAAAAAAAATAAAAATAAAAAAAGATGATGAAAATTGGAATCTTGCACACTCTATACTCTGTCAAGGTTCGTGCAGCCAAGGGACTTCTGCATTATTTTATAGTTTATATTTATTTTTATCTTATTTTATTTTATTTTATTTTTTTTTTTTAGTATATATATTTTCTTCACCAACGCCCCGTTTCAATCGATCTCTCGTGCACCTTATATACCACGTGTATATATATATAGGTACCAGTAGAATGGACCAGTAGTTATGTCACAATTTGTTTCGTAAAATACGACGTGAAAGCTCATTGGGGGCTATTCAGCCACGATTCAGAGATTTCTTAGCTACCTCGTTTTTATATTTATTATTTTATCTTACTAAAATGTGATAGTAGAAATAAATAATTGTACAATTATATATAAAATTTTCAAGAACATCTGGAATAACGCCCAATTTTAATAACTAAAAACTTTTGTTCTACTGCGATATAATAATTTATTTTCGAAAATGAAAAATTTATATTTTAAACTATATAAGTACCTATCTGTAAATTAATTTTGTCTAGATAATCAACAAATTATATTAATTAATATGAAAAATAAAAAAGAACAACAATTAAATGGAGTAAAATTTTAATTAATATGTTTGTGAATGGAATCATTAAAACCTTTTTGATGTAATAGAAATAAGAAAATAGAAAACTCATATAATAACTACTGCAGTTTTAAATAAAATTATCAACATCATGATCAACTGTTTCAAAGATAAAAAAAAAAAAAAAAAAGAGTTTAGCATTGCATTTAAAATTGCAGTACAGTGTGTAGAGAGTATATTTTGTATATGCAAAAGTCAGTAACAAAAGTAGTAAGATAGTTGGCAAAGTAGTCGCTCGATAAGCCTGTCGTTGCCCTTGGCAATGCAAAGTAATAATATTCTCTTGTACCTTTGATGCAGCTACTGTATATATTGGTAAAATGAGTTAACGACTAAGCTGGGATTTAGCTTTGACAAGAGCAAAACCAAATGTAGTTACACATAAACACACAATTGAGACATCAAATTTTATACAAATGATAACTTGTGATTATCAAAATAAATGATCAATAAATAAATCAATCCTCAATCGTGAATAAAATTTTAAATTTATAATATCAATATTTTTTATATAAAGTAAATAAATAAAAAATTTATTTTGAAGATTTTCACTTTAAAATCGATCAAAAGTTTCGTCTTTCTCATACTACAAACCAACCCACGTATAAACTTTTTGTAATTTTTTTTTATTTTTACGAAAAAGTTGTAGGCGAAGATTGCCTAGAATATTATACAAAATAGGCTGAAAAGTCTGGCAAATATATTTATAAAGTTGCTGTATATAACGATCGTATAAAACTTGCTTCTCACGTTTATTATTTTAAAAAAAAAATAAGTTTAAATAAATATATTTATATAAACATGAAAATAATATAAATATTCATTCATCCCACAAACAAAAACTTTTAGCCAACAATTTTAAAACAATATAAAATACAAAAATTAAAAAAAAAACAAAAAATTATGTTAAATATTTATATAATTTTAATAAATATAAAAAATATTTTGATGAATACATGAATTGTCAGTGTCAGTTTGAATGCAAGTAGCAACAATATCCGGTAACACCCATCGAATTTCAATGCTGGCTATTTCGTATGCGTCTTATAGGTCAGGTCGGTGACTTCTATACTATATACATTATAATTTACACACACCAAAGTGTTTATGTAAAATATATATCGTATATGTATATCCACATAAGCAAAAGAGGAAATGAAATGGAAGCATCATAAATGAATATGTGTGATAACGGTTTAAAAAACCATCAACCAGTACCATCAGTTATAAATTTTTTTATATTATTTACCCTTGCATATTACTATTCCTTTTGAAAATTGATGCATTAAAGAGACACCGATCTCTTTTATAATATTTACATGCGTATAGAAATCAAGAGGCGCCAGTAAAATTATACTCACGCACAAATGATGATGATGATGATGATGAAGAGTATGCATACATACATGAAAGTTTCATCGTGATAAAGCAAAACGACAAGAGGAAAAATTAAAAAAAAAAAATATCATATGTTAGATGAAGAGTATTATAAAAGTACATGTTAATCTTCACTTCAAAACAAATTCAATAAACAGTAGATTTAAATCTGATGAAACTTTATAAACTTTTTTATAGACACTGTGTCACAAAGAACCTCATTTATGATACTAAATACATTTGAGTATATAAAACAGTTCACTGAATTGAATCTTAAATTAGTTTATTATTTATTTTTAATTCCTTATGTGTGAATTAAATAAAATATGTATCAGTTTATCTGATTAATTAATAATACTAGTTATTTAAAACCATTTAAAGATTTCCTTGGACTTTGACGCAAACTTCTACCTCCGACTTAGAGTCATCGTTGTAAAAATAGGGCATTTTTGTTAAAATAAATTTTTCTGAATTAAAATTTAATAAGATTGAGATTGAATTGTGTTAACAACAATGAAAGACGTTGTTTCCGATCATTAAATGAACTATTTCTATTCATTTTGAAGTTTTATTAGACTTTGACGCAAACTTCTACCTCCGACTTAGAGTCAACTTTATGAAAATAGGGCATTTTGGTTGAAATAAATTTTTCTCGGTTAAAATATTAAAATATTATGATTGAATTGTGTTAACAACAATGAAAGACGTTGTTTACAAGCATAAAATGAATTTTTTTTATTTATTTCCAAATTTTATTGGACTTTGAAGATAACTTCTACCTCCGACTTAGAGTCAACTTTGTGAAAATAGGGCATTTTGGTTGAAATAAATTTTTCTCGGTTAAAATATTACCATATTACGATTGAAATGTGTTAACAACAATGAAAGACGTTGTTTGCGATCATTAAATGAACTATTTCTATTCATTTTGAAGTTTTATTAGACTTTGACGCAAACTTCTACCTCCGACTGAGAGTCAACTTTGTGAAAATAGGGCATTTTGGTTAAAATAAATTTTTCTATGTCAAAATTTTATCGGATTATGATTAAATTAAGTCGACAACAATGAAAGACGTTGTTTCCAATCATTAAATAAATAATTTCTATTCATTTTTAAATTTTATTGGACTTTGAAGATCACTTTTACCTCCGACTTGGAGTCATCTCTGTAAAAATAGGGCATTTTCGTTAAAATAAATTTTTCTCGGTTAAAATATTGAAATATTATGATCGAATTGTGTTAAAAACAATGGAAAACGTTGTTTAAAATCATAAAGAAAATTATTTCTATTCATTATCAAATTTTATTGGACTTTGAAGATAACTTCTACCTCTGACTTAGAGTCGTCTTTTTGAAAATAGGACATTTTCATGAAAATAAATTTTTCTCGGTTAAACTATTGAAATATTATGATTGAATTGTGTTAACAACAATGAAAGACGTTGTTTCCAATCATTAGATAAATTTTTTCTATTCATTTTCAAATTTTATTGGACTTTGAAGATAACTTTTACCTCCGACTTAGAGTCATCTTTTTGAAAATGAGACATTTTCGTTAAAATAAATTTTTCTCGGTTAAAATATCAAAATATTATGATTGAATTTTGTTAACAACAATGAAAGACGTTGTTTTCAATCATTAAATAAATTATTTCTATTCATTTCCAAATTTTATTGGACTTGGAAGATAACTTTTACTTCCGACTTGGAGTTATCTCTGTAAAAATAGGGCATTTTCGTTAAAATAAATTTTTCTCGGTTAAAATATTGAAATATTATGATCGAATTGTGTTAACAACAATGGAAGACGTTGTTTACAAGCATAAAATAAATTATTTCTATTCATTTCCAAATTTTATTGGACTTTGAAGATAAGTTTTACCTCTGACTTAGAGTCGTCTTTTTGAAAATAGGACATTTTCGTGAAAATAAATTTTTCTCGGTTAAAATATTGAAATATTATGACTGAATTGTGTTAACAACAATGAAAGACGTTGTTTCCAATCATTAAATAAATTATTTCTGTTCATTTCCAAATTTTATGACTTTGACGCTAACTTTTACCTGCGACTTAGAGTCAACTTTGTGAAAATAGGGCATTTTGGTTGAAATCAATTTTTCTCGGTTAAAATATTAAAATATTATGATTGAATTGTGTCAACAACAATAAAAGACGTTGTTTAAAAGCGTAATATGAATTATTTTTATTCATTTCCAAATTTTATTGGATTTTGAAGATAACGTTTACCTCCGACTTACAGTCATCTTTGTGAAAATGAGACATTTTCGTTCAAATAAATTTTTCTCGGTCAAAATTTTATTAGATTATGATTGAAATGTGCTAACAACAATGGAAGACGTTGTTTAAGAGCATAAAAAAACTTATTTTTATTTATTTTGAAGTTTTGTTGGACTTTGACGCAAACTTCTACCTTTGACTTGGAGTCATCTTCGTAAAAATAGGGCATTTTTGTTAAAATAAATTTTTCTCGGTTGAAATTTTATCGAATTATGATTGAATCGAGTCAATAACAATGAAAGACGTTGTTTCCAAGTGTTGTATAAATTATATTTATCTATCATAAGATTTTGATAGACTTTGAAGTTATGTCTGACTTCCAAACCAGTGTCATCCTTTCAGAAGTAGGGTATTTTAGAAAAAAATTTTATTATATTTTTAGTAAAAATTTCAAGAAATCAATGACATGTACTCTATATACTTTTCATATAAAGATTATATTAGTTGCTAGTAAATAACAACGTATATATTCTTGGAATAATTTATTCAATAAATATACGCATTTGACGATTATTATTTGTAATTTTTAATTTTAAATAGCAAATATTTATTAATTAATTATTTTTATCATCTACGCAATAACATGTGTCTGTTGCAATTAAGTATTTTTCAAATTGAAATAATATATACAATTAATAATTAAAGTCTGATGATGAGTCAGTTCACGTCAAGTTTTCTCGGTCAGTTAAACAATGAAAACATTGCAATGTTGATAACAATATTACATGTATACATATATAAATTGATAAAATAAAATAAAATAAAGTTAAACACCGACACTCTGGCGCCGTAATATTTTCCGATTAAAGAGAAAGTATACTTGAATAATTAAGAAAAATATAAAATATATTTTTAATGTTTTGATTACTTTTAATTAATGAGGGTTTAATAAAAAAAATATTTATATTTATTTATATTATTTTTTACTCAATTGTCTGACAGAAATATAGCTTTATAATATTTTTTATTTTTAAACAAGATAAGTGAGCTGATATTAAACTTCTTAAAATGTAAATATATCTGTCTGACACAATATAAAGTGGCAAGTAATTAAATTCAAATAATAATTAGCATGCAATGTTTTGCATAAATTTATTTATTTTTTATTTAACTTTTATATATTATTTATTAAAAATATAGAAAGAAAAAAAAAAAGTTGATTATACGTTATTTGCCTCGAGCAAAGAACAGACCAATTACTTCATGGCATATATATTTTTAAAAATTTTAAACAGACATTTAATATTGCTATAATAATATCAGTAATTTTTTTAAAATATTTATATATTTATATATATTCACTGATTCTTTTTCATTTACATGAAATAGTTTTATTTTATTTTTTTTATTATCTTTTAGTGGCGCACAAGTAGGCGCCATGTCGATGATTACAAGTCAACAAGTACCAAGTATAATTTGTGATATGATCATACACATATTTGCATCTATCTCAACAAATATTCAATATTAAAAATTTTTTTATATTTTTAAATCGTGTATAAAAACTTGTTTACCTTGAACAAGTATTTTTTTTTTTAAATAATTTTTTTATTTATTTATTTTGCCCTTTTGGCAAATTTTTTGTTTTATTATCCATTTTTCACTGAGTCACTAGTTGTTTTTTAACTGGTAAATTTCCAGAGTATCAACTCTGTTTGTCTTATAAGCAAAGTTATAAAAAAAAAACAAAAAAAGATATAACAAATTGAAAACATTTGCGCACTTGACAAATCGTATTCTTTGTAAAAAAAAAATGTCATATCAGAAGCCTTATAAAAGTTTTCATTGTCTTGATCCAAAAAAAAATAAAATAAAAAAAAAAAGTTAGGGAAGAACAAATAATCAGATTATCTATGGGTCGAGTTTGAGCTACTACTATTTCAATCAAATTTTTATTTTATTTTATTTTATTTGATTTAAATATTCTAAAGTTTAAAATATCGATTTTATAAATCAAATAAATTGGTCTGTTTTGTAATTGGTGGGAAAAAATATAATGCTTTTCAAAGTTTACGTCAATACTTGTTTAAATTTGTATTTTTTTTTTTGGGTAAATTATTATTTTTAATATTTAGTCAAGCATTGTTACAAATATTTTTCATTGTTCTCGAAAATGTATATTTCATGATTACTAGTTTTAATTTATTTTTTAAACTATTATTATTTTTTTTTTATTGATTTTTAAAAGATACAAGGTAAATTTTATATTTTTTTTCTCTATAAAATCTTTTGTTGTTGCATATTATTAGTTAATTTTTTTTTTTGCAATTATAATTAATCATTTTAACAAACTGACATTGTAAATATAAATGCATGATTGATTATTTGGCTCAAATATTCAGTCGATAAATTTTTTAGTTTATAATTTGATTACCACGGTGAAGAAAAAATAAAAAATAGATAATTCATAGAGTCATAATTTGTGAACATATAAAAATAATAATAATAATTTTTTCTTTGTGATATATTTAAATATATTTTAAGTTATAAAAGATGTACAGTAACAAACAATATAAATTTTGTAAAATGAATTTTTGGATAGTCATTACTCTTATAGAGCTGAATATAATTTCGACGATAATAAAATTTTTGACTGGTACTAGACACAACTTGAATGAAAAATAATAATAATAAAGTCTATACAGAAATTTAGTTTTAAGAAACACATAATTTAATAAAGAAAAATAAAATAATAAAAAATAAAAAAAACTAGATGAAAAAGATTTGACATGACAGCAATTTTTTTAGCCTTTTATTAGCAAAATATGACATTTCTGTGGCCATGATGATGATGTTTACGAATAAAAGAAAAAAAAAATCTTCAAAAAGAAATAACTGACTATTTTTTTATTATTGTCTGACGTGGTTGTGACAAAACCACAGTATCTCATCATTTTCAATGAATAATAAACAGAGCAATAATTTAAAAACCACCATACAAACTGATGGAAAGAAAAAATTGAAAATAAAAAAACAAAACTATTCTTAAGAAAAAGTTTAAATAGTTAAAAAATTTCTCATAAAAAAACCATAAGATTTTTTATTTATCTTATTTTTCTATTTTAATATCCGGAAATTGTGGTATCATATAAATGAAAAAAAATAAATAAACATATAATCCGTTAGAAAAATTGCTTTCAATAATAAATATATATAAAATCTGATCACAGTATACTTTTGTACATCCGGTTTAAAATTTTCTAGTATATATATATATTTATTTATAAAATTCTTGGTTTTTATCTGTTATGAAATACAACTTTAACTTTCTTCCATTCGAACATTCATACTATTTTTTATTTTTTTTTTTATAAATCGTCTGTTTATTTTTGGATTTGCAAAATCGCCAGACATGTCAAAAGGGCCCAGACTGTTTTATTTTAATGCAACAGGGCTTTCCTTTTAGCCTTTTCAAAACACATGAGCTTTTTATTTTTTTCAACATCACATTGTAACATAATAAAAATATAAAAACAAAAAAAAATTCTATCTGTTTTATATATAGTAAGTATTCTATTGTTTAATTATAACTTTTATAACAACAAAAACTTTTGAAATTTAATTTAATTATGTTTGTTTGACATGTATAAACAAATATACGTGAAAATTTTTAATAAACATTTGACAATTTTATTAATTCAACAAACGTTTGTTTGAATTAAGAATTAATTAGATTTAGAATGAAAATTTTCCATTGTAAATTTGGGGTCAAGATCAAAAGTGCTTTTTCACTTTTATATATTTTTTTTGAGGATTTATATTTTAGAAAATTCCCCTTATACTTGACAAAAAAAAAATTATAGAAAAACCAATTTGGCAGTGCACAGTGTATTCCTAAAGGCAAATGCGAATGCAAAATAAAAAAAAAATAATATTAAAAAAAAAGGGCATCAGTTAGAAGAGAACTTGGAAGTGAAGGACGTCGACCTGTGTTGGTAAAATCGATAATTCCAGCAGGCTGTGTTGTAGGATGAGGCTTTTTTTAACTAGTTAAGGTTTATGTATATACATGTTGATATATATATAGCACATAGTCAAGAGGGAACATCGTATGCAAGGAGGGTTCGATCGTTTCAACTTTGCCGCATGCTTTTTTGAGCTTTTTTTTTATATATATATTCTTAGATGATTTTACTTTGCTTATCGTTGTATAAGACATCAAAAGACAGAAAAAAAAAAAATGTAAATGAATAATTTAAATTAAAACAAAATATAATTAAATAATATCATATTTAAATGAAGATGATGATGATGATAAAATGATTACATAATTAAATTATAATTAATATTCATTTGATAATCCAATGAATTAATCAATGATTTTGTTAAATCTGGTCTTAACTGAACTCATTTTCTAAAGCTCATTAACCAATACCATGAATTTCTGTATTATTTTCCAGATAGATCAACCAGAAAAGTCTAATTGTGTTCATGGAATCGAAGCATGATTTTGTTGATAGTAAAACAGTATTAGATATGTGCAATCAAAATTGAGCTATATTGCTAAAGTACACAGACAAAATACATGTGTAAATGTATATACATCAATACATTGAGGAGAGATGTAAACCCTGGACAATATATTAATTCAGAGAATTGCCAAGTGGATATGTATACCAACTGATCTCGCGTGTTATCCAATTGGATAACCCCAAGAAGGCGGAATTTCGATCATTAATCGATAGTCAATTTGATTGTGTGATTTAATTCCATCAATTTAACTGGAATAATTAACTCACATTATATGATAAACATAAAAATTAACCATGCAATATATTATTATATTAAAATCAGAAAGAAATCTCATTAATATTTAATTAGAATTATAAAATTGAATGAACAAATTAAATTTAAAAAAAAAAAACCACTGACCTAAATTTTTTAATAATTTTTAACTTGAATAATTATAGTTAAAATATTTGGCAAAATTTTATTCTAAATTTTATTATGAATACAATGTTTTTTTTTTTTGTTTTTTATATTTTAATTTTTTGCTGCAATCAATATTTGTTGAATTCCTGTCCATGTACGGTCAATAAAAGAGCATCACAGTGGTTAAATATATAATGGGTAAAAAAGAATTTTTCGGTGAATCGAAATATGCGTTAAAAAAAAAATAATAAATAAATAAATAAACGATTGGGTTACTCAACGATCGAAAGGACGTTTCTTCCTTCACACACACAAATGCATATAAATATTTCAAGTTTAATATGTGTATTATACATTGCCAAGTTATATTCGTATACGTGTCTTGAATAATTCTTGGAAATACGTCGCGAATAAGGAAGATAGGACCTCTGCTTTGCAAAAACCCTAGCCATGATATGCTTGAAAAATTTTGAATCAAAAAAAAAAAAAAAAAAATGCACAAAATGCACGTGGCATTATACTGGGGATTTATACTCAATTTACTTCAACGACGTGATGGTATAGAATGTTCAAAACACTGCATGCCAATGCACAAGAATAAGTAATACCATGAGTTTTCAAAATATCAAAATAAAAAATAAGAAAACTATCATGAATTGACAAATATTGGCAATTTAAAAAATTTAAATATTCTGGTATATTTTATATTTATTTAAAATAACCATACTGATATTATTGATGAAATAAAATTTACTATATTTATTATTAAATCTTTCAAAAATAAATTCAATTATATTGATGCATATAATAACGAAATTAATATTACATAATCTTGATTAGTTTATGTATTTGCAGAACAAAATTATGTCGATATAATTTAATAATTTTTTAATTTAAATATGATGAAAACTTATTATAAAAAATTCATGTATTACTTGGTACAGTAATCAGTCTAAAAGGCAATTTTAAACTTTATGTAATATTTATTTTATATACTGTACATAGACAATTTATAGAATATTTATTCGTTGGACAATTTATCGTTTGTTAAAGATGTCCTCCTCCCACATGTACACATATATATTAAACTTGGTACATTAGAGAGGATTTAACAAGTGAGGTAAAATAATGAAAATCGAATCCATCGATTTATCTGAATAGTAAATAATGGAAAATTGACAAGACTTTATAAATAGCAAAAAATAAAAGAATGAATAAAATTGTCCAAGTGAATAGAAAGGACAATAATATAAAAAAATAAAAATGAAATTGAAGAATAAAATTAAAAAAAATAAAAAAATGAGCGATTGCTTTCGTAACACCTTTAGGGAACCATAATTAACGCCCAGTTGGTTTATACTTTATTAAGGTTGAATGAGATAAGAAGTCAACCGTGTATTCAACAACCGTGATGAAGATAATGAAAAAAAAAAAAAAAATGATAATAATAATAAAGTTATTGGAATGGTGTGCTGAATGAATTATTTTACGATAGTTTTAATATACAATAAAAGAAAGTAAAAAAGAAATTATAATAAAACTATCAAATCGACACGAATTAAACTGCCAGTATTATCAATATTTAAAATCAAATAAATAAATAAATATATTTATATAAACATAAACTTATTGCTCAACATTTTAAAATTTATTTTATACTCAATATATATTTAATCAAATTTAATTTTTATGTATAAAAATACAACAAAATATTGGTGGACAATTTACTTTGATAATAGAAAATACGTAAAGTGATAGTAAAAAATATAACAGTCAATTTTTATCTCTGCACGATTTGTTGAAGCAACCGTGCGTGATATAGAATTTAAAAATAAACTACATATATACATAGACAATAAGAGACATTGACTATAATAGTTTAAAAAAATAAATAAAAAATTTGATAGTATGATTTCAACATTTGCTATTATATTATCCCTGAAGCTGAGATCTGAGTGCATATTATCATCATCATCAAAACTTGTGTATGTATTTCCATTATGGAGCTCATACATTGGTAAATATTCAACGTCAAATGATCACGATGGATATTCCATTATTTGATCAGTCTCAAGAATTGTATTTGCTTGACTTTAGTACATTCATATATGATTATATCAACATAAATCACAATGCCTTGTGGTCAATACCACCCAGTATATTTAACCTGCAATATTCCATCACTGAATGATCCATGAAAGACATTTATTGCTTCATGAATAAATTATATTATTTTTTTCAAATATTTTTATTTTTTATTAATTTAATTTTATTGAGTAAATTTATATCTGATAGTTTTTTTTCCTAATATAATATATTTATGTCTATAAATATCAAAGAATCAGTCAAAAAAAAAAATGAACAAACAAAACTAATTGACTTGATTAAATGTATATTGTTAAATTCAATTTGATAAAAATTAATAAATCATAAAAGAATTTGTTTTATTTTTTTTTTTCAATCATCAAAAAATCTCAAATGTTTTTAGATAAAATAATTTTTGATTCACCCACGCCTAAAAATGTTAACAATGCAATTTAATGTTTTTATAAAAGAACAACATAAATATTGTTTCATCAAAAAAAAAAAAAATAAAAAAAGAAGAAAAAGACAGTTGAATTAGGGAAACGTTTGATGATACCGTTCGACAGACAAAAATAAAAAATATATAAATAAATTTATATATATATTTATAAACATATAAACAGGTTAAAACTTACAAAAAAAAAAAAAAAAAAAATACATCCAAGACATATTTAATAGTACAGGGAAGTTTTTTTGGTGAATGCATTTTATGGGAGTGGTTAAAAAAAAAAAAAAGGGTATGGATAATAAAAGTGTGATGTTTGTAATATGTTTATGGTGATAGTTATTATTATTATTATTATTATTATTATTACTTGGGTGTAACACTAGCCCATTGGCCTACAATAATAAAGGGTCTCTTGGGATAAAACTTGTCATTTATAAAATCCCAAAAGACACTGTATATAATTACATATCATACCCATATATTGTTTCAGGGGTGTGAAACTCTCAATTGTCGCATGTCATATTTACATAACCTCTTTTAAATTTTTTTATCAAGTCAAGGTCAAATATAAATTAATTAATTAACATAATAAAAAAATTAACAATACAAATTTAATGAAATTAAAATATTACCAGTTGAATTTATCAATTAATAAATTTATAATTTTAATGATAAAAATAATTCAACAGAGATAAAAACATTTTAATATTGTTATTATTTAAATGAAATTAAAATTAAATTTTCATATTGTAATTATAATTGAGCAAAAAAAAAAAAGAAGGAAATTAATTAATTTAAATATTTATTGTATAAATGATTGCAACGTGATTATAATAAAATAAAAAATAAATATATGAATAAATGATAATAAAAGTTCAATAATCGACGATCTATTTCCCAGGGATAATCGAGACAGTAGCCCCTTGGGCACTTAAGATGAACTATTGAACTCTGATGAGGTAGAATACCGTGTGTAAAATCTAGGGAGTCTAAGACAAAAACAACTTGGGTCAGTTGGGTCAACACGAGTTGAATATACAAAGCCTCGTTAAATCGAGACAATAATGGGAATGATAAATATAATAATCATATACCAAGATGATGCGACGAATCTATAAAAAAAGTTTGTTGTTATTTTTAAAAAGAAATAAAATAACTGATTTATCTATGATTTAAATGAGAAAATAAAAAATATTTTAAAATAGATAAGATATATATTTGTATTTACTTGATTTTTATAAAATATACTTTGAGCAATAAATTTCTATTATCAAAGCATACTGTTGAAAAAAAATAAAAATAAAAAAAAAGATAGTGTCTGAAGGACTATTTTAAAATGAGATTGCATGTTTAATTCTACTACTTAACTCTTCAACATTTTACAATCTAAAATTTTGTTGATTTTATATTTTACTTTTTACATAGTACAGTAGTTTAATTTAATTTTTTTTTTTTTTTTTTATCCTACTCTTATATTTTTTCTCAACTTGAAAATGAAATTAAAAAAAAAAAAAAAAAGAAAATTATTTGGCATATTACGTAGGCAGAATTTGGTTCAACCAATTAAAACTTTAACACTGATTATCTCGCCAGTATTGCAATTTACCTCAGCTAACATATATTTATTTATTTACTTTTTTTTTTTTTAGTAACTTGAGCAATCATCATATATATTATTGCAGACTTTATGTTGCTCACAAATAAACATCTCAAGAAGAGGTTAAAAAAAATTTATGAGGTCAGTGAAATGATACAAAAAAAAATATACAAAACAGTAAATTTGACCATGTAAAATAATACTGTACTGGATAATTAACTGATAAGAAAAAAAAATATATTATAATTTCCAATTGACTTAGATAAAAATAATAAATTTTTATCAACCAAGTCATAAAAATTCATTAACACATATATATGTTTAAAATAAAAAAATTTAATTTTATAATTTTAATCCAATGACATTATCATTATCGTTGTATTAATTTGTCAATTGTAATTTAATATAATTTAACTGTTTAAATTATACGCTTATATATTATTCATGAATATACACAAAGTATAAATTGGAAAGTTTGTCAGATAAATTTGTTACATTCAAAGTTATTTCTCTCTCATTCGAGATAAGTAAAAACTTCAAACGAATCACAATCAAAAGTTATCTTTACTTGTCATTTGTCTAATGATGGTCATACTATTTTTGTAACTCAATAATTCTTTTGAATAAAAATTATTTTGTTAAACTACTTTATGATATGTAAGGGTGTTGATTATTTGCGTATTTTATTCAACAAAAATATGTTCTTATTTGGCATAATGACAAAGGACATGTGGTGATCATATAACCATGTATGTAAATAATGTGCCAAGGATAAAGAACTTTGGGTTTAAGTATGTAAATAAAATATATGTCACTTTATGTATTCATTGGACCTTGTTTATAGTGAGAGGTAAAAAATAATAAAAAGAATATAAATATATAATATACAATAAATAAAATATTTAAAAACAAAAAAATAAAATTATTCAAGTACTTTAAAAGAAATCTTCTTTTTAGTGACAAATAATGAATTGCAAAAATAAAAAATAAAGATAAATGACTTGTAAAAAAAAAATTATATTATTATTTAAACAAAGTTAGTATTTTATTTTAACCGCAAACATATTGAATATTTTATTTTTTTTTTGTATATTATCTTACTTATTTTGTTGTTGAAAAATGTTGAAAAATTAAAACATATAAATATAATTTCTAAATTAATTTGACAATAAAATATATTAATGATAATTAATCATAGTATTTTTTAGTTACATAAACTTTTATATTTGTGATTATTTCAAAAAAAATTTTTATCAACCAGTGTATACATGCAATTTATCTATTTCAAAGTAGCAATATATATAAATGTGTAAAGATAATTTGTAAACAGACACGAAACCTTCGGGGCTTACTGCTGCAACACATATCTAAAGAATTAAATGTACACTTGGCATGCTTTCACGTTTGTATACATATATATTATACAAAATTCAATCCAAGTAAAGCCACATTGGAAGTTTCTTGTGGCTTTTGTATACAACAACAACTAAGAACGAGAAAATCTCATTATGTATGCCCACATCAACCACTTGCATATAACAACATTGGCAATGAGAAGAGATTTAATGAAAACATAAGAAAGATAGATAAAGGATAAATGCACTTAATATTAGGTGACGTTTGTCTCAAGATTAAGAACCATCATCAAAAGTAACCACAATAAATTCAACACTTGATTCTGTCTTTCCTCAATCTTCATCATGTTTATCGATGATATGTATATACTTGATAATAATGTACACACATCAAATTTAAACTTGCTTTTTGTATTTTTTAAATAAAAATTTTATATTTATACGTAAATAAATATAGAATAGAATATATAAAAAAGTATTTTTAAAATTATTTTAGAAATAAAAAAACGAAGAGAAAGTGATATATAAAAATATCAAAAATTTGAGGATTAAAAATTTACAGTTATTGCGTTTTAAATAAATAAAAAAAAAAGAGTTTAAAAATTTTGTTTTATTTCCTCATTTTATCTCATAAACTACACGGTTTTAATTTCAATCAAAAAGCTCATTTTTGTTGACACATTAAGTCTAAAAATATATATAAAAAAAAAAAGAAAAATTTATATACATAAATATTTAACTCACGTATTTTGTTACTCGAATTTTTTTTATTATCATATTTGCTTAAAAAAAAAATTATTATTATTATTCTGTCATGAATAACGCTGACAAAATAAAAATAATTTAAAAAAAAAATAAATAAAAAAAAATTTCAATCCGATAGTTGCATAAAAAATTATGTGGTATTGAATAAAAAAAAAAAAATTGTAAATTTTTGTTTGATATTTATTTTTATATTGGAAAACAAATAATTTTTAATGATAATAAAAATTTATAGATGAATAAATGAATAAAAGTGTTTGTAAATTTATTGGGTATAATCATTGACACATAAATATACGGTTCATTTGAATGAATTATTATTAATTATTTTATGTAAATTCATGCATGTGCATCAATTGCAAAGAAATGAAATATTTTCATTATATTTGATAATAAATTTAAGAGTAATTTATATCAACTGATGTTGTATACAATTGTATTTTATTATAAAAAAAAGGAGAAAAAAAGAAACAACATTCGTTTTACTTATTGAAAAAATATAAAAAACATATTTTCTTTATATTTTTAAAAAAAAATATCAAATTCAAATGGATGAAATTTTATTATACTGAAAGATAAAGTTTAAATCTATTGAGAATCAAAGTATTATAAATTCACAACCAGATGGATATACAAAAAACCGATAAACAGTTGCGACCATTGATCCATGTTTACTGACTCAGTCTCATAAAATCATAATAAATATATATATTTGAAAAATTTTTTATTATATTTTTGTTTAGTCTTTAGTTATGTCTGTCATCCCTCTTGTATTCATTTATGCGCAAATTCACAATTAAGGACAATCGATTGTTGCACATGAATCCTCATGGAACAATGATTTATGCAATTACAATAAACCAATTTGTTTTGAATGCTCAAGCCTCAACGACCATTGGAGAATGTCCCTGTGTGACGCAATCATTCAACAACTATATTTTATTATTTTATTTTTTAAACACTAGTGAAATTTTTTTATAAAATAGTTAAATGAAAAATGACATGCCCGTGTGAATTTGAAAATTCAACTAAAATATATGTCTAAAACTTTTAAAATAATTATACTTTGATGTTGTTTAAATACTTGAAGCATAATTACTTGAAATTTTCAATTAGAAATATTATTTTCAACTATAGCAAGACATATTGCTGTTTGGATTTAAATAAAATCAATCCAAACAGGACAACACACTGGAAAGTATAAGCGAAGAGTGAGTGTTGTCCTGAATTTTATTTAAAATATAATAAAATCAATCCAAACAGGACAACACATTGAAAAGTAGAAGTGAAGACTAAGTGTTGTCCTGAAACACATTTAAAATATAATAAAATTAATCCAAACAGGACAACACATTGAAAAGTATAAGTGAAGACTGAGTGTTGTCCTGAAACACATTTAAAATATAATAAAATTAATCCAAACAGGACAACACATTGAAAAGTATAAGTGAAGACTAAGTGTTGTCCTGAAACACATTTAAAATATAATAAAATTAATCCAAACAGGACAACACATTGAAAAGTATAAGTGAAGACTGAGTGTTGTCCTGAAACACATTTAAAATATAATAAAATTAATCCAAACAGGACAACACATTGAAAAGTATAAGTGAAGACTAAGTGTTGTCCTGAAACACATTTAAAATATAATAAAATCAATCCAAACAGGACAACACATTAAAAAGTATAAGTGAAGACTAAGTGTTGTCCTGAAACACATTTAAAATATAATAAAATTAATCCAAACAGGACAACACACTGAAAAGTATGAGTGAAGAGTGAGTGTTGTCCTGAAACACATTTAAAATATAATAAAATTAATCCAAACAGGACAACACATTGAAAAGTATAAGTGAAGACTAAGTGTTGTCCTGAAACACATTTAAAATATAATAAAATCAATCCAAACAGGACAACACATTGAAAAGTATAAGTGAAGACTAAGTGTTGTCCTGAAACACATTTAAAATATAATAAAATTAATCCAAACAGGACAACACACTGAAAAGTATGAGTGAAGAGTGAGTGTTGTCCTGAAAAATATTTAAAATATAATAAAATCAATTCAAACAGGACAATACACTTAGAAGCATAGAACCATAATACCATGTCTAGGTTGATTAGAAATATTTTTTTAAAAAACCGTATGAGTTGGTAAAAGTCAGACTTTCTTAAAGTCATTTGGAAATTAGAAAATAATTCAAAAAATTAAAAATAATTGAGATGAAGACTTGAAACTTACAGGACAATTATTTTAGGATGTTTTTCAAATATTAGAAGCATTACATCATTAATAGGTCGCTTAGAAATACTCTTCCGACCGAATGAGATATCCAACGAAAAACGTACACATCACCAAGTTAGATGGTAAAATTACGATGAAAAAAAAAAACCGCTTGTCTTGGATATAAATAATTAAAGCAATAGAATGAATGAAAAATTCTATTAAGTATTTATAAATTTATTGAGGTAGATCAAGATGACAATGACCTCATGGCCAAGCAAAATTCGAGGACAACTTGGAATGATAATTTGAAAATTAGCTCATACTTATAAGCAAGACTATGCAATAGGGAATATTCCGACAATAAAAACAAACAAATTATCGTGAGAAAAAAAAAATAATAAAAAAATAAAATTGTCATTAAACTTTAGAGATGCATTTATTAAAATTTGCCATTACCATTTTTAGACTTAACAATTTTATTTCTTTATAAAAATTTCCATCAACTGGAATAAAATTTATTGTTATTTATTTATTTCAATGTATTTTCATTGATATCTTTTACATTTTCAAGTGATAAAATATAAATTGGAAATATCTATATCATAATTTATTCAAGATAAAAATAAAAACAGTAAATATAATATATTTCTTGTGGATTTTATTTGTATATGTATTTTATATGTCTGGGAATTTTAATCGAAACCGACAACAATGACCTTGACGACAAAGCAAATTAAAGTGGTGGTAAGAGGGAAGAAATGAGAAATGATTAAATTCGTGGTGGACAAAGGACATGCAAATAATTATTACGGATAATAAACGACTAAAGTATATCTCTCTATATATAGATATATAAAATATTGTATCCTTTTTCGTTTTATTCACAAATATACTTCTCTTACGAATTAAGTATCATACTATTTATACGATTTAAAAAAAATAAAAAAATACTGAATAAAACTTGGTTGGATTTTGGTTTGCCGCAAGCTTTTGCTTAAACCAGCTGGAAAAATGAACAAAAAAAATTATAAAAATAGCCCTTCATCTCTACATTTGAGATTTCATTTTTTGTTCATTTTTTCATTCAACATTTTGTACCAAAAAAATAAATATGAAATTTGAAAAATGACAAAATTTTAAATATCAGTGAGCTTTTATCAACAGAAAAAAAAGGGATAAAAGTATTTTATATTTTTTATTTGACAAAAAAAAAAAAAAGTCAAAGCTTAGATAAGATAAAAATATTAAATGATATTAAATTTATGTTTTAAAATTATTTAATATTTTTTTTTTTTTTTTTTGATAAAATAATTTTATTTGACAAGTTTAAAGTATTATCTATAATATTATTGAATTTTGTACTCTTCTTTATCTTTAAATACTTTTTTTATTTATCGTCAAGTTCAATATAGTAGTTTACTTCTGGAATGTACATTGATATTTCGACCATTCAAGATAGAAAATTTAAACAGACAACCGACTTGGTGCAAATAATACTGATCAACTCAAGAGAGACTTCAAAAAACGTGTTGGAATTTTAACTTCATCTGTCTTTCTACTGTAATACCAATCAATAAAACAATAATAATAACATATAAAAAATATAATACAAAATCAATACTTGATAAAATTTTTTAACTTGAATTTTTATACATAGAAAAAACTTTATCTCAAAAATTTGAATTGAATTTAAAAAAAATATATATACTTATATATTTTTTCAACCCTTCCATATGATTGATATACAGAGTAGAAAAAATACGAGAATACTTTTTTGAAGCATTCACTTTTGTACCCACGAAGATTTAAAATTTCTAGCTGACATTTTTTTATACCATTTAAATTTAAAAAACAAGGTGACAAGAGCTACACGTGGGCAAACATGAAATTCAATAGGAAATATGTGGGATGAAAAACGTGAAAGTCAGCCAACATAATAATAATTTGATTACTTGCCAAATTAAAAAAAAAAAAAAAGGAAGTAAATTGAAATTTATAATAATTATTTGTATTTTAATTTAAAAAAAAAATGTGAATAATGATAATGATAAAATTAAAAAGAATAATAATGATGTAGCTAAGGAAGCTGACGAGATTGTTCAGATTACATGTAATACGATCAGTTAACCAGACTGGTCACAACGAGAATAATAATGTAATGCATGTGAATTTATGTGTTGAGGGTTGTAAAATGTAAAATATATATTCAAGTGAGTTGAAAAAGAAGGCAAATGAAGTGTTTGCTCTTTGCATTCCAGTGGACTTTTTCAAGTTTTCAACGCCTTAAAATCTTGTTGAGACAACCAAGTATGGTTAGAATATATATATATATATATATATGTATGTTCACACCAACGAATATTTATGAATATATATTTTTTGATATGTGTTTGAATGATTATGGGCTTTTCTATCATATCATAAAACTACTCTGTTACTCTCGTATCTTTTTTTATGCATACACATTAAAAAGAGAAAAAAAAAATACGAGAGATAGTGAAATATGTATGAAAAAGACAGAAAAAGAGATCGATAAGTCAATGTAAGAAGATGAGCACAAGTCATATATATATAAAAAATAAATAAAAGTTAAAATAAATATAAAAAGTAAAAAAATTAAATTAAATTAAATTAAAAATTCTAGAGAAAAGTTCTTTGAATTTTATTTTTAATGAACAGTCTGGTTGAAATAATTTTTTTTTTTTTTTTAATTTTCATTAAATTCAATGGAAACACAAATAATATTAAATGAGAAAAAAATATAATGATTATTTTTTTAATAATGTTTATGATATATGCAATTACAGTAATTATTATTTATTTTGTTTTGATTGGATTGATTTTTAATGTTGAATAAATGAAATTAAAATAATCCTCAAAAATTGAAAAATAATAAAACAAAAAGTTATAATTTATAAATTTCAAGTAAATTTTTTCATAATAAATTTATGACAAAAATTTTAGTTTAAACATTAATTTAAAACCTTTTCGTGACAAAACATTTTAAGAAGCTTTTTCTATCGCCATTATATTAAACTTTTTAATATTTATTTTTTTAAAAAAACCAATTTTAAATTCCAGTAGCAATATATCTACAATCTTAGTTTGAAAATTATTTAAAAAATCTCACCAAAGAATTTATGGTTAAATAATTTCACAATATAAACTAAAAGAAAAAATGTCTATCGATTAGCCAATGGAATATTTTTTTTATTAAAAAAAATAAATAAAATATAATATTGATTATTATAAAAAAATAAATATATGCTAATAAATAATGACAAAATTATTTTTAACCATAAAATATGTAAAAATTAATGTTTAAATTTTTAATTTTTAGCAAGATTTATGTTAACGATATAAATTTAATGACATTGAATTCAGATGATATTGTGTCAGTGGGCGAAAAACCACCAATGAAGTATCATAAAAATTAAAAAAAAATAAATAAATAAGAAATTGAATAAAATAAACTTATAATTCTTATTTTTTTTTTTTTTTTTATAAGTACTGAATGATTATTTATGAAGTAACATGGCACGTGCACCTACGCTTCATAAATGCGTAGGCATATATACACGCAAAGTATTCAAAGTGGACAATAATTATTTATTTATTTAATTTTTTTTTAAGTTGAAAAAATATAAAGACCGCACCCGTTTATCATATACATGTGTCTATACTATGCAATATACCAATAATAAATAATTCACACCAATTTTTATATTATTTTTATTTGAAAATAAATTGAAATAATTAATCATTATTCATTAACAATTGCAACAATTAAAATAATGCCAATTATTATAATTATAAAAAAAAGACAATAGAAAAATAAATATACTTTGATAAATTGTATATAGAAAATTTCAACAGAAAAGTCGAGTGTATTTCTCAGCATATTTTTTATATAAACCGTGTTGAATATATTATATAGTAGTAGAGGGTAGCTTTGCCCTTTTGGCATGACTTGGAAAAGCTTTTGGTATGCACCAGAGGGATCAACAAACAAGAAAAAAATATATATACCTATATATTTTGTCGATGTTATAAAGGTATAGCAAGAAATTAATGTTTGTCGCGTACTATTTTTCAAGAATGATATATATATATATTTTGTTTTTTCTAAATCTTTTGTTAGTTTAACATCAAAAAAATATTTTTTTATAATTATGATTATAAAATATGTTTAAATTATTATTTTTAATATTATAATCGATGGGGTTATAAACGACCAGATTGAGTGACACAATACTACTACACTTTGTCGTAATTGTAGTACCTGCTTCCAAAAAAATTAATCCAAACAGGACAACACACTGAAAAGTATACGTGAAGAGTGAGTGTTGTCCTGAAACATATTTAAAATATAATAAAATCAATTTAAACAGGACAACACATTGAAAAGTATAAGTGAAGACTGAGTGTTGTCCTGAAACATATTTAAAATATAATAAAATCAATTTAAACAGGACAACACATTGAAAAGTATAAGTGAAGACCGAGTGTTGTCCTGAGACATATTTAAAATATAATAAAATCAATCCAAACAGGACAACACATTGAAAAGTATAAGTGAAGACTGAGTGTTGTCCTGAGACATATTTAAAATATAATAAAATCAATCCAAACAGGACAACACATTGAAAAGTATAAGTGAAGACTGAGTGTTGTCCTGAAACATATTTAAAATATAATAAAATCAATTTAAACAGGACAACACATTGAAAAGTATAAGTGAAGACCGAGTGTTGTCCTGAGACATATTTAAAATATAATAAAATCAATCCAAACAGGACAACACATTGAAAAGTATAAGTGAAGACTGAGTGTTGTCCTGAGACATATTTAAAATATAATAAAATCAATCCAAACAGGACAACACATTGAAAAGTATAAGTGAAGACTGAGTGTTGTCCTGAAACATATTTAAAATATAATAAAATCAATTTAAACAGGACAACACATTGAAAAGTATAAGTGAAGACTGAGTGTTGTCCTGAAACATATTTAAAATATAATAAAATCAATTTAAACAGGACAACACATTGAAAAGTATAAGTGAAGACCGAGTGTTGTCCTGAGACATATTTAAAATATAATAAAATCAATCCAAACAGGACAACACATTGAAAAGTATAAGTGAAGACTGAGTGTTGTCCTGAGACATATTTAAAATATAATAAAATCAATCCAAACAGGACAACACATTGAAAAGTATAAGTGAAGACTGAGTGTTGTCCTGAAACATATTTAAAATATAATAAAATCAATTTAAACAGGACAACACATTGAAAAGTATAAGTGAAGACCGAGTGTTGTCCTGAGACATATTTAAAATATAATAAAATCAATCCAAACAGGACAACACATTGAAAAGTATAAGTGAAGACTGAGTGTTGTCCTGAGACATATTTAAAATATAATAAAATCAATCCAAACAGGACAACACATTGAAAAGTATAAGTGAAGACTGAGTGTTGTCCTGAAACATATTTAAAATATAATAAAATCAATTTAAACAGGACAACACATTGAAAAGTATAAGTGAAGACCGAGTGTTGTCCTGAGACATATTTAAAATATAATAAAATCAATCCAAACAGGACAACACATTGAAAAGTATAAGTGAAGACTGAGTGTTGTCCTGAAACATATTTAAAATATAATAAAATCAATTTAAACAGGACAACACATTGAAAAGTATAAGTGAAGACTGAGTGTTGTCCTGAAACATATTTAAAATATAATAAAATCAATTTAAACAGGACAACACATTGAAAAGTATAAGTGAAGACCGAGTGTTGTCCTGAGACATATTTAAAATATAATAAAATCAATCCAAACAGGACAACACATTGAAAAGTATAAGTGAAGACTGAGTGTTGTCCTGAGACATATTTAAAATATAATAAAATCAATCCAAACAGGACAACACATTGAAAAGTATAAGTGAAGACTGAGTGTTGTCCTGAGACATATTTAAAATATAATAAAATCAATCCAAACAGGACAACACATTGAAAAGTATAAGTGAAGACTGAGTGTTGTCCTGAAACATATTTAAAATATAATAAAATCAATTTAAACAGGACAACACATTGAAAAGTATAAGTGAAGACTGAGTGTTGTCCTGAAACATATTTAAAATATAATAAAATCAATTTAAACAGGACAACACATTGAAAAGTATAAGTGAAAACTGAGTGTTGTCCTGAATTTCATTTAAAATATAATAAAATCAATCCAAACAGGACAACACACTGAAAAGTATAAGTGAAGAGTGAGTGTTGTCCTGAAACATATTTAAAATATAATAAAATCAATCCAAACAGGACAACACATTGAAAAGTATAAGTGAAGACTGAGTGTTGTCCTGAAACATATTTAAAATATAATAAAATCAATTTAAACAGGACAACACATTGAAAAGTATAAGTGAAGACTGAGTGTTGTCCTGAAACATATTTAAAATATAATAAAATCAATTTAAACAGGACAACACATTGAAAAGTATAAGTGAAGACTGAGTGTTGTCCTGAATTTCATTTAAAAAATAATAAAATCAATCCAAACAGGACAACACATTGAAAAGTATAAGTGAAGAGTGAGTGTTGTCCTGAATTTCATTCAAAATATAATAAAATCAATCCAAACAGGACAACACACTGAAAAGTATAAGTGAAGAGTGAGTGTTGTCCTAAATTTCATTTAAAATATAATAAAATCAATCCAAACAGGACAACACATTGAAAAGTATAAGTGAAGACTGAGTGTTGTCCTGAGACATATTTAAAATATAATAAAATCAATCCAAACAGGACAACACATTGAAAAGTATAAGTGAAGAGTGAGTGTTGTCCTGGAACATATTTAAAATATAATAAAATCAATTTAAACAGGACAACACATTGAAAAGTATAAGTGAAGACTGAGTGTTGTCCTGAATTTCATTTAAAAAATAATAAAATCAATCCAAACAGGACAACACATTGAAAAGTATAAGTGAAGAGTGAGTGTTGTCCTGAATTTTATTTAAAATATAAAAAATTAGTTTCAACAGTGTATGAATTATCAGGAAACACTTTTTGCAAGGGTTTTTGAAATTATAGAAGCATTACATCATGAATAGATAGTTTAGAAATATCTTTTCTATGAACCAAATGACCATGTTAAAGTCAGACTTTTCCATGGTCATTTCGAAATTATAAAATATCAGTAAAAAAATTAGAAATAATTGACATAAATTCTTGAAACTCACAGGACATTTGTTTTTGGTTTTCTTCTTAAATAAGAGAAGTATAATATCATGACTAGATGTAGCTTGAATATTAGAAGCTTAATTTTATGAAATTGACAACAGTCAATGCATTCATTCATAAACAATATATATATGTATATGTTTACTTGTAGGCTTAACTTCAACTAGATATATATTTTCTTATATTTTTTTTTCTTTCTCTCAAATAAATAAATAAATAAAATAGACGAGGTGGGTGTCACACGAGTAAGTATAAGAAGATTTTACAGAGGCGTTTTTTAACTTTTACTTTGACAGCTTTACATCATTCAACTCAAACTTTAAAATTTCACACAACTTGAAAGCATAAAAAAAATAATAAAAAATTATATGTATATTCATAAACCTTAATTAATGTTCTTTATAGATTATTAATTTTAAAAATTATCCTTTTTAAATTTAATCCCTTATTCTATAATCAAATTAATGAAATGTCTTTCACTCGAATTATTCAAAATTATTTTACTGTCATAACAATAAAAATAATAATAAGATTTTATGCTCAAAATAATTTTACAAAGCTGGATTAAGTAATAAAATTAAATTTACAATAATAAAAAAAATGAGCTTTGATAAAATAAAAAAAAATAAATGATAATTTTTAAATAATTTTTTTGTTTTTGTTTATAAATTTCATCATCATAAATCAAATGTACGAGTGGTAATAAATAACAAACAGTTTTTTTTGTGTTTTTTTTTTTTTTTGAGTACAGTTAAACAATATAACAGGTAGAACTATTGTTTTTTTTAAAAAAAAAAAGCCAAGTATATATATGGGAAGTTAAATGTTGTAATGCGTGGGTTTAATATACACGTAGATATATTTATTTGTATTTTGAATGTAAAGTGAGGATGTAAATTTAAAAAAATATATACAAAATTACGAGTATATTATAGAGTTTAATTACAAAACAAGATTGACTCATTAGGCAGTGTATATGTTTTAATAGAGTTTAGCATTACCAGTTATATTCACCAATATTCATTCGGATATTGGAGACCAAATTTATGGTGTAAATATCCATCTAATATTGCTTCAATGTATTCTCGAGTATTAACTTTGTATTTAGCTTATGAAAGTTAATCTATATTCAGTAAATATATCAACGTGAATTAAAACATGTTTGTGGTATTATTTTTTATTTCAATTTTAACTGCAATATCTGGGTTATACAAAAACGTTAGTGTAATTTTTAAGTGGCTGTTTCAAGAATGGATCATGTGTGTATGTTTTTATATGAATGAATAACTCAAATATAGAATGTAAAATTGAAATGATAATTTGCACACGCACTAATGTTGTCACTTTAAAACGAGTTTTTTTTAATATATATTTTTAATGTATTATTATGATTTTATATGGTTTATTTAACTCTGGGAAAATCGATAACTCGACGAACCTAATAACCGGTCGATTAGTTGAAGTATGTACACCATAAAACCACACCTTTTTTGTTTTTTCATTGTTGTCATTGCAAATTTTTTTGTGTGGTACTTGTCTGTCAGTATTGTCGATCATATGCATAATATACTCGTATATTTTTTTTTTTCAAAATAATTTTCACATTTTTGTATGATGTAAATAAAATTTAAAAAAAAAATAAAAAAAATACTGCAAATATATTTTAAATACTAATGAGCTTTTGACCTTTTATCTAGTTGAATATTTTATTTCAAAATTAAAATAGTATTTTTGTTTTCAATTATTATAAATAAATATTATATTTTAATGGAATAATAATAATAATAAAATATTTTCTATAACAATATTATTTTTTGAATGTATATTTTTTTTTTTTTAAATAAATAACGACCTCGAGGAACATAAAATTTTTTTTGCTATCAGTGATAATGACTTTAACAGCTATATTTTTTAACAAAAAAAAAAAAAAAACCTCGAACACAACGAACTAAATTCATCGGCGTTCTGCCTCCTCGAAAGTTCATAAACTTTAGAAAAAGATAGCAAAAGATAAAAAAAAAAATCGTATAACACTATTACACATATAAAATACTGATAGCATGATTCTATACCACAAAAAAAAAAAAAAAAAAAAAAAAATAAAAAACAAAATATAATACTAAAAACTTGAAAGTTTCATAAATTTCTGTATAGAAAATTACGACTGCACATCATATTTATGAATATATTAAAAAAATAATAAAAAATAAATTTAATTACTTAAAAAAAAAATATATATAAACCAGCAAGACACATAATAAACTGCATACATTATTATGTTACTACAAAATATTAACTTGAATATTGTGGTGGTATAACATATAAAATAAAAATAAATAATTAAAAAAAAAATAATTAAAGTGACAGAGGAATCTCGTTCACATATGATATATGTAATATAATATTTATTGAATATATATAAATAATATGCAACTTGTATATATTTAAATGAAAGAGTTTGTCGGTACAATGGTTTGCGTTATTCGCAATGATTTATTGATTGCTTCTGTATGGCGTGTATGTTGTGTGTGCAATGGTCTGTAATTTTCTCTAGTCAAAACGAATAAACACGAACATGTTCTGAGTTTTTCACGACTATTATCGTCGACATCAAAATATACAAGTAACCAACCACTGAAAGACAACTTAAAGACGCTAGTTTTTTTTCTATTTTTTTGTTATATAAATAATAATAAAAAAAATAAAAAAAAATTAGTATCAACAAACCGAGAATGTATTTTTTGTTTTTTTTTTTTTTTTTTTTTTTTTATTTATATATTACTATTAAATTTATATTGTATATATCAAAACGTGAGTTGATATGAGAGGAAACGAAAAATATGTATAAACATAGATGCGGAAATGAACAGCTGTTAAAATTCCCTCTGATATAAATATTGAACTCGTATTTATTATTATTCTTTCGGTATCTATATACCTTTTGAAGAAGAGAATAATATCGATTTTAATATTATTTTTAATTATCTTTATTTTAATACCACAGTTGTCTGGAATAATAATTCAAATTTCATCATAACCAAGTTTTAATATTTTCATTTTGTGTTAACAACTATGACTGAATAATAAAATTCATCAGACTAAAATTTAAGTGAAAAAATAATATTCATATATAATAATTTAATGACAGGTTTTTTTTTTTTTCGTTTATTATTATTATTATTATAATTATTATTATTTGTAATTATATTTATTTATTCATTTTGAAAAATCAATAGAATCATTAATTTATTATGAATATATTATGAATTTTTACTATAAATTATATGTGGGGTTTATTTTCAAGGGGTAGAAATTGAACTCTACAAAGGTCAATCAATGTCGGAAAATTAATCGACTATTTTTATTTTTTGTATATGTGTTTTATATATTTACTAATTTGTTTTATTTTTCGATGTCAGGTTCATCATATGTATAGTCATTTTGATAGATTTCAACTGACAAGCTTTATATAAAGTTAAATCAAATAGATATGATTTAAAAAAAAAAATTAAAAGGATACATAATATGATTTTTTTTTTTTTTTTTTGGTTAGATATAAAATATCAAAGCAAACAAAACTCAAATTTCAGTGTACTAAAAATATTTTTGATATAAAAAAAATAATTTTTTTTAATGAAAGCACAAAAGTTATATCACTCGGGTCTTTTTGAACTTTATATATATTTTTTTTATAAAGTACAAAGAGAAAACAATGATAAACCAGAATAATACGAAAGAAAAATAAATTAAAAAAAAAAAATGATTTTAGGGAGTAAATTAATTGTGTAATTGCGTGAGTTCACCTGTTTTATGGGCCAAATGTATGTGGCACAAGCTTTTAGAAATTTCAAAACATATAGGCACGCGTCATAACAAATGGGCACAGACATTTACCCTTATTTTCTCTCATTCCATTTAAATTTTATGTACTCATATATTGTATACACCCCCCTTCACTTTCAGTAAACTCTTATATATTCTCTCAACCCTTTGACATTACCGACAAACAACACACTCGAGTCTAATCCATCTACAAAACTTTTTATGCACATTCCGAAATTCTCTGCATCCATATTTATCTTATTTTTATTTTTTTTACTATTTATTGTTTAAATTACTTTCTCGATATGATGTACGCAATGATAACATGTGTGTGTGTGTATTACTAAAAATAACGACAGTATTTTCTACAGAATATTTTGATATATATTTTAAAATACCCTGGGGATAGTGCAGTCTGATAAAGACAGACAGGAAAATGTATACTCTACAAACATTTGTGATAAAACTCGATAAATTTAAACTCCAGAAAAGACAAAAAACTTGGGAATTATATTTTTTTTAATCTTATAAATTTAAAGTTTAAAAAATATTTTTTTCAACTATTTAAATTTATTTTATTATTATTATTATATTTTTCTTGTGAATTATTATTATCTTATTCTTTTGAATTTTTTTAAATCAATTATTATTATAAAAGATGAGATATAATTTGCAGTAAAAAAAAATATACAACAGTCTAACTGAGTACTGCAGAATATATATTTTTTAAACGAAATAATGTAACTTTAAAATGAAATAATTAAAAAAAAAAAATATAAAAAAATTAAATTATTTTTTTGTTGAATTGTTCAATTAAAAAGTTTTTAATTATAATGAAATTTTTGTTTTATTTTTATATAAATGTTTTAATTGTAGTTTTATAAATGTTTTATCTCTAAAAGATAATAATTCATTTGAAATATTTAACTGTATATATAAAATTGAGTGTGAGACTGAATGTATACTGTTTAACAATTTATTTAAAAAAAATCATCTCAAAGGGTTAAAAAAAAAATATAATAAAATTCGTTTATATTTTCTCACGAATGTGCTATAAAATTTTACGGATTTAATTTTCATTTATTTCGTTGTTTTTGACTATAATACGTTTGATCAAATTGGAAACAATAAAAATAAAATAAAAAAAATTCGTTACTTAATTGACGACTATATTCATGAGATTATATAAATGTCAAAATTGTCAAACTGCTCAGACACATACAGATGATGATAATGGTAAATTGATTGAAGTAAAAATATTTATAAAAAGTTTTAAATAACTTTAGCTTGTATGAAAATTGAATAATTTAATTTGATTATATATTTATTTATTCAAGTCTAGACTATCAAAAAAATATATAAATAATTAAAATCATCAATTTTTTTACTAATATTTTCAATTAAATAAAAATTAATTAAATTAAAAGTATAACACATAGTGTATATAAAAACAAGAAAAAAAATAGTAGTGCAGATGCATTTAAAATATAAAATTTAAAGTTTTAAAATAATCTCAAATGAAAATATAAATAAAACAAAAAATCATAGACAAAATGAAGTGAGTTTGTACATATGCAGCAATTTTGTCGATCGTAATATACTAGTCGTGTGAAAAAATTTAAAAAAAAAACAACTCAGCCTCACGGGTAAGAAAAAAATGCATATATTTTAAAATAGGTTTGATATTAAATGTGAAAAAAAATTAAAAAATTAAAAAATTCTCGTGGCATCACTTGAATTTTGTCTGTTATTTTATTTATTTTTTTCTATCCTTGTGAGACACTTGGGATTTGTACATAAGGAAAATTAAACGTGAGTGTCAACCCCTGACCCAACAAAAAAAACCCTGACGTTTCTAACAAAAAACTTTTCGTTTTCATGTAAAAAAAAATATAAAATAAAAAAATATAGAAAAACGTGAAGCTACAGTGAGAGTTTGTACCACTTGCTGTTGTTGCTGTTGCAACCACTTTAGGACATATTGTACCTGTTTCTATTATTTTTTTATTTTTATTTTATATATTTATATTTTTTTTACTATTTTTTCTGAATGTCGGTTTCTTCCTGGAGCAAGTGTACATCTGTGTATATCGTTTATGTTTGCGTATATATGTTTTAACTCGTTGCACAAACGAGCGTGGGTGAATTCACATTTGCTAAAGTTACTTGCCATCTTATTTCTCGTTTCAAAGTATTTTAACTCTATGTACATATATATATATATCTTTAAGCAATGTGTTTTAAAAAAATCCGCATATAATGTCTCGTTTTTGCTAGCTAAAATTTACTATTTTCTTTCTAATTTTTTTTTTTTTTATTGCTGGTTTAACACTGAAGACACGATGCTTCTATTATTAGAACAAAGTTATTTCGACAAACACGCAAGTCAATTTCCGAATTATATTTTTTATATTTATTTATTTTTTTTTTTTTTTGAAAACTTTTATTCATTTTACTTTTTTTTTATAGGTATATATTTTTCTGTGTACATTGCTTTTCAAACACCTGAAACTTCAAAACGATTGAGGTAAAAGAAAAAAAAAAAAAAAAACATTATGACACAAAAACTTTTAACTTGTCTAAACTCTTTGAGAAATTTTTTATTTATAAAATAAAAATAAATCAACTTGAAAAAAATATATTATTATTAAAAATAGTATATAAAATTTCTTTTAATTATTTTACGTTATGTTTGTATATGATAAATGAAATATTTAAAAAAAAAAAAAAATTATAATAATAAAGAGGTAAAAAAAAAATATTAAAATTTTTTCACGAGGTTGTCTGGCTTTTTTAGAATTTACGTCATATTTTAGAAATAAAAAAAAATATTTAATTGATGTAAATATATATAAATAAAATTATTCGCATATTTAACAAAAAAAAAATAAATAAATTTGAAAAAATATAAATTCATTTTTGTTTGTGACAAAATATGTAAATTTATATATTATTTAAAAAAAAAAAAAAAACATAAAAACATAGATCAAGTTGAATGCATGACATGAAAGAGTAGTCTGAGACAAACTCAGCCATTAAACATATATATAAATTAAATTGATAAAAACTTTTATATAAATATTTAAAGTTGTTGTTGAGACAAGATATGATAGTATTTTCTAAACGTGGTGGTCGTGATAATTCGATAGGTGAATGTAACATCATGACAGCTGAGACACGAAAGTCACGACTCTTTTATATATAGTTTAATATATTTTTATAAGTTAATATTTGATTGTATTAATGTGACAAAAAAGTTGGCGTGAGAAATTATTTAAAATATGTCAAACTAATTAAAAGCTACAATCAATTTAATAGATATGTAGTTTGCAATTACAGTTTGAATTAAAAATAATAATAAAAACATGATTGTCATTAGATCATTATTACTCAACTCAATTTAAATCAAAATAAAA
Organism: Lysiphlebus fabarum; assembly: GCA_011426435.1. Classification (NCBI taxonomy): domain Eukaryota; kingdom Metazoa; phylum Arthropoda; class Insecta; order Hymenoptera; family Braconidae; genus Lysiphlebus; species Lysiphlebus fabarum. The sequence goes on from WSYQ01000009.1 coordinate 981,325, forward strand.
GCATATAATTCTATAGACTATTGTTTTTGTTTAAAAAATTAATAGTTTTTTTTTATCAATGACAAAAAAAAAAAATATATAACCAGAGTATTTATTACTAACGGAATATTTTTTTGTTGTAGATGATGAAATTAAAAAAAGAAAAATATATTTAAAAAAAAAAAAATACCACAGTAATCTAAATCTCTAAATAAATACGTGTTAAGACCGAAAAAAAAAAAAAAGATTTATATAAACAAAATAAAAAAAAAAAGAAAGATATCAGTACGATGAACTTGTCGAGAAATTTTTTAAATGATATATTCATGGATTTTTCCACAACCATCAATTATTATTTTAATCCAAAAAATATTTATATACATTTATTTATATATTTAAAAAAGTAACGAATAAAAATAGTTTTTTTTTTTTTAAATGTAAATAAAAGTTAATCATGATACAGCTGAATTAAGAAAAAAAAATATTAAAAATAAAATTTTTATTATATCAACTATTTATCATCACTTGATATCATCAAATGGCATTGATTAGAAAGCAAAAGTATATTTATTTTTTAAAAATTTTATATACCGTTATTCAGTCGTTTACCTTGTTTTTTTTTTTTTTTTTTTAAATTATATTATTATTTAATTTATTTTACAAAGAATGATAAAAAAAATAAATACTCATGCATATATTTTAAAAACGTTTAACTCACCACGTTGAAGATTTTATCCTTCAGAATCTCTTGACACTTTTTTTGAAAAGTAAACCCTTTTGTCGACACTTGTCACTCGGTTTGATACAAAAAAAAAATAAATAAATAAATAAAAAATTGGCAATCGAGATATAAAATGAGTATTAAAAAAAAAAAATAAATAAATGACAAATTAACACTAATAATTGTTGAATGTAAAAGTTGGAACACTGTCAATTGTTTTTGGAGAAAAATTTACTAGACAATTGTAACACTTGATTTATTTTTAATTATCATACAAATGCCACTTGTGTTGATATTATCAGTAAAACTTCAAGGATAAGATTATTAAACAGAGAAAAAATGATGAGATATTACATTATTTAAAAAAGCCTGAAAGGCAACACAGTGTTACTCTGACAGTTACTGAACGTTACTGAACCACTGAATTTATTCTCCACAAATATACTCGCGCATGTCTTTATACTTTTTTTTATATCACTTTTTATCATGACGCCATCTTGTGGAATCATTGTAGAATAATTTTATCAAAATACAAACACATATATTTTTTTTTAATTATTATAATTATTATTTTTAATATATAAACACTGCACAACACTTAATTAATTATTAATCACAATCACTTGTTACATTCACGATTAAAAAAAAAACCAACTTATTTGTATTTATAATTTGTATATACAAATTATATAAACACGATAAATTTGTCAACAAATTAACAAATTATTTTTAATTTAAAAAAAATTAATTAACTTTAAAAATTATGTATTTAAAAATTAATTTAAAAAAATATAAATATATTTGATAAAATAAAAAAAAAAACAATTTATTATTTAAAATAAAAAAATATTAATTAATATTTTTTTTTATTTATGCAAATATTGAGATTATAAAAAAAATACAAACAAAATAGAATTCATATTTGTCACATGAATGGCGCGCTTTTTCACCGAAGATGGAGGCTTGACTATCTCATAGACTGCCATCTGTTGGAAAACGAACGCGACAAAACTATCAAACAGCTTCCTTCTTTACCACCGCGATTTATAATAATAATAATAATAATGATGATGATGACGATCGATAATAATAATGGTAATATAAAAAAAATCGAAAAAATATGCACGAAAATATTATTTGATGTCGCGAAACGTTTATAAATTCATATTCTTTATTAAAAAAATTAAATTAAATAAATAAAATGTAAAAATAATTGAATGAATAAAAAAAAAAAAAAAAAAAGAAGCGAATCCAATTCAACAAGATTTATCCGACTTTTTCATGATATTAATAAAAAAAAATGATTAAAATTAATAAACAATTACTAATTATTGCCAGAAAAATTATAAAAAATAAAAAAATAATTTTTTTTTTTTACTAAAAAATTTCACAAAATGGCCGGCCATCTTGTGAAAAATTGTTGCCCCGAAAATATTAAAATATTGCCATAATTATATAAAATAAAATAAAAAATAAAAAAATTAATAAAAAATAGATTAAAATTTCAATAAATAAATTATTAATAATAAAATAAAATATAAAAAGGCACTATACCAGTAAAGCAGCAAAAAACAGGAGCACAAAAAAAAGTCACTTTATTACCGAAGTTTACACTCACCCGCGAACAGTTGCACACTGAGAAAAAAAACAAAAAACAACCGGCTGACCACTTGAAAAAAAAAAAAAAAAAAAGTCCTGTGGCACTCGATACCCATACACTTGACCCTTTCCACTTCCTCTCCCCCACATTCGTGAAGCAAGCAAATCAGTGCTCAACACAAATATATATTTTTTTTTTTTTCAACATGGATACTGTTTTATAATTTTATTGCATCTCACAATTATAATTTGGTAAATTATTAATATTATTTTATATTATTATATTAATTTTATTATTTAAAAAAATTATTAAATATTAATTAAATACAATTTATATATTTATTTAGATGTATTTTTTAATCAACTGGTGTTCTAAAATGTGGCGTCTGTTGTTCAAGCTTCATCAACAAAATAAAAAAAAAAAAAAAAAAAAAACCAAAATCAGGCAAGTTTGACATATTTATTTAGAATATTATTTATTTATTTATTATTTTTTATAATTATTAATTAATCATCATGTTTATAATGTCTATATTTTTTACGTTTTTTATTTTCTTCATGAATTTTTAATTTTTTAATTTTTCTCATATTATTAATGTATTCTATTTTTGGTGTTGGCATGCCCATTAATGCTACTGAATAATTACCAATACCTGGATTATTAAATACAATTTCATTATTAATTTTCCATTGTCCATAATTAATTTCTGATAATATATTAAAACCAATTGTTGTTGCTAATTTTTGAGTATCATTTGATGTAAACATTCCAACAACAGCTGGTATTTCAATTGTAATTGCAATTTCAATACAAGCCTCTAATAAATCAGTGTAAACATCTTTCAATTTATAACTTGGATGAACACAAATAATATAAATACGAATAATTTTTGATACATTTAATTGTTGATATAAATTTGATTTTTTTATTAATGCATTTTTTAAATTCATTAATTTAGCAAAAACATCACCATTTAATATCTATTTTTATAAATTTATTATATTATTTTTTAATTAATTAATAGATTCATGTAATTATTTATTTTAATTTTTACCTGTAATGTCATTCTAGAAAATGCATTGCTATTGTCTTCTAAACTATTGATTTTTAAAATTGCAGCACCAACAACTCTATCACTTTTTTTACTGATAGCAACAATGCTGTTATTTTCTTTCATCCAACTCAAAATTTCATCAAGATATGTTTGACTTGATATTGGATCATCAAGAAGTTTTGCTGATAGACACATTGGATCATCAGAAAAAAAATGATGCTGCAAAAAGAAATTGAAAATTTTTTTATTAATTTTATCATCATTTTTAATTTGTAAGTATTATTTTAATTATTACTTTTATTAAATGTAATACTTGTTGATAATGTTGTTCTTTTAGATCAATTATTTTACATGATTCTGAACAAGTCCATTGTAAAGGAGCTGTTATTTTTTCTTGCATTTTCATTATCAATTCTTCTTTTTCAATTTCTGATATTCTATTTTGTTTATATTCCATTTTGATATTGTTTTTTATTTATTGTTTAAATTATTATTTCAAAAAAAAAAATTTATCATCTTCTTGTTAATTTAATTTAATAATATTAATTTTTTTTTGTTTTATTTTATTGCAGAAAGTTGAAAGTTTATTAGAGCTGTTTGTCAAGATGTTGATCTCAAGTATATTTATACGAGATATAAAAATTATATTGACAGCTATCTTGAAAATTTTTAAAAAAGTTTTTTCATTATGTAAGTATTAATTTTATAATTAAATTTCAACTTCAATTTACCTGCATCAACTGTTTCATTGATTTAATTTGTTATTCAATTATTTTCTTAATTTGATAAAGCTTTATCAGCTCGTTAACATTGACTTGATAATACCTTTTTTAACAAAGTTAAAGTCTTGAAAATTTCTTGATATAATTTAGAAAAACATAATTATCTTGTTTTAGTTAATTGAAATAAAAAAATTAATTATTATTAAACTAACTTTCATGCTAAAAAAAATAAAAACATTGATGCAGATAATTTGTTAAAATAAAAATAATTTAATTGACAGTCAAAAAATAAAAATATAAAATTCATTTGTTAAAATTATAAATTAACCTACACATTTAATAATTAATAAAAATAATTATTTGATAGGAATTTACTTATCAGTATTTGGTGACAAGAAACTTTCCAAAGGACCAAGTAAAATAATGACAAACATCATGTAGCAAATTGGATCATGTGAGTAATTAATTATTATTATTTTTTTCACACTTTGTTCATCTTATTGAGACACATACAAATACATTCACAAGAATAGAAGTAAATTTATCAAAACAACATTATAAACAGACAACCCAATATTATTATCTCTGTATAAAAAAAAATAATTGTAAATTAAAAATTATTGATTTAAAGTATCTTATTTTACTTGAATCAATTGAAAAAAATATATATATAATCTCAATAGGGCTTGATTATTTTTTTTTAAAATTCTTATTCAGTATAATTTTATCAAGGCTTAAATAATTAAAATTAATTCAAGCAATTTATAATTGTTTGATATTTTTATTTATATTTTTTATGACTTCAACCAATTTATTTTGTTGAACTAAATTTCCAAGTATTTTTTTTTAATTTTAATTTTTTTTTTAAATTAAAAATTATAATTCATCTTTAAATTTATCATTTAATTTTCTATATGGTAAATTTTCTATAAAACTCATTCGTTTTTCATTGAGTTTATTTAACATAATCATTTTTTTTGGATTATTTATTGAAAAATATTCCAAATCTTGAGTTCTAACTGGTTTCCATTTAATTGATAATTGTTCTGTCACAATAGGAGTTGGATTACTGAAAATTATTTATAAAAATTATATAATTTATTAATTTTTATTATATAATTTATTAATATCATACCTATATTTTGCAAAATTAAACCAAATATTTGTTAACATATCAATCATTTGTTCGTCTTTCTCACTTGGCTTAATATTTGAATTAGAAATTAATTTATTTATTGGAAAAAGATATAATAAATCATCAGCATGTGAAACACCATAGTCTTCTTTACTGTCGTTAGTTTCAATCAATGATGTTGTTTTACCTCTGTATGAAAATTCATAGTAAAATACTGAGCTAACAAAATGTTTAAGATGATACTTAACTGACAAGTGGGTCCCTAAATTCATCCAAAAATCTGAATACATCTAAAACAAAAATTAAATCATTATATTTTTTTTTTGTAAAAATATTTTGATGATTATTTAATTATTAAAATTAATTTTAACATACATCAATTAAATCAGACTTTAATGATTTATCAATGATATTATTTTTAAAATAAAATTCACGTATTTTTTTAGCCATTTCTTTGTGATATTTTTTATCATGTGTCTGTTGATACAATAAAGTAATTGGTGCTAATTCTAGCCACTTGTCATTCAATATTTTAATTGAATCATCAGAATTAAAAAGATGAAATACTCGAAAAGCACCTTCATGTGATGTAATTCCTGTCATCCAAGGTATATCACTTACTTGACCAGTTTTTATTAATTCAACTGGATCATCAGTTAAAAATGCATCAGGATGTTTTGGTTCAATTACAACTCTAAATGGCATCATTGGATCCATGTCAAATACTTGAAATATTGAATCAACACTCATTATATCACTTGCATTTTTATTTTTAAGACATTCAACTAGACTTTCTGAATTTATTGTTGAACAATTGAGATATTTTCCAAGTTTATTTGCATTTTTAATTGCTGTTTCTTTATTATTAAATGCCCATGGAGATAATGCTGTTCCACTTTGTGAAATTCCACGTTGAAATAAATCTAAAATTATAAAATTTACGTGTATGTTAGATAAATTATCAATGACTCAAAATAATGCTTGATCCATGATGGAATTTTTTCTTAAAATAGTTGATAAATAAGTCTTTACTTGGCTTTTATTTTAATACAATTTTACCTTTTGCAAGTGGACTCATCATGTGATAATGAACACTTGCTCCTCCTGCACTTTCACCAAATAATGTTATTTGATTTGGATCACCTCCAAAAGCATCAATATTCTCTCTGACCCATCTAAAAATATTACAATATGTTACATGGATTATTGTAAAATTTTTTTGATTGTCTTATCTTTTACCTTATTGCTTGGACTTGATCTTTCATTCCATAGTTACCAGGTGATACCATATCTTGGGTACTTAAAAAACCCAATGGACCAAGTCTGTTGATTTAAATATTTAATTACATGTTTAAAAAATATGTGATTATTATTTATTTATTATACCTGTAGTTTATTGTTACTAAAACAACGTCGTGATCAAGAAAATAAATTGGACTGTGAAAATCTGAGTGACCAGATCCTTCTAGCCATGCACCTCCTTTATTTATTGAAAATAAAATATTATTATTAAATTATTAAAAATATTATTATTTAAATTAAAATAATACTTTCCATGAATCCAAATCATTACTGGATATTTATTTGGTATTTTTTCTGTATTTAAAATTGGTAATTTAGGTGTGTATACATTAAGATAAAGACAATCCTCTGAACCAATTATTTTATCAAATGAATTATGTTCTGCATAATTATTTACTTGAATGCACATTTCTGCATCTTCTTTTGCTGATCGTGTACCTTTCCATGATGCAGCAGGTTTTGGAGACTGTTAAATATTCACAAATTCAATATAAAAAAAATCTAAATGTAATAATTAATTTTTTAAAAAACAAACTTTGAATCGTAGTTCACCAATTGGTGCTAGTGCATATGGTATTCCTCTAAATGAATAAAAATTTCTTCCATTTTTAGATTTCATTAATGAACCTTCAAGAGTTCCATTTTTTATTTTAACAATTGGTGTAGCATCATTTAAAATACTACATATCCAAATTGTAATAAATAATTTAAACATTACACTTGTTATTAATATATATTATGTAAAAATTTTAGAAAATCAATTGCTATAAAAAATTTAACGCTTAATTGCTCTTGACTCAGCAAGACTGAGTATAAAATTTTATTATATAATGTAGTTCTTTTTGCTTTGTCATTTAGATAATTTTTGTTTGCTTAAAATTGTTATTTTCTTTTCTTAATCTGTTAATCAATTGACATAATCATTTTATCATCATGATCAGTCAACGTTCCCATTGTATTTCTTATTTTTTTTCAAGAATAAATATAAAATATTAAGATATTTTTTTAATTTTTTTATTTATTTATTTTTTATCATTTGACTTGCTATAAGTTAATTACCTTGTTATCATTAAACTTGTTTAACAACGTTACTATGTCGAGGACAATACAATTATAAAAAATTGATTAAAAAAAAAAAAAACTGTATATTTTATTGCATTGAAATAATATTAAATATTCTTCATTTATTTATTTTTTTTTTTAATTTTTTTGTATGACTTAGAAATAAAAATTAAATACATGTTTTTATAAAAAAATAATTGACTAAAATTTGAATAGAAAAAAAAAAAAAAAAAAATTCCAACACCAACACATTATTACGTTTATAAATTAAAATTAAAAAAATATATATTATAATTCATCTTTGATATCTTCAATGTCTATGTGATTATAAGATTGATTAAAATTCAGTTGATACAAAGTTTCATCCCAAAATTTAATTCTTTCTTTATTAAGATTATCTGACATTTTTATATCCATTGAATTTTTTATTTCAAGATATTCTAAATTATCTGTTTGCACTGGTAGCCATTTAATTGGATTATTTTTTGTACAATCAGGTGTTGGATTTCTAAAATATAAAAAAATAATATTTAATATTACAAATATATTTTAAATCATTATTTTTAATTATTTAATTAGTTGATTTATTAACAAACCCAGTTTTTGCAAAGTTGTACCATAATTGAGTCATAATATCAATCATATTATTATCATTTGTACTTATTGGTAATCCAATTAAATTAAAAAAAAATTTTATATCAACTGGAAAAATATATTGGAGTTCATCTCCATGACATACACCATAATCTTCAAAAAAAGTAAATACATTTGATACTGAGTATCTTCCTCTGTATGATAAATAGTAATAATAAACAGGATTTGAAAATTTTTCAAGATGTGTTTTGACAGATTTAAAAGCTGGTAAACCAAACCATCCATCAGTATACATCTGTAATTTAAAAAATAATTTATATATATATTTAATAGTGTTTTAAACATAAATAATTAAGATTTAAAAATATTTTTTATTTACATTTATCAAATCAAATTTAGAATTTGCATCAATAATTTTGTTACCAAAATAAAATTCACGAATTTTTTTAGTAACTGTAGCATGTAAATTTTTTGGACAAGTATGTTCATAAAGTAATATCATTGGCGCAAGTTCAGACCATTTTTCATTTAATTCATAAATAAAATTTTTTTTATTATAAAAATAATGTAAAACTCTTATTGAACCTTCTTCTGAATTAATTCCAGTAAGCCAAGGTACATCATTGATATTTCCATTGTTTAAAGATTCATATGGATTTTCTTTTAAAAATGCTGATGAATGATTTGGTTCAATAACTGGTCTAAATGTAATTACTGGATCAATTGACCATATTGGTATTTTTTCTTGCATTTCAATAATATCAATTGCATTTAATTTTCGTAAACAATTAACAAGTTCAATTGAATTTTTAGTTGAACAATTTAACATGTTACCTAAACGTACAGCTATTTTTTTAGCTTGTCCTGGTTGATGTAAAGCCCATGGAGAATAAATATTTCCACTTTGTGAGATAGCACGATGAAAAAGTCCTGTTGAATAATTAAATCATAATATTATTTAATTCAATTAATTATAAATTAATAAATTAAATATTAATAAACCTTTTGATAAATGACTTATCATATGATAATGAACACTTGCTGCACCAGCACTTTCACCAAATATTGTTATTTGATTTGGATCACCTCCAAAAGCAGCAATGTTTTCATTGATCCATCTAATAAATTACATCAACATTATATTTATTTTAAATTATATTTTTTAATAATTATATTTTATTTATTTTAAACCTTAATGCTTGCACTTGATCTTTCATTCCTAAATTACCAGGTAATATCATGTCTTCAGTACTGAGAAAACCAAAAGGTCCTAATCTGTAAAAATAAGCAATTTAAAAAATTATTCAAATATTTATTTGTTGTTTTTATTAATTTTACAGTATCAACCTGTAGTTAAAAGTGACTAGGACAACATCATGATCAAGAAGATATTTTGGACCATAAAGTTTTGAGTAACCAGAGCCACAGTGAAATCCTCCACCATGAAACCACACCATCACTGGGTAAGTTTGTTTTATACTTTCATTTTTATCGATCATCAATTGTGGAGTGTATACATTTATATAAAGACAGTCCTCAGAACCACTTATTTTTCTATTAGTTAAAATGCTTTTTTGTAGACACATGTCTGCATCTTTTTGAGCAATATATATATCTGTCCATGAATCAGCTGGTTGAGGTAACTGTAATTAAATGTTTACTATAAATAATTATTTTTTTATCAATTATAATAATTGATATGTTGATATGTTGATATGTTACCTCAAAACGTAAATCACCGATTGGTGGACGTGCATATGGTATACCTTGAAATGAAAATATTTGTCTTCCATTTCTAGTTGTTATTATTGATCCTTGTAGTGTTCCATTTTTAATCGTTACCATCGGTGATGCCAACACAAGTCCACAAAAAAAATAAATAATAGTTAAAACTTTTACAATCAATAACATTATTTTATTGTTATTTTTTTTTTTATACTTTTTATTTTATTGAGTATAAAAATTATATATTTTTTAGCTATGTAAATTATTGATGTTTACACTCTGACATAACCAGCACAACTGTCGATAACCCGTTTTTTTTTAATAGTCTTGTATCATTATCATTTTCCGTAACAGTTTTTTAATGTAGAAAGTCCATACTGTCTTGTACATTGTTACTGTTGTTGGCCACGATTAATATTACCTTGGTTTCTCAAGCATAATTCTTACATCTTTATACAAATAAATAATAATAAATATTAAAAAAAAAAAAAAAAGAAAAAAAAATAATTAAAAAATAAATTTTTTTTTTTTTTTTTTCTGTATTTAAATTATTTTTATTATATAGAAAAAAATAAATTATAATTATAAAATTGATAATTTGTTGATAATACATTAATCATTATTGAAGTAAAATTATTTTTTATTTTTTTCTATTTTTAATTGTTGACATGATATATACAATTTTTATAATTAAAAATTATTACAATTCATCTTTATTTTTATTTAAAAATGGAACAACATTTGCACGATATGGAATACTATTCCAAAATGCAATTCTATTACTTAAAAAATTTTTTAACATTTTAAAACTTGTTGAATTTCTAATATCAAAGTATTCAAGTTCTTCACTTTGTACTGCTTTCCATTCTATTGGTAATTTTTCTGTTAATTCTGGTGTAGGATTTCTGTAATACAAATTAAATTATATTATTATAATAATATTTTTTAAATGTTTCATTAATTAATATTATTATTATTATTATTTTTAAATTGAATTGAATAAATACCCAGTTTTTGCAAAATTGTACCACAAGTTTGTCATCACATGAGCAACATTTAAATCTTCAGTTGCTACAGGAAATGATATAAGATCAAAAAAAAATTTTAAATTAATTGGAAATAAATATTGAAGTTCATCTGCATGATTAACTCCATAATCTCCAAAAAAATCAATTAAATTTGTGCTTGAGTATCTTCCTTTGTATGCAAAATGATAAAAATATACTGGACTTGAAAATTTTTTAATATGAGTTTTAACTGATTCACAAGTTCCAACATTAAACCACGCATCTGAATACATCTGCAAAACAAAGATAAGATAAAATATTATTTAATCACTCAAAATCACTGATTAATATTTTTTTTATCTATGTATAATTAATGACTTGCATTTGTCAGTTCTGTTTTTGTTGTTCGAGTAATATTCTTATCACCAAAATAAAATTTACGTATTTTGTTTGATACTTCAGCTTGAAGATTTTTAGGACAGTTATCATCATATACCAAAGATACAGGTGCATACTTTGTCCATTTTTCATTGAGTATATTTATCGTGTCTTTTTCGTCATTGCTATATAAACTTGCCACTCTCAGTGAGCCTTCATGAGAAGTTAATCCAGTTAACCATGGAACATCATTTATTTGACCTTTTTCAATTAATTTAATTGGTTCTTCATTTAAAAAAGCACTTGGATGATCAGGTTCAATTGCTAGTTTATATGTGATTAGTGGATCTCGTCCGAGAACCTTCAATAATTAATTCAAAAATAAATATTAAAACATATTTAAATTGAATATTCAATTTTTTTACCTTGAAATTATTATCAGTTTCAATGATTGTTTTAGCATCAATATTACGCATGCAATGAACAAAGTCCATTGAATTATTATCTGTTGTACAATTCATCATTTTACCTAAACGTTTAGCATGTTTTTTTGCTGCTCCAGGTCTGTATACTGTCCATGGAGAATGAATTGTTCCACTTTGTGATATTACTCGATGGAACAAACCTGAATATCATAGTCAAAAATATTTATATGAAATAATTATTTAAAGTAATTAAACCATAAAAAGAAAAAGATAAATATACCTTTAGAAAGGGGACTTATCATGTGATAATGAGTACAAACTCCACCAGCACTTTCACCAAATATTGTTACTTGATTTGGATCACCACCAAATTTATCAATATTCTCATTGACCCATCTAAATATATAATCATAATATTATTTATCATTTATAATTGTTTATGATAAAAATTATTTACCTCAACGCTTGTACTTGATCTTTCATTCCTAAATTACCAGGTAAAATTGTATCTTCAGTACTTAAAAAACCTAATGGTCCAAGTCTATATTAAATAATAAAATTTTATTTTATAATTTATTTTTAAATATAAAAAAATAACTTACTATATTGTTTATAAAAATTTTTTACCTATAATTTATGGTAACAAGTACAGTATTATAGTCTAGAAGATAGCCAGGTCCAAAAAATTTTGAATATCCTGATCCACCAACAAATGCTCCACCGTGTATCCAAAACATGACTGGATATTTTTCATCAACATGTTGATTTTTTAAATTTGGTAATTTTGGAGTATAAACATTGAGATAAAGACAATTTTCTGAACCAATAATTTCAGTTGATGATAAAAAATCACGTTGAATACAGACTTCTGGATCTTTATTTGCAATAAGAACATCAGCCCATGCATTTGCTGGTTGTGGTACCTAATATATATAAATATTTATTTTTTTAAATATAAAAAACAATCAAATAACATTTAAAAATTTAAAATTTTTCAATTCTTTAATAAAAGCCGTTGAACTTTATTATTTTATTATAAAATAACAAAAAATAATCAAGATTTTGTTTTTTAAAATTTTTATCATTTAAAAATACAGCATAATTAAGTTCAATTTACATACATATAAATAGGAGTTCAATGTACATATAAGTTTTATTATTATAGAAAAAAAAAAACAAATGATGAAAAAAATCTATTTTAATCTGTTGTTATTAAAAACAAAGTCATTAACAAGGCTTCATCATCGTATACCATCAATCGTTGACTATTTCTATTTTTAATCTTGATTTATTTTTTCTCACAAATAATTTAATTATTTATTATTTATAGATATAGATCACACCAATACAATTGAATCAATTAATTTATTCAAATTTTTAACTTGTAAAAAAAAGTATTTTATTTTACCTCAAAACGTAATTTTCCAATTGGTGGAAGTGCATATGGAATACCTTGAAATGAAAATAGATTTCTTCCACTATTGGTTGTAATTAGTAAGCCTTCAATTGTACCATTTTTAATGTTTACAATTGGTGATAATGCTACAGTAAATAAAAAACAGCAACAGCTCACAATAAAAAAACAAGTCACTGCAAACTTTGTACCCATTATTGACCATTTGTGTGACGTAAGCTATTATGTATATTATTAATGGTCGCGTGTTGGCCTCGTCGACTTAACTGTCAGCTGTATTATTTCGAATACATATAATATAAAATCCCCCACCTTGCAAAACAGTTTATTCGTGCTATGTATTTTCTCGTTTGATTTAGAAAAATTTACGTAACATTGAAAATAATAATATCGAATAAATATAAATATATATACCTAAACTAATGAATACATTATATTTTTATATTGATTTTTTAGTGCTATACTTGATTTACCACTTTAGTGCATGTATTGTATTTTTAGTTAATTTACAATTCATCTTTGATATTATTTTTATAACTATTGTCAATATACTCAAGTAAATTTCTCCAAAATTGTGTTCTCTCTGGATTTAGGTTTTTAGACATCTTCATTGTTTGAGGATTTTCAATATGTAAATATTCGCTGTCTTCAGTTCTAATTGGTTTCCACTTGGTTGATAATTCATTTGTGATTGTTGGTGTTGGATTACTTTAAAAAAAATTTTTTTTAAATATAAAACATAAGACTTTTGTTTGAAAATCGATAAAATATTCAAAAATTTATTTACCCAGTTTTAACAAAATTGTACCAAAGCGTAGTTAATATATCAACCATTCTCAAGTCTTCTTTAGTATATGTGTTTTTATAATCACCCATTGGAAAAAGATAGAGTAATTCATCACAGTGACATACTCCGAAATCGTCTTTACTTGAACCAAATATTTGTGAAAATGAATATGAACCTTTATAACTAAAGTAATAAAAAAATACAGGACTTGAAAGTGATTGCAGATGAACAATATTTGCTAAATCAGCTGCAGTATTAAACCATGCATCCGAGTACATCTACAAAAAAATATTAAAAATTTAGAAATAATAATATAAACATTAAAAAATCTCAAGCTTACGTCAACTAATTTCCATTTTGTCGAAATATCAATATCTTTGTCTTCAAAATAAAAGTCGCGAACTTTATTGACAATGTTTATCTGTTCTTTTTTAGAAACAAGATCGTCAATAAATAACGACATTGGTGCATGATCTATCCACTTGTTATTTATGATTTTAATCAATATTTTATTTTCATGATTATATAACGGTGCTGCTTTGAGTGATCCTTCGTGTGAAGTTAGTCCAGTCATCCATGGCACATCAGAAACTTGCCCAGTATTAATTAAAGTAATTGGATCATCTTTCATAAATGCACCTGGATGATCAGGTTCAATTACGGGTCTAAATGGAATTGTTGGATCCCAATGAAATACCTAACAATGTTTTTTCGATTTAAAAAAAAAGTTTACAGTAATTAAAAAAGAATACTTTAATATTAGTTAATGTAGTACTTGTAACATATTTTCTGCATCAACCATTTCTTTTGCATCTTTTAATCTAAGACAATTAATCATTTCAATCGAATTTTTTGTTGGACATTCTAAATTCTCAGCCAAACGTTTTGCATAATTAGTTCCTTTTTTTGATTTTGATAAAGCCCATGGGGCGAGTGAATTCCCACTTTGCGATATTGCACGATGAAATAATCCTGAAAGAAAATAAATTATTTATCTTGCGAGAAAGGAATATTTCATGTCATTGTTGATTATCACTCAGTAAAAAAATAACTCATTCGATTCAAAATAATTCATTTTAAACCTTTCGAAAGAGGACTAATTATATGATGATGGACACTAGCCCCACCAGCACTTTCGCCAAAGATTGTAACACTATTGGGATCTCCACTAAACGCTACTATATTTTCCTGTACCCATTTTAACGCAAGTACTTGATCTTTTAACCCCATGTTTCCAGGTGCTACCATGTCTTGTGTACTCAAAAATCCCAATGCTCCAACTCTATAATTTATCGTGACCAATACTATGTCATGATCGAGAAGAAATTCAGGACTATATAAATCACTGTTACCAGAGCCAGCCAAGAATCCACCACCATGGATCCATACCATGACAGGTAATAATATTTTATTATTATTATGTAAACGAGGAGTATAAACATTTAAATAAAGACAATCTTCAACTCCAACTACGTCATTTTGATTGATGAATTTATTTTTTTGTGTACAGATTGGTCCATCATTTTTAGCTGATCGTATTCCTTCCCAAGATTTTGCTGGCTGAGCTGTCTGGTAAGTCAATACAATTTTTTATTACAAAACTAACTAGTTTACATTTAAAATAAAATAAAAAAAATTAGTCTTACTTGAAATCGTAATTGTCCAACTGGTGGAAGTGCATAAGGTATACTTCGAAAAGCGTAAAATTCCCTTTCGTATCTTGATTTTAATGATATCCCTTCAAGTGTGCCATTGGTGATATCAACAAGTATTGAACCACTTGCAATGATGATGCAAAGTGTAATTGAAAATATAAAATAAATTTTTTTAGACAGTTCATACATTATTTGGCTTCAATAAGTGACAAAGTACTGAAGAAATATTGTCAACTTGTGATTTACAATTACGAATGATGAACTAAATGTTAATTCTAAAAAAAATCTAACGAAACATGCAACCATAATCTATACGTTACGTGATCAGTGAGATTGCATTTATTTATAATGATATATTTTTTTAAGTGCAGTATCGGAACTTGCTATTGACATATAAAACTTAAGTCTACCATTAAATATGTAATTATTCTTCGTATTTAGTATTTTTCATGAGACTAAAAAAAAAAAAAAATATAATTTTAAATTACTGAAACAGAATTTATTTTTAATATGCATTATACTTTTATTGAGAGAATTTTTTTTATAATTTTTTTTTCCGATAGTATACTCAATTCACTACTTAATCATTAATTTTGGTTGGTTTTGACATTTATCTTCGATATTCTTAAACTCGAAGAAAAAACATACATACAATTACATATGATAGAATAGAACCTGAAAAAATATAAATAATATACAATGTATTTATTATATAATATATAATTATATGCAATAATATTGTATTTATTTTAATATATGCTATTCATAGTTTTTTCTTTTTTACATATCAGTTTTCTATGAATATAAATTTCTCCAAAATAAAGTTCTCTCCGGATTAAGGTTTTTAGACATTTTCATTTTTTGAGGATTTTCAATATGTAAATATTCGTGGTTTTCAGTTCTAATTGGTTTCCACTTGGTTGATAATTCATTTGTAATTGTTGGTGTTGGATTACTATGAAAAATAATATTTTTTTTAATTAAAATTAAAAGTACTTTCGTTTGAAAGTCGATAAAATATTCAAAAATTTATTTACCCAAATTTAGCGAAATTGTACCAAAGGGTAGTTAATACGTCGACCATTTTTAGGTCTTCTTCAGTGTATGTATTTTTGAAATCACCCATTGGAAAAAGGTAAAGTAATTCGTCACAGTGACACACACCAAAATCGTCTTTACTTGAACTAAATATTTGGGAAAACGAATATGAACCTTTATAACTAAAGTAATAAAAAAATACAGAACTTGAAAGTGATTGAAGATGCGCAATAATTGCTAAATCAGCTCCAGAATTAAACCATGTGTCTGAAATCATCTACAAATAAATATTCAAAATTAAGAAATAATTATATCGTCATTACTAGATTTCCAAACTTACGTCAATAAAATTAAATTTCGTTGAAATATCAATATCTTTGTCATTAAAATAAAATTCACGACTTTTATTGACAATATTAATCTGCTCTTTTTCGGAAACAAAATCATCAAAAAATATAGTTGCTGCTCCAAGTTCTATCCAGTTTTTATTTAAGATTTCAACTAACATTTCATTTCCATAATCATACAATGGTGCTGCTTTAAGCGAACCTTCATGTGAAACTAATCCAGTCATCCATGGCACATCAGAAACTCGCCCCGCATTGAGCAAAGTAAGTGGATCGTCTTTAATAAATGCACCTGGATGGTCAGGCTCAATTACAGGTTTAAATGGAATTAATGGGTCCCAGTGAAATACCTAACAATATTCAACTTTTTTAGAATTAAAATAATTATTCAATTCGTCTAAAAAAAAAAAAAAAAAAAAAAAAAGAAATTAAATTACATACTCGAAACGAATGTTCAGCGTCAATAATTTTTTTTGCATCTTTTTCTCTAAGACAATTAATCATTTCAATCGAATTTTTTGTTGGACATTCTAAATGCTCAGCTAAACGTTGTGCATAAATTTTTGATTTGTTTGTTTTTGATAAAGCCCATGGATTTAGTGAATTTCCACTCTCGGATATCGCACGATGAAATAACCCTGAAAAAAAATTAATCATACTATCGGTATTGACTCATAAAAAAAAAAAAAGAACAAGCATTTAAACCTTTTGAAAGAGGACTAATTATATGATGATGGACACTAGCCCCCCCAGCGCTTTCGCCAAAAATTGTTACACTATTTGGATCTCCACTAAACGCTGCAATATTTTCTTGAACCCATTTTAATGCAAGTACTTGATCTTTTAATCCCATGTTTCCAGGTATTACCATGTCTTGTGTACTTAAAAAACCCAAGGGTCCGAGTCTATAATTAATCGTGACCAATACTAAGTCATGGTCAAGTAAAAATTCAGGACCTGAAGACTTGCTATTACCAGATCCAGCTAAGAATCCACCACCATGGATCCATACCATAACAGGTAATAATATTTTATCGTTATTTGGTTTGCGAGGTGTATAAACATTTAAATAAAGACAATCTTCATCTCCAACTACATTTTTTTGATTTGTTAATTTATTTCTTTGGGTGCAGATTGGTGCATCATCTTTTGCTGATCGTATTCCTTCCCAAGATTCTGCTGGCTGAGCTGTCTGGTAAGTCATTTTAATTTTTTATTATAAAATTTAAAAAATATTCTTCAATCCAAAAGTTACTATTTTTTTTTTTTTCAAATAAAATAAAAAATATTAATCTTACTTGAAATCGTAATTGTCCAACTGGTGGAAGTGCGTAAGGTATACTTCGAAAAGCATAAAATTCCCTTTCGTATCTTGATTTCAATATAATCCCTTCAAGTGTGCCATTTGTAATATCGACAAGTATCGAACCTCTTGCATTGATAATACAGAGTGAAATTAAAAAATAAAAATTAATTTTTTTATACAATTCATACATTATTCGGCTTTTGATAAGTTATAAAGTATACTGAAAAATATAACTTTTACGAATGATAAACTAAAAGTAACTTTAACTAAACACGCAAATACAATGCATACCATTTCGGATCAGCAAGGCTATTTATTTATAATAATAAATTTATAATTATAAATTAAGTCTTTGTAACTATACTTGCTGTTGACATGTGACATTATTTTAGTTATTATCAATTAATTACTGTCATCCTTACATTTAGTAGAAAAAATTATTAATTCTAGACTTCAATCACTTCTCTATCACGAGATGTTATTTTGATTTTTTTTTTTTTTTACATAATTTAATATTAGATGATAGTTGAAATTAATTTTACAATTTTATTTAATGTCTACTTTTATAACTTAAATCTATATAGAAAACAAAAATATTTATTTTTTTTATTCTATCTCATTTTACAATTCGTTTTTTCTAGAAAACTCTTTATTTACATTTTCATTTTCTGCTTGATTGATGAGAGATGTCAAAAATTTCATTCTGTCTCTATTAAGATTACTCGACATCTTAATATTATGTGGATTTTTAATCAAAAGATATTCATGAGCTTTTGTTGTCACTGGTTTCCATTCAACTGGTACATTTTGTGTTATTGTCGGTGTAGGATTTCTATTATTAAAATAAAAACAAAAATTATCGTTTGCATCTGATATAAAAAATAATCACGAGTTAACTCACCCAGTCTTTGCAAAATTATACCAAGCAGTTGTTAGAAAGTCAATAATTTTATGACTATCCTCTGTTAATACATATTCTGGAAACCTTAATTCACCAATTGGAAATAGATACAGTAATTCATCAGCATGACAGACTCCATATGTTCCTTTGGGATCACCAAATACTGTGGAAAGTGATGTGGCACCTTTGTAAGCAAATTCGTAATAATAGATAGGACTAGTATATAACTCCAAGTAATATTGGACACACAGATCCATTCCGTACGCAATATGAATATCGGTGTACATCTATGACAAGAAACAAATTCAAATTGAAAAATTAAATAAATTGAATAATTCATATTTTATAGTAATAATATTTGTATCAATTAAATTACATCAATCAAATTCCATTTACTTGATTCATCAATTGCTTTATCACCAAAATAAAATTTACGAATTTTTTTAATATTTTTTGCTAAAATATTGTAGGGAAAAACTTCATTAAGATACAAACTAGTTGGTCCTAGTTTAAGCCAGTTGTCATTCAACTCTTTAACGTAACTACGTTCTCCAAAACCATGAAATAATGCTGCAGCTCTTATTCCTCCTTCATGAGATGTTATACCTGTCATCCAAGGAACATCTGAAATATTTCCACTCTTAACAATATTTAAAGGAAAATCATTGATAAATGCCTCTGGATGATTTGGTTCATTTACAACTCTAAATGGAGCTACTGGATCATAGCCAAACATCTGTAAAATAAAAAAAGTTATGCTATAATTTTATTAAAATAAAATTTATCATAAACGATTTTATAATTTAAAAATATATTAAACAAAAAACAAAAAAAATCAATAAACCTGAAATATTTTTTCTGCTTCGATAATATCAGCAGCATCTAATTTACGAAGACATTCAATAAGTTGTATTGAATCATTTGTATGACATCCCAAGTGTTGAGCCAAAAGTTGAGAATTTTTTTTTGAGACATTTAGACTATTAAAAGCCCAAGGTAATGGAGCTACTCCACTTTGTGAAATAGCTCGATGAAAAAGACCTGTTTTAATGATATATTAAAAATCGTTTATAAATTATTTTTATTTTTTTCGTTTTTTTGTATAAATATAAATGAACTTGAAACTGATAAATTAACCTTTAGATAGTGGACTTATCATGTGATAATGAATACAAGCACCACCAGCACTTTCACCAAATATTGTCACACAATTTGGATCACCATTAAATGCTGCAATATTTTCTTTGACCCATTTTAATGCCATTACTTGATCTTTCATTCCTAAATTACCAGGTGATACCATATCACCAGTACTTAAAAATCCTATTGCACCAAGTCTATAATTTATAGTCACCAAAACAATATCATGATCAAGAAGATATTTTGGACCAAATGCAAATCCTTCACCTGAAATAAATGCACCTCCATGAATCCATACCATAACAGGAAATTTTTTATCCTCAGTATTTTTTAATTTTGGAGTGTACACATTCAGATATAGACAATCTTCTTGACCATTAACAATTTTTTGATTTACAAAAACATCTTTTTGTGTACACTTTGGAGGTATTTTCATTGATTTACGTATTCCAGTCCAAGAAGCAGCTGGTTGTGGTGGCTAAAAAATTAAAAAACAATATCAATAAGTTTTTTTTCTTTTATTTTAAAAATTTTTCCAAATATTTTAATATGTACATAATATATTTAAAATAACATAAATAATTTTTATTTTACCTCAAATCTTAATTTACCAAGTGGAGGAATTGCATATGGTATACCTTGAAAAGAAAAAATTTCTCTTCCATTTCGTGATTGCATTGTTGTTCCCTCAAGTGTACCATTTTTTATATTTACAATTGGTGATGTCTTTGCACAAATACTTAATCCACAAATTAAAAAAAAAGATATGACAGTTGATGCACTCATAATTAACATCTTCAGTGTCTGAAAACTCTCTGTTGACTGATTGAAATACGTCAGATATGTACTTTGTATCAGAATAAAAAAAAAAAACAAAGATCTTGAACTTTGGACCAAATAGCTTTTTATCACTTGGTTTTCTCAACTATACATGCACATAATGATATAACTTGAAGTATAATAACATCCAATCAAAAAGAAATATAGATAATAAAAATATTTTATTTTTTTTAAAACATCAATCTAAATTTTATTTACCCATTAGTTTATTTTTTTTTTTGACAAATAAAAACAAATAAAATATTGGCAAGTCATTATTTTTTTTTTTTTTAATATATTTTAATTATACATTTTGTGATTTAAAATTTTATTTTTATATAAAATAAATACTTGAATAAATTGAAAATTATAATTTTTTACATTTATCTTACATATTTCTAACTAAATAATGATTCAAAAAAAAATTTTATAATTTAAAATAATTATATTCGATAATTTAATTTATTTACAACTCATCTTTTATTTTTTTTAAATTTTTATATTTATCAAGTGTCCATCTAAGTTGTGATAATGAATGCCAAAATTTAATTCTCTCAGGATAAAGATTTTTTGACATTGAAAGTTTATTTGGTTTTTCAATTAATAAATATTCAAGTTCTTCACTTTCAACTGGTGTCCATTTAACTGGAATATTTTTTGTTATCTCAGGAGTAGGATTTCTATAAATATATTATTTTAATAAATAATAATTGTTTCATTTAAATATTGTTGTTGTTATTATTATTATTTATGTTTGAATTATTTACCCAGTATTTGCAAAATTAAACCAAAGCTCTGTTAATATATCAATCATTTTATTGTCCTCTGTTGTGAGACTAATGTCACTAAAAAAACGTTCAGCAAGTGGAAATAAATATTGAAGTTCATCACCATGAATGACTCCATAATTACTTGTTGATTTACCAAGACGTTTTCCCATTGTTGCTGTACCATTATAAGCAAAATGATAATAATATACTGGACTAATTTTTTTTCTAAAATGATCTCTAATACTCATTTCAACATAAGCAAATCCAACTCCATCACTCAACATCTAAATTAAAAAAAAAAAAAACAAAAACAAAATAAATACTATATTATTTTTAATTATAAAAAAATTAAAACATGATTATAAAAATTATATTCACCAACATTTATAATATCAAATTTTGTTGATTCATCAATTGTTTTATCATTTAAATAAAATTTACGTATTTTTTTACTAATTTCATCTTGATATTCTTTTGGACAAATATCTGCATATAAAAATGTATGTGGTGCCAATTTAATCCAATTATCATTTAAAATATTTAAAAAATTATCATTTTTTCCTTCATTAATAGCAACTGGATAACCACCTTCATGTGAATTGATTCCCATTAACCATGGAATATCATCCCAATTATTATTTTCTATTAATTCAATTGGTTCTTTTGTTAAAAAAGCACCTGAATGATCAATTTCAATGACTGGTTTAAAAGGTGATAATGATAAATAATCATTATTTTCAAATTTTTTATCTGTCAATACAATGTCAGCTGAACTTTTTTGTCTAAGACATTTTAATAATATTGATGTATTATCAGTTGGACAATTTAAAAATTCACCAAATTTTATTGCATAATTTTTTGCTAAACCTGGAGCATTATATACCCAGGGACATCGAGCTGTTCCACTTTGTCCAATAACACGATGAAATAAACCTGAAATATTATTTAATTAAAAAAAAAAATTATAATAATTTTATTAATATATTATTGAAATATTTACCTTTTGAAAGAGAACTCATCATGTGTAAATTTGCACTAGCAGCACCAGCACTTTGTCCAAATAATGTAACACGATTTGGATCACCTCCAAATGCTCTAATATTTTCATTGACCCATCTGAAAAAAAAAAAAGAAATTATCATTTTTATAATTATATTATTATAAAAATTATTTTTAATGTTTACCTTATTGCTTGTGCTTGATCCTTCAAGCCTTGATTACCAGGTAATATCATGTCTTCTGTACTGAGAAATCCTAATGCTCCAAGTCTAAAAAAATTTATTATTATTTTTAATATAAATAAAATTATAATTACCAGATAAATTATTTAGTATTAATTTTAAATATTACCTATAATTAACACAAACAAGAACAACATCATGATCAAGAAGAAATTTTGGTCCATAAAATAATGAATGACCTGTTCCAGTATCAAAACCTCCACCATGCAACCAAATCATAACTGGTAAACCAGTTGCTTGTTCATTTTCATCATTTAATGATGGTAATTTTGGAGTATATATATTTAAATAAAGACAATCTTCATCACCAAATAATTCTTCATGATTATTTAAAGTATATTTTTGAATACAAGAATTACCATCATATCTTGCTGATCTTATTCCACTCCAACTAGCAGCTGGACGTGGTGGCTATATTTTTAGTATTATTTATTTTTCTTTTAAAATTATATTTACTTTTATTTATTTATTTATTTATTTTTGTAAATGTCATTATATCTTACCTCAAAACGTAAATCACCAATTGGTGATAGAGCATATGGTATTCCTCTGTATGCAAAAAAATTACGACCATATCTTGATTGCATAACTGTACCTACTAATGATCCATTTTTTACATCAACTATTGGTGACGTTGCACTAAATAAATATTCAAATAATACAAAACTTAATAATTTTAATGCATTCATCATTGAGTATTCACTATATAACATACTGTCTTTCAGTTGACAGTTTGTGTAATAATTACACCTCATTATATATACTTGTAGATACTTATTCATTTATTTATTTTTTTTTTTTGAAAAAATAAATAAATACTAAATACAACTGTAAAAGTGTTTGCTTAATAATATCAATAATATTTTAATGATATAATTTAAAATTTATGTTTTGTTATTGATTTTTATTAACAATTTTTTTTATATAATTTTTTTAAATTTATAAAAATAAAAATTAGTTTATTATTTATAATTCTTATTTTAAATATTTATCAAATTTTAAATTTTAAATTAATTTATATATAATTATGAACATTGCTTGGTAGTTTATTTAAATTTTTTTACAATTCATCTTTAATAATTAGTTTTTCATTTGACATTTTAACTGCTGCACGATGTGGTAAATTTTCCCAAAATTTCATTCTTTCGTAGAGTAAATTTTTGGACATTGTTATATTATTTGAATTTTCAATATGAAGATATTCAAGTTCTTGAGTACGTACTGGTTTCCATTTTAATGGTAGTTGTGAAGTAAACGTTGGTGTTGGATTTCTAAAAAGAAAACAAAAATAAAAAATATTCTTCAATGACATTTATAATTTATAATTTTTTTTAAAATATATATTATTAATATTATTAACTCACCCAGAGTTGGCAAAATTATACCACAAACTTGTCATAACATCAATGACTTTGTGATCTTCTTTACTAAGTGGAGTATCTTTAAATAATTGTTCACCAACTGGAAATAAATATTGTAGTTCATCTGCATGTGATACACCATAATCACCTTCTGGAGCACCAAATATTTTTGAAAATGATGCTTCACCTCTGTAAGCAAAATAATAATAGTACACAGGACTTGAAAGTGTTTCAAGATGATCTCTTACAGCCATGTCTGCACCAACATTAAACCAAGCATCAGAATACATCTGTAATTTAAATAATAATAATTAATAAAACAATTGTTTTATAATAATTATTATTATTATTAAATTAATATATATTTTTACATCAATGACTGCAAATTTATTTGATTCATCAACAGGCTTGTCATTTAAATAGAATTTTTTAATTTTTTTAACTGTATCAACATGTGATTCTTTTGGACATGTATCTTCAAACAATAAAGTTGTTGGTCCAAGCTCAATAAATTGATCATTCAATTGTTTAACATATTCTTTTTCTTTAATACCATAAAGTCCAGCAACTTTAATTGTTCCTTCATGTGAATTAAATCCAGTCATCCATGGTACATCAACCATATTTCCAGTTTTAAGAGATTCAGCTGGTTCTTCTGCTAAAAATGCACCTGGATGATTTGGTTCAATTACAGGTCTAAATGGTATCATTGGATCATAGTCAAAGATCTGAAAAACAAATAAATAAATTTCAAGTTTTAATTTTCCTTTCTATAAATCTAATCACATTATCCATCACAAACAACATTTGATTATTCAAATTAAATATTAAACTGGAATTTTGTTTACACATTTGAATAATATTTTATCTATTCAAATGAACATAATATCAATATTAAAAAATTTAACTAAAAAAAAAACATATTTATAATAATTCATAGACTATATATTATTGCTAAATTATGCAATTTTATATTTTATATTTTAAAACTGGTTTAATAATAGTGACGATGTTAGGCATGATAAGTTTTTGATTACAAAAAATTAATTTAAATGATTATAATAACGTTCAATGTTAGCTAGTTGAAAGTTTTTACAAAACTATATTTGCAAATTTATATTTTAATAATTAAATTTAATTGCAGTAATTTTTTACTATTTTTTTTTTAGATATATTAGGCTATTGTTAATAATAATTATGTAATTATTTAAGTAATCATTTTATATTTTTAGTAGAAAAAAAATTTGAAGTAAAAAATAATTAGTAAATTAACATTGCAAAATAATTATATTATTAATAATTAGATTTATTGTTGCAGTGATAATTTTATTATTTATCTTAAATTTTTATCATTCAAATTAAAAAAATTAATTAAAAAAAACATAATAATTAAATTATATAATAAAATAATAATAATTTCATACTTTAAATTTTTTATCAGTTGCAATAATTTCAACTGCATCTTTCTTCAAAAGACAATCTAAAAGTTTTTTTGATGAATCTGTTGGACAATTGAGATATTCACCAAGACGTTTAGCTTGTTTCTTAGCAACTCCTGGTCGTGTTAGTACCCAAGGACATAAAGCCGTTCCACTGTGTGAAATTCCACGATGAAATAGACCTATTAAAATATTCATACAATTAAACAATTAAAATTATATAAACAAATTGAATAAATTTTTTCAAACGTACACATGTCAAAGTCAAGGTTAATAATAAACGTAATTTATTTATTATTATTTTTTTATGATAATTTATTTAGATAACAATAAATATTCAGCATCGAGATTATTATGAAAAACCGGTTAACTGTTTATACTACATTTCAATTATTAAAAATAAATATAAATTTATTTATTTTTTTCTCAATTGATACAGCTGTGTTTGATCAATATTTTCTCAGACACTAAATGATTTTTAATTATATAAAAAATATTTTTTAATATATTTTACAAAAATTTTTTTAAAATTTGTTTATTGTAATTGCATATGATGTGGAATTTTTATTATCAATAATAACACACGTCATAATTATAAAAAAATAAAAAAATAATTTTTAAATTTACCTCTTGACAATTGACTCATCATGTGGTAATGAACACTTGCACCTCCAGCACTCTCACCAAATATTGTTACTCGATTTGGATCACCTCCAAAAGCAGCAATGTTTTCATTTACCCATCTGACAATTTATTTTCAATATATCAGTACTAATAACAATAATAATAATTTGAAAAAAAATTAAATGATTAATGTGTTACCTAATTGATTGAGCTTGATCCTTCATGCCCTGATTACCAGGTATAGTCATGTCCTCAGTACTGAGAAAACCTAATGGACCTAGACTAAAAAAAATAAAACAAAATAAATTTAAATATTCAAATAAAGATATATAAATGAAAATTTTTCATGTTGTAATATTAAATAATAATAATTAAATACCGAAAGTTAACAGTAACAAGAATAACATCATGATCAAGTAAAAATTTTGGATTGTAAAATTCAGAATGACCAGCTCCAGTAACCCAACCACCTCCATGAAACCATATCATAACTGGATAATTTTTACGTATATCATGATACTCAGTGTCAGGTAATTTTGGTGTATAAATATTTAAATACAAACAATCTTCATCTCCAACTACTTCTACTTGATGAGTATAAATATTTCTTTGTGTACAAATATTAGCATCATTTTTAGCTGATTTAATTCCATTCCAAGATGCTGCTGGTTTTGGTGGCTTTAAAATTATTTATCAATGCACCAAATTAATAATAAAATAAATAAATATATAAATAAATATTTTTAATACCTTAAATCGTAATTCATCAAGTGGTGGTAATGCATATGGTACACCTCTAAATCCAATAATATTTCTATTATTTCTTGTTTTCATAATTGTACCTTCAAGTGTACCATTTTTAATTTTTACAATTGTTGATGTTGCTAATAAACAGTTGCATAAATTAATTCCAATTAAAAATTTAAAAATAACAGTTATCAAACTCATATTTGATAATTGATATTGTTGATATAATTTTTAAATTGACAAAATATTATTGACTAATAATTTGTCTTTACTCAATGAAGGTGCAAACACGACTGCATCTAAACTTGTAGATGAATGTTCTTTAAACCTGTCTGTATAATTCAAAATGATTGGTTAATAATTTTTTATTATAATTATTTATTTTTTTCCTCATGATTGTACAATTAAAAAAATTTACTTAGTTAAAAATTTTTGCTGTTATTTTATGTAAATTAAAATAACAAATAACAAATTTTTACGATGAGAGTTCAATAATTTATTGGATTATAAATTTGTTTTAAAAAAATTAATTAGTTTGTTTAAGAGTATTTAATTTTTGTTAAAACAATAAAATAAAGTTAAATATTAAATTATTTTTGTTATTTTATTTTGATGATAAAAAATTATCATAAATTAAAAATATAAAATTATCATTATTTTAAATAATTTGATTGTAAATTATAACGCATTGATGCTTAAATAAAATTTTTAAATAACTAGATTTTATCTAGTGAATTATAATGAGTTTAAATAATCAAGTTTTTTTTTTTAAATGAATTTTAATATTTGCATATTAATATTTTGTAACTTTGAAAGACAACAACATGACTCATGATTACATATTTTCTTATGCAATTGCTATATAAAATGTCATTATCTAAAATAATTTAAAAATTTAAATTTTTATTATTTTAATATTTTTTATTTTTAAATTATTAACAATAATTTTCAATTAAATTTTTTATTAAATTCTAAATTAACATTTAAAAAAATAGTTAAAAATTTAAATATATTTTATATTTAATTTTTAATTTTTATAAATAATTTTTTTATAATTTTTAAATAATTACGTGCATAAAATTACTTGTTTGTGGAATTTTTTAATTCTTTACTTATTCAATAATGTGAGAAATTTTTTTTTTCAAAAGTCATCAAGTTATTTTTTATTCTTATTTTTAATTATACACACGCAATGTTTCTTTTGTTGTTTAAATAATATATTTAAATTATTTATTTATTTTTTTTTTTTAGTTCAACTCTATCTTTTTTTTTTTCTACTAAATTTATTTATTGATAATACATTTTATAACTTTTTCAACAACAGGCTACATACCAACATTTGAAAATGTGCCTACTTCATGTCGATAAAGTAGCGAAATTTTGATAACTCACATAAAATAATTGAAATAAAATTAATAATAAATAATTTTTTAAATAAAAAATATTCAGTTTGTTGTCGCTATTTTTAATAATAAAATTCAATACATTCAAAAATCAATAAAAATAAATATTTTAATTAAAAATCAAGATGACTTTTAATACAATAAAATATACAATTTATAAAAATAGTCATAAAAATTTAGTCCATCCCACAAAATAACATTTAAAATTTTTATTTTGTATTTTTATATGTTGTATTATTATTTTTTTTATTTTTTTAAATAACTTGTATATTTAAATTTATAATTTAAAAAAAAAAAAAAAAATCATAAATTTTATATTAATTTACAAAATAATATATATATTTTTTTTTATAATAATAAAAATATACAACTTTTATAGTTTTATATAGTTTTATGTAGAATGGTTACAGTAGGCCTTGGCAATAAAATATTTTAATAAAAAATACGTTCGATTCTAATTTTTTTTTATTATTTTTTTTTTTAATGTACAAAAGTTTGGTGATGTAGACAAGACATTTGAGTCAGTTGCTAGTAATAAAAGTTTTTCTAAATTGAATTTTTCATATCAATGTGGTCAACATAAAAAAAAAAAAAAAGAAAAACTATCTATAATACGTTGAATATTTTATTTTTATTATCTATTTTTTATTTATTTTTTTATATTCATTTATTTATAAACTTTTATACAATTGATTCAATTACATTACGTATTTTTAAATTATATTAAATTTTTAATCATCACAACACTTGTGTTTATAAAAAAAAAAAAAAAAAATAAAAAGTAAAAGTAATTTTCATTTTATTAATTATTAGCATATTGTTGTATCATATTTCATCAAGTCACAATTATTTTATTAAATTTCTATAATTTCCCTCGTAAATTTTTATGAAATTAATAAGTTTAAAGTTTTAAAATTTTGTTCGTTTATTCAACGACGTTTACTCATTTATATATTATATAACATAGCCCTGTTTCAATCGTAAAACTTGAGAATTAATTAAACTCAATTTACATCAAAACTGAGTATAAAGTCACGATGATGATGGTTGAGTTTGAAGAGTTTTGTTATATTGAGTAACTGTAGCTAAAGAAAGCCAACTTTTCAAGCGTTCAAATCGAAACAGTTTGAATCTATGAAAATTCTGTAGGGTATAAAAATGTTACAGAAAAATAAAAAATAAAAAAAAACTAAAAGAGGGATAATAAAAAAAAAAATATATATATATATACAATTTTTTTTTTTTTTTTTTTTTTTTTAGTAATGCGATAAAGTCGAGAGTCAGAAAATTGGTATGTACGTATGTTACTCTCTTCATGTACTCTTCTCTTTCAATTTTACTAGTTTTTTTTTTTTTTTACGACTTGTCGTGATGGGTGTATAGTGTACATTTTATATTCGGCCATTTGCAACGTATGCTGTATATATGATGTATATATCAACCCCCTTTTTTTTATTTTTCGTTTACATCAAATCGAAAAAAAACTCACCCCTATATATGGAAATCATTTCTTTTATACTTTTGGCATATTCAACAAAATTGCACACATCAAAAAAAGAAAGTAAATAAATAAGAAAAAAAATTGAAATAAAATGTCGATTCTTTTTAAAAATATGCGTTTATTTAAATAATTTTCAAAAATATATTCCATATTTATATGTAAATATTTTACTGTACAGACTATCAATTTAATTAAATTTTTATAAATACAATTTAGTCACTTAATGATATTTGATATTTGAGACTGAGTTGATGCAAAAATAATAAATTTTTAAGTAAATAACAATGTGTATATATTTATATAATTTATAAAAAAAATTTAGTATAATTACTGTTGATGATGATGATGATGATGAATAAGGTCATAACAGTGTGCTAGACTTGTTGTTATTTATTTTATTTTTTTTTATATTTTTTGATATTTAATTTTTGTATATTTCATAAGTGTTTTGGCTTTCCAAGAACGACAAAACATAAATCACAATTTTATGATGGATAATTTAACGAGAACTCATTGGACTCTTGTTGATGGTGCTTGCGGCTACCTTAAACTTGTAATTGCCCTTTTTTGATTATGTTTAGACTCAACTCTTTCTGCTTCCGACTGTTTTTATTTATTTATTTTTTTTATTTTTTTTTTTTTTTCTCATTGGATCTTTCTCTATTTGTTGAGTTACAACTGTAAATTTTTTATTTATAATAATATATAGCATAGGGTATAGATATATATACCAGTATTTTATTGTCAACGTAGTTTTATTTTTCCGTAATCTTAAATGGCTTTCAAGTCGTTATAAAGCATTAACTAAATAACTATTAAGTCGGCAAACATCGAAGAATGAATGAATTAAATTTGAACCAAGTAGTTCAAGGTGTGTAAGGTCAGACAAAATGATTATATGTATTGATTTAATTTTTTTCATTTTATTATATAAACATTAAATAAATATATATTAAAATTTTAATAACATATTAAATTTCATTTTAATTTAATTCGTATATATATGTATTGGTAAAAATAAATATAATTATTAATATATTTATACGTCAATTAATTATTTATTTATTTATTTATTTATTTATTTATTTATTTATTTATTTATTTATAACTATTGCACATGAATAATGATAATTTTTTTGATTTGTCATAATAAAAAAAATTGCAAAAATACAATAAAATAAATAAATGAAGGTCTTAAACCACGCCCGTGCACAAAACTTTATGTTTTTTAAAAGAAATCGGCAACTTTTGAAGCTCATCTTGCCGTGAGTCAATTAAATTTCATTGCTTTATGGAATTTCGTAGAAAAATCATTATAAAAAAATAAAAATAAATAACAAATATACGCAGTGATATTAATTTCAACAATTTTTAACGATATCCTTAACTTTTTTTTTTCTATTTTTTTACTCATGCAAGTTGTATTAGAAATTAATAATGAACACATTTTTTAATTTTCATACAAGATAATGAATTTTTTTTCTAAAAATCTGTTCATAAATTGAAAAAAAAAACCACTAATAATAGTTTTTTTTTTTCATGATATTACTGTTTATAAAAAGCTTATAAAAATATTCAATTTTTATATTTTAAATTGTATAAATCGTCACATTGAAAAATTCAATAAATAAGCTTAAAATAAAATTTATAAAAATATCATCACGCAAAGTACAAAAAAATAATGTGAGATTGCATGCAATTGATACTTTGTATAAAATTTGTGGTTTTTTTTTATTTTTTTTTTTACCAAGAATTAGTTATATCGAGCGTGACTCAAATATTATTCCCTCAGCTTCCACCAGATTACACATCAATAATATATTTAACAAAAATTCCCTTTTAAACTTGAATTTTTTGTTTAATCAATGAACAAAAAATAATAAATTACGTTGAATCATCTTAAATAAAAAAAAAATATGTTTATTTATTTAAAATAAAATAATTTTAATCAAATTATTAACGAATAAATAATAAAATTTGATGATCAATCATCAATGCATTGACTGCACAATATATGATAATTTTGAAGACAAAATAAAACGTCATCTGATGATTCAACAATAAAGATCTTTCAAACTTGATTAAAAAAAAAAATTAAATACATTTATTTATTTATAATACTTTTTAAAAAATTATATAAAAAATTTAAAAAAATTAAAAAACATATGATAGGGTTTTGGGTTCTGCTATTTGACTCAGACTAATTTCACCCAGCGGGATATGGTTGACTTTTTGGCCCGTGCCATTAAATAAACAGCTCTCTTACCACCTTGCGACATTATCCATTAATTTAAAATATTTTATCAACTTAAAAAATATAAAATATATATGAAAAAAAAATTTAATTTTTCATAAATTAATTAAATATATTATATTAATTATTTATTAACCAAAATATTGATAAAATTATTTTGACAAATTTATACTGTCAAATATTTTTCATTCAAAATATCATCATATTGATCTTTTGACAATTAAAATATACAATGAATAATAATATCAAGTTGTGATTAATTATTATTATTTTATTTTTTTACTGTCAGTGATGCTGATGGTGGCGTTTGTCCTTTTTTTTTTTTCTTCTCATCATAATATTATAATCTTTAGCATAATTTTTCACAACCATATATAAAAATTTTGGTCAGTGTGCGAATAGATTGTCCGCTGGTGGTCTCTGATATGTTTTTATTATTATTTATATATATATTATTTACAAACACATTTATGAATTTAAATGTCACGCTGCCAAGTCGATTAATCGCCAACAAAAATTTTGCATCTTGACTTTGCGACAGATCCCACAACTACAGATTAATATTTAGTCTCATCCAAAATTTGTATACAGATATATAAACAACGATTGTTATTCTTTTATTTATATATATTAACACACATGTGCATATACTGTATGCTTAATTGATAATAATAAAAAAGAAAACATAAATTTATGTTTATGCTAAATACATATATATATATATATATTTAATAAAAAGAATTAAAAAATTAAAAGAAAAAAAAAAAAAAAACACAACCGGATATGTCTAATATCAGATATAGTTCAACAGACACTAATTCCTTTTGATGTTTGCCCAAATCCAGTTTTACGTTTGACAGGCGTAAAAATTCAAGACTAGGATTTTGTCATCGTACACTTTGAGTCTGTTGCAAAAAAAAAAAAATATTATTTATACAAATGAAAATAATTAAATAAATTTTTAAAAAGATTATTAAGATTTTATCATTATTATTATAAACCGCACTTGATGAGTTTGGCGCCATCATCATCATCATCATCATCATCATCACTACCGGAAGTTAATATATTACTAGAATCTTTTTTATTTATTATCATTATATAATTTTTGTAATTTACATTGTATACAGAATTAAAAAAAAAAAAAAAAAAAACGAAATCAATAAATTTGTCTCTATTCAATAATCCAGAAGCGATGACTCGCGAACAGACTCTAATGTTATTTATGATCTATTCAGAGGTAAACTCGATGCCAATAAATTATTTGCTTGGACTCTTTTTTTTTTTTGTATCTATAAAAAAAAAAAATTAAAAAATGATAATAATAAATAAATAAAAAGGTATATAAAAATGAAAGATATCGATACAAGTCTTAACGACTATAAGGAAGAGAAAGAAAAAAATGAAACTTTATAAGTTTAAAAAATAAAATAAAATTATATAAAAATAAATAGGATGAGGTGAAACTTTGTTGAAAAATTCTCACGCTGCAAGCGGCTTTATACTTTGTTGTCGTGTGTCTCTATATGCTAATTTAATTTATGCGACTTTGTATTCGTCGAATTATCAATATATTTAAGTATAGTAGTAGTTTTATACAATAACGCAACAAAAAAAATATTTATTAATTTTTGTATATTTATATTTTGATGTTGTTTTTATTAGTTGGTTGGTTGTTAATATGCATATATTTAGTTTACTTTCTATTAGTTGATGTTGTACACACTTAAACTGGCTAATTAGAAGCATCAAATTCCGCAAAATTTTA
Source organism: Lysiphlebus fabarum (assembly GCA_011426435.1). Classification (NCBI taxonomy): domain Eukaryota; kingdom Metazoa; phylum Arthropoda; class Insecta; order Hymenoptera; family Braconidae; genus Lysiphlebus; species Lysiphlebus fabarum. The sequence goes on from WSYQ01000009.1 coordinate 1,015,544, forward strand.
TGATCAGTTTATTACTCACTTAAAAAAATAAAAAATAAAAAAAAAATTAAATAATCTATAAGTTGAATATATATTGATTAAAGATTTATGATTTTTTTTTTAAAAAATACTATGAAAATTTAAAATTTTCAAAAATATAAATTAAATATCAAAAAAAAAAAAAAAAAATTTTAAATTAAAATTTACTATTTTTACTCGTAAAAAAATGATAATATATGTGACTATTAATCTTGTAAACAAAGTAAAGAATTTTTTTTTATATATAAATTAAGTTTGAAAGAAAAAATTTTTATATTTTTTTACAAAATTTTTATTTATGATTACTTGACATTAATTGCTTATAATATTTAAAACACCCACATGATTATAATTAAATAAAAAATTAAATATTTGAAATTATAATTTATTTTCAACATTATAATACATGATGAATTGAAATATTAAATCAAAATAATATACATATATTTACAACAAAAATAAAACATGACTTTCTATATATCGCTCAACAATTTATATACAAAAAAATATTATCAATTAATTGATCAAACAAATTTCTACCTTCTGTATATTTCTGATATTTCAAACTAATTTGATTATATCGAGCTTTTATGGTTTTAAAGTGTAAAAGTTGTTTATATATTTGAATTTGATAAAAATCACAGTGATATTCATTGATGTCCCAAAAAAATTTCTGAGTATGGCAATCGATTGGGGAATGATTAATATAAAAAAATAAATAAATAAAAAAGTTTTTTATAAACTTTTCAGGGGGTTGAGTTAGATCGACTGTATATAACGAGAAGTTTATATATTTTCAATGTCAAGCAGATTGCAAGTTGAAAAAAAAAAAGTTAAGAATGAGAATAACACCCTTCTTCACTTTATCTTCACTTTTTTTTATTTTTTTTAGGGTTGAGAATCACGCCAGGTCGTTGAATCTATATCACTATCTTACTTTTCTTCATGAAAAAAATAAAAAAGTTCTCTGCAATTCCAGCAGCATTACAGTCAAACAAGTGTTTCAGGGTCACAGAAAGTGAAATCGGGACGGTACTATCATATACTCTATATATTTTTTTATTTTTTATTTTATTTTTCGCATTTATATTTTTATTTTCTCGTTTATACTTGTTTTACTTGCTCAGAAAAAATATCTTAAAGCGGATGTACAAGATTAAGATAATGGTCCCTAAAGATAAAATAAATAACTGACAATAAGAAAGAGAGTTGTGCTTGCAATGAACTTGCAGAAAGGTCTGATGGGAATATAACTGTGATAATACAAATATGTGATGATAATAATAATAATACAGAAAAGCACAAAAACAAGTGTTATGATTTGGGTCAAAGTCTTGCTGACTAGGACGCTCGTGGTTGGCATTTTTCTTGCTCATTTATATACATTTAAATATATATTCATCCCTCATTATAAGTATACTTTGTATTACTATTTTTCATGTAAATCCTAAATTTATTTATTTATTTATTTATTTATTTATATCATTATTATTCTTACTGTCACTTGAAGTCATACTTGATCTTTCCTTAGCTACATCCTATAATTAAATAATTTTTTTTGTTGATAAAATTAAATTATTAAAAAATATGTCTATTGTCATAAAAATAAGACAATTGATGTTAAAATCATCATGTTGTTTTTGTCATCCTTGTAAATTTTCATACAAGTCAAAAGAAAAATGACCGATTGTGTTAGATAGGTTGTTGACTTTTATCCATTTTTTTTTTTTTTTACATCATCCCTTATATTTTTGTCTCCCTTTATATATCTTTAGTAAAAAAAAAAAAAAAAAATGAAAACAAACCAACCATTTCTAATAAGATACGATAGAAAAGTACACTAGTATCAATCTTATCATCCCTCATAAATTTTATCTCAATCAAAACCAATTTTTTTTATGAAAGTTTGTTTTTTTTTTTTTATCAATTTTTTTTACAGGTATTTATTGAAAATAATTATCAACATATTAAAAAAAAAAAAACAACACAATAATAATTTATTTATACTTTTTAATAATATTTTTTAAATTATTTCACAATAATTTGACAAAAAATTAAAATATAATTATATAAATATAAATAATGAAATTATTATTATTATTATTTTATTGTTTTTAAAAAATTTGTTTAAATTATTGGAACCGAAATTTGGCAACCACTGTTGTTGAGAGAATTTTGAGAGTATATATACTTATATATATGTTTGTGTGAGGGTGCGTGAACGATGAGGATATTGTTCGTGAGAAAGAGGGTTGAAATAAGCGAGAGGATAAATTTATATATATATATATAGATGGCCAGGGGCCAAGTGAAGGCAAAGGCACACATACTGGACTCTTTTCTGGTCTTTTATCGTCATTGATGTATAAATATATATATGTATATACACAACTGGGGCGTCTTTTTTAACTCTCTCTTTGCTATATTGCTTTAGTTGTTGATAACCATAGAGTATGCGAGTGGGTGAAGAAGGGTGATTTTGCAAGAGAACCCCTCGGTCAGCCCGCACAGAACCACCACCACCACCACCACCACCCTCTTACAGGGTTAAATATATATATATAGGGGTTGTTCACGACATGGCAAGGCTGGAGTTGAAGCTGAGGCGAAGGAGGTCGAGTTGGTGAGGGTAACTTTTCACTGAGATCAATACTCTCTCGTATCTAACATGATGCTGGACCAACACTGAAAGACTGGACATTGAGAAATTTTTAAATTTTACTTGAAAAAACTTTACAATATTTTTTTATTTTAATTATTTATATATATATATTATTTTCTATAATTAATTAAATATATTAAATATTAATATATTTTTTTCAATTGTTTTGAATTTTTTAAATAATAAATTTAATTTTTTTTTTTTTTTTATTGAAAAATTTATAATTAATAAAAATCAAAGTTTTGTTTTTATTTTTTAATTATTTATTTGTTCATTTATTTTAATTTGAATAAATATTTGTATATATGAGTATAAATATTGAAAATTTATGTTAAAAAAAAAAAGAAAAAATTTCATTTTCTCAGAGAAAACTCCCTGTTCACTTCTTGAGATGAATTTTTCAAGGATGGGCGTGTCTGACGTATATATATATTTTTATTTTAAAATTATAAAAAAAATCTCTTGGATATAAATTTTCACTTCTCAAGTCGCAATGCGATATATATTTTATTATTATTATCATTTTTATATTTTATATTATTTTATTAACATTTGCAATGAATTTTTGGACTGTTATCCTCCTTTGATACTTGGAGAGTTAAAAAAAACAAGAAGAAAAAAAAAAAAAGACACGAAAGCGCGGAAAAGAGAAATGATTATGACTTCCGTACAATGAAAGTACCGAGTAAACGACACAAAAACAGTTCAGTTTTGTGAATAACTTGCTTTTATTTTTTTTTTTATCATTATAAAACTGAATTGTTTTTAAATTTATTATGGTTTTTTTTTATTTTTTTTTATTGCAGTTAAATGATTGTTGAAACTTTAATGTGTATATATACGTGTAATTTTTTTCAAATACTATAAAATTTGATATTGAAAATAATTATAAAAATAAATAATACATTTTTAAAAAATTTAAAAAAAATTATCACCATTTACCTCGATAAAAGTAAAGTAGTTTTTTTAACAATAAAAAATTTATTTTTTTAGAATTTTTTGTAGAATTATCAATATTTTTTCAAAATAAAAAATTATATTTTTTTTTATTTTTTGTTAGCCAATAAAATAAAATAGAAAAATGATAAATAAAGCACTTAATAATAAATAAAAGCAATTTATAACATTGGTAATAATTTTTATTGGAATATTCATACAATAGGTTAATATTTTTCTATTTTTTTTTTTTTTTTAACTACAGCGAAATTCGTTAAACTTATAACTGTATAAACACTGAAAAGCACATCCACCCTTAGGACCTGCATTTCGATCACACTATATATAAAAGTAAAAAGAAAACAACGAAATTTTGTATGAAATATTTTTTATATTTATAATCAATAAATGTTTATAATTAGTTATAATTACCGGTTTATTTTTTGGTATAATGTCAAAATAATCTGTAGCTCTGATTGAAAGTACTTTGATTACCATCAAAATAAAAATCCAAGTCAAATGAATATTCATTTTTAAAATTTATCATTTCTAGTTAAAAAATTGTTTGTTTGGTATATACAAACACTTATGTCGGGACTTATATAGCCAACAAGTGCATCGAAATAATAATTTTAAGTACTTTGATAAAATTCTTTTACAAACAGGAAACAAAATTTTTTGTATACTTGATAAAACAAAATATAATATATTATGATTTTTATATTTAAATAATTTCAATAAATAAACGATATTTATTATAATTAAAAATGCAAAATTATAAATAAATTAATTGATAAAAAATATAATTCAAATATATCATTTTGATAAAGATATATCGAGTGACCTTGCGAGATATTCAAGGTCGCAAAATAGGGAGCTATATTTTGCTCGAATTTTTGCCAAGGTTTTTTTAAAATAAATTTTATTTTCGTGTTAACAATAAAATTTACAAGTAACTTGTCAAGTGAACATATCATATATCAACATCGACATTTGTTGTTGACAATTATAGATATGATTGGTTTCTTATGTTGTATAAAAATATAATCTTTTAGTAATAAAATTTTACATATGTATTTTAAAAATAAAAATAATTATCTTTTCCTGGTTGTTGTCGGGTATATAAATGATGGAATTTATTGTTAAAAATTATACATCTATTGAATTCAGTTATTGAAATACAGCAAAGCCAAAAATAAAATAAAATCTAAAATGAATTTCTCCATGATTTTGAATTTGGTTGTTGTCGTACTTGCAGTATTTTTATATAAAGCTGATGTTGTGTCAGCGTGCAAAACTGAAGACGAACCGGTAATTATAATTCATCAAAAATTTATTAATTGTAAATCGACATACATTAAACGAGATAATATATTTGATTTTTTAAATTTTTTTAGTGTACACGATTCGTATCAGGATTGGAATCATGCTGTTTACCACTTGAATGTCGTTCATCTGATGGTTCAACTTCAGGAACATGTCAATACGATTAATTTCTGCGATAATGTAAAATAAAAATTACAATGATTTTGTATATCAACGATATACATACACATGATTATAAAAAATAATTTACTATAAATATTTTGATCTTTTAAAACTATAATTAGCAAAGTATTGTTTGCATATGAAAATAGCAATCATGATTTTATCTCAATAACATAATAAAAATTTTAAAATTAAATTATTCTGCAATTTTTTATTTCAAATACCTTTTTAAGTTTTATTATATTATAATATTATTATTTGTATGTTTTTTTATTTTTTTCATCTAAATATTTAAGTATATTTTTTTTTTTATCATTTTACTTGTTGATAATGAGCAAAGCCAGGATGTTCGTCGCAAAACTGGTCGACTGAGGGTACCATGGTTACTAGTAACTTTGTTTGTTTATTATATAAAAAATAAAAAAAAAAAACAAAAAAAAAAAGACAATAAAGAGTTTTAGTACGATAACAAACCCTATCGGCTGTAATTAATTTTTAATTAACCAATTAGAAAAATCAATTGAGACATTTTTTAAATAAACAAAATTTTGGATCGAGATACCCTGTGAGCCAAAAAAAAAAAAAAAAAAAATGTAATTAAAAAGAAAAATAACAAAAAATTATTGTTTAATTAATTGAAATATTGATAAAAATGATAATAAAAATAATAAATAAAAAAAATCATTTATCCATAACAAAAATTAAATAAATCAATTGAGACTTTTTATTTTGGATACAATTTCGATTCGAGACACCCTGTGAGTCATTTTTTTTTTAAATGTAATAAAATAGAATAATAAAAACAAATTATTATTTAAATACCATTTTTAATATTAAATCAATAATTTAAACAATAATTTGTTGTTATTTTTCTTTTTTATTACATTTAAAAAAAAATGGCTCACAGAGTGTCTCGATCCGAATTTTTATCTATTAAAAAAATGTCTCAATTCTAATAAATTAACGATTATTATAAATAAATATTTTTTTATGCACAATTGTACGTAAATTAAATAATAAAAAAAAATTAATAATTGTTAGATAAAAATATTATTTTAATAATGATATATCGACTGACCTTGCGAGATGAATAAGGTCGGGAAACAGGGAGGAATTTTCCTTGATTTTTTCAAAATAAATTGTGTTATTTTTTTATTGATAGAATTTACAAGTAACTTGTCAAGTGAACATGTATATATAAACATCGACATATTTGTTGTTGACAATCATTGATATGATTGGTTCTTATATTGTATAAAAATATAATCTTTTCACAATAAAACTTTTTATGTATTTGAAAAATAAAAATTATTATCATTTCCTGTTTGCTGATGATGATATTCTTGTGATATCCATAATTTTAATGACTCGATTGTTGGGTATATATAACCGCTGAAATTTTTTGTTTAAAATCATACATTTTTTCAATTAAGTTATTGAAAGTTGAACACAGCGAAGCCAAAAAAATATCTTTAAAATGAATTTCTCTATGGTTTGGAATTTGATTGTCGTCGTACTTGCAGTATTTTTATACAAAGCTGATGTTGTGTCATCATGCAAAATTGAAGGCGAAACGGTAATTATAATTCATCAAAAATTGATTTATTGTAAATAAATTTATATAAAACAAAATAAGTTATTTGATTTTTTTTTTATTTTTTAGTGTAGAATGTACGTATCAGGATTAGAATCATGCTGTTTACCATTTGAGTGCCATCCAGATGAGGGCTCTCTTTGGGGAAAATGTCAAAAGGAATAACTACTTATTAATTGTAAAATCAAGATTACATGAAATTATTCAACGATACACATGATTATATCATATATATTTTGATCCGTTAAAATTATAAATACCAAATTATTGTTTGCATATTGTATATAATAAAAATTATAAAAATAATTATTGTGCAATTTTTTATTCATTTAAAATACCTTTTTTAACTCTTTTTTTTTTTTTTTTTCTATTTAAAAAATTAATATATAATATAATTATTATAATTATATACTTATACAGAAAAAAATGTTATTCCTTAAAGAAGATATCCTCTGGAATATTTAGCTCAGTGCGCGTGTATAAAATATTTTTTTTCGTTGTCTCATCTAATGGGGTTGTCTTCTTATTTTTTTTACTATTTATTTTTTTTTTTTTTTCTGTTATATATATTTTCCTATTGTTTTTTCAATGTTTTTTATTTTTTTTCCTGATGGATGAAACACTGACATTTGAGAGTCCCCAAGGAACAACAGCTTAAAGATTCAACTCTCCCTTTTCGAATAGTTGACATTTAGTTTGTTGGACAATTTTTTTTTTTTTTCATTATTTTTCTATCACTCAATAATTTTACAAGTAAATATTTATTCATTAAAATTTTTTTTTCCTATTAATCAAAGTTAAATTTTAATCATAATTAAATTATTCAAAAATTATTTTAAATTAATTATAATAAAAATTAGAATTTCATTAGATATATTTGCGAGTAAATTTTTTATTTATACATGTCTGGAATAAAATTAGTATATAATTGCGCGTCAGTCGAGCATTGCACTAGCATATTATAAAAAAAAAAAAAAACCTTGAAATTAATTATCAATGTCATACCCACAATATTCTGCATATATAAAATAAAATGTAAAAAAAAATTAATTAAAAAACATCAAGTATTTACAAATAATTAATATGTAACATCATTAAAAATTATTTAAAAATTTTTTTTTTTTTTTTTTTTATAATCAATTTAAATATCAATTATAATTTTATAATTACTTAATCAAGATTTTTTTTATTTTAATTCATTTATTGACAAACTCTGACAAGAAAATTTTTTATTTATTTTATATAATTAATTAGTTAATTAATTATTTTTTTTTTCTTTTTATATAAAAAATAATAAACCAGTTTATTTATGATATCAACAATTAAATAATTTAAATTAATTCATTTTAAATGTTTAAAACATATTATTTTTTTAAATTTTTTATTTAAGAAATATTTGACAACCACTGTGTTAACTTTCACCCAACAAAAAGAGAACCCTTTGGCATATCAACCCCCTCAGTATAAACTCACCCTCAAAGTAATGCTTACTCTCACTCTCACTCTCACTCATCGTATTTTACTCATACCAATTTATATCTAGAATTCTCGTATTTTCCTCAAAGTCCGCGCCCTATCTCGATCTCACTTTCATCCTTCAGCTGGTGCGCGGTTGTTGAAGCACGAGAGGGTGCCTAAGAAATATATATATACACATCTATATCTGTGTATTTTTTTTTTTTTTTTTTTTTTATACATAGAGTATATGTGAATTCATCCCCAAGTATGTACTTACCTTGTGTAGAATATAGACGGCGGCCAAAGGCAAGTACAAGTGGACCTTGGTCCAGCTTTGCTGCATCGACCTTCTCACCCCTTGCCTTTTTTTTTTTATTATTATTTTTATTTTTGTTTCTTTTTTTTTCTCTTTTCATTTTTATCTTCTTTCACCCTATTTATATATATATATATATTTTTTTTTTTTTATTTCATCTGGCCTTCATTCCTACCTTTTCTACCCCCGATCATCCCTTCTTACAGCCTATACTTTATTTCTCACGTATATATATATACCCTGTATCGATTGGCTACTATCTCGTTAGAGTGCGCCACTATTTCACAACAAAATAATTTAGTTGATCTTGAAAATAAACTTTCATTGGAATAAATTTTTTTTTTTTTAATTTTTTCTTTATTATTTTATATTTAAATTTTTATTTTATATTCATAGTTTTTATTTAAAAATTCAAGGAATAATTAAATAATATTTAAAAATTAATCAACACAAAGATATTATATATATGATAAATGAAAACAAAAAATAAAAATAAATATATATTTTTTAAAGTCTAGACAATTATATAAAACATGATCTAAAATTAAAAGTCAATTTTTTAAAAAAACAAATTTTATATATATAAAAAGTTGATATTATTTTTAATTTTAATTTAAAAAAAATAAAAAATAAAAAGTTATTAATGAATAAATAATTACTGTTATTTGTAAATGTAAATTAAACAAGATGTAAATTGAGTCTCTTAATTGTGGCATTTTGGATAAAATTTTTGATATCACATTGGTGTGATAATAATCAAAATAAATGATTATATATTTCCTTTTTTTTTTTTTTTTCTTGAATTTATGAAATAAAAAGACAACAAAATAAATTTAAATAAAAAAAAATTTATTTATATGAATGTCATTTGTGTAAAAAAAAAAAAAATAATCTCACAGTCTGACAAAATATGGCCTTGTATCACTTAAGAAAACGGTGATTTAAAAAAAAAAAATAAATAATAATAAAATGACAAATTTTGTGACAAATGGATGTGGTTTATAAAGTGACAAAAAATTGCATGACAGTTCCAAGTATATCATCTAAAAAAAAAAGAGTAAGAAACTTTAACTACAACATATGATCAAAAAATAAAAAATACAAATAAAATGTCAATAAAAAAAGAATTTAAAATTAATATATTTTCCAATTCAAAACAAATATAATACAAAAATAATTTGTGCTGTCAAATGAATAAATATTAAATTGATAATAATAAAAAATAAAAAATTAAATATTTAAATGACATATTAAACACGATATTTTTCAAATTAGCCAAACAATAGCAACAAATAACATAAAGAAAAAAAAAAAAAAGTATATCTTTACATGTAAACTAACTTTTAAATAATAATTATAATAAATTTATTAAAGGGCGCTTACAAAATGCTTGCATGACTTAATCCAATTTCTAGCAATCAGCAAAAATATCCCACATAGCAACACGCACCCATTACAATTTGCAACCCTTGCGGTATGAAAAGCCAGTGGGTATATATCTCACGCCCTCTAATTGTTGGTACGTCAAAACCGCACTATCAAAATGGCCCATCATCCCTTTCGATAACGCCAAACATTTATGACAATTTAATTGACATTTATTTCATCAATTTTATACCAATTAGACATTATGATTAAATAAATTTTATAATTATTATACTTTTTTTTGAAATACAATTGTATATATATTAAAAATAAATTTACAAATGTTATTTTAATTCAACATGCAATATAAAGCTTGATGGTTTATCATGTAACTTAATAAAATAAAATACAACTAAAAAAAATTTTGTGGATTTATATTTATATATATATAAAAGAGGGTTGTTTAGTGTAAGCCATTGATAGCAAACATTATGACGAATTATTGAGATTAACAACCCTTAGATCGTGCTTTATAACAAGGGTAGGAGGTGTATATGTATTTATATAAATATAAATAACCTATCCCAATGATAAATATATTTTTAGGTCTTTAAGTTATACATTTACTGAAAGTCAATCCTTCGAATGTTTATTTGATCTTTATTTATATATTTATATTTTTCAATTTTTGTTATTGAAATACACACAGGAAAATTTTTTATAATATACAAAGATATTTATTTAAAACTAAATTATCAAATTGTAGATATATTTAATTTTATTATAAATTTTTATTAGATTGACACGTGTATTTTTAAAATACGTGTATACTTTGGAATTATTTTTTTATTTTTTTTTATTTTTATTATATTGACCTTGTTTGTTGTATTTGTTATTTGAAATTTAATGATATGATAAATATTTATTTTTTTATTTTTGTAATTTAACAACTTTGTTGTTGCTTTGTTGAAAAAAAAAATGAAATAAATTGCAAAATGAATACATAGATAAAGAAATTAATAAGGAATTTCAAGGTTTTTTTTTTAAATGATTAAATAATTAAGGATAATAATTTATAAAAAAAAGCTTGGTTAGATTATTTATTTATTTTCATTTATTGTTTTATTTTATAATAATTAATATCATCAATTAATCATATAAAGTTTGTTTTTAAGTACAGCGAAATTCTTTAAAACGTTCGTCATACAAACACTGCTTGCTGCATCCACCCTTAGGATCTGGATATTTTTCACACTGTACAAAAAAAAAATTAAATTAAAATTTTTTTTATAAATTGATATTTTTTGTATTCTATTGAGAATTTTTTTAAAATAATTACCTTTCTATTTTTATCAGGGGATACCTCTGCTTTTATTGAAATAATGCTAATTATAATCAAAATAAAAATCCAAGTCAAATGAATATTCATTTTTAAAATTTATGATTACTTGTGTTATAAATTTCAAGTTAAAAAATTGTTTGGTTGTTATATAAATACTTATGTCGAGACTTATATAGCCAACAAGTGCATCAAAAAAATAATTTTAAGTACTTTGATAAAATTCTTTTACAAACAGGAAACAAAATTTTTTGTATACTTGATAAAACAAAATATAATATATTATGATTTTTCTATTTAAATAATTTCAATAAATAATCAATATTTATTATAATTAAAAATGCAAAATTATAAATAAATTAATTAATAAAATATAGTTATATTGATTGATGAAAAAATACAATTCAAAATATATCATCTTAAAAAAGATTTATCGACTGATCTTGCGAGATATTCAAGGTCGCAAAATAGGAAGCTATTTTGCTTGAATTTTTCAAGGTTTTTTTAAAATAAATTTTATTTTTGTGTTATCGATAGCCAACAAGTGCATCAAAATAATAATTTTAAGTACTCAGATAAAATTCTTTTACAAGCAGGAAACAAAATTTTTTGTATACTTGATAAAACAAAATATAATATATTTTGATTTTTCTATTTAAATAATTTCAATAAATAATCAATATTTTTTATAATTAAAAATGCACAATTATAAATAAATTAATTAATTAAAAATACAATTAAAAATATATCATCTTGATAAAGATTTATCGACTGACCTTGCGAGATATTTAAAGTCGCAAAATAGGAAGCTATTTTGCTGGAATTTTTCAAGGTTTTTTTAAAATAAATTTTATTTTTGTGTTATCGATAGAATTTACATGTAACTTATCAACTGAACATATATAAACATCGACATTTGTTGTTGACAATCATCGATATGATTGGTTCTTATGTTGTATAAAAATATAATCTTTTAGCAATAAAATTTTATATATGTATTTTAAAAATAAAAATAATTATCTTTTCCTGGTTGTCGTCGGGTATATAAATGATGAAATTTGTTGTTAAAAATCATACATCTATTCAATTCAGTTATTGAAACACAGCAAAGCCAAAAATAAAAGAAAATCTAAAATGAACTTCTCCATGATTTTGAATTTGATTGTCGTCGTACTTGCAGTTTTTCTATACAAAGCTGATGCTTTGTCAACGTGCAAAAATCAAGGCGAATCGGTAATTATAATTCATCAAAAATTTATTAATTTTTAAATTAAATACAAAAAAAAATTATATTTAAAACTAAATAATTCATTTGATTTTTATATTTTTTTAGTGTCGCTCATACGACAAAGGATCACAAGCATGTTGTTCACCACTCAAGTGTCGTGTATCTGGTGGTTCTTCAGGAACATGTAATTACAATTAAAAACTGATTGTAAAATTAAAATTACAATTATTTAACGATTCAATTGATTATAAATATTCTAATTTGTTAAAATTATTAGTATCAATGTATCGTTTATGTGATTGTATCTTGAAATAATTAAAAATTAAAAAAAAAATTATCTTGCAATTTTTGTTTTTTTTTAAATATTTTTAATAAATATTTTTCAAAATTCATTTCACTTTTTTATAATGAGTTTAAATATATCAACTATAAGTAAATTTATTAAAAATATAAAAATTCCATAATAAATTTAATTTAATAGAAAAAAAAAAAAAAAAATTATCATTTTTGTTTAGTAAAAAATTAAAGATTCTTAATAATTTATATTTTTCTTTGATCTTAAAATGGGAATTAAATTCAGTCCAACTTAATTTGACCTCGCCCTTTCAACGTCCAAGATTTTCGTGAGTAACATATAAATCGCATTCTACATTTTTTTTTTTTCCATTTTCTCCGTTTATTTATTTATTTTTTTTTTCTATTCGAATTGGTTCATTGAATTTCAAAATCTTTTCGAGTACCAAAAGTACCAGCAAGTTAAATCCATATATAGTTACTCCAATCTCGATTAACTTTTCAAACAGACTCACTTAAAAAAAAAAAAAACATCAATTTTATCTTTATCTTTTTACCAATATAGAGCGGTACTTGTCTTTCAATAAAAGTGTCAAAAGAAAAAACAAAATTTCAACTAATAAAAAAAATAAATCAATTTATTTTTCATTACTTTTACTAATTTAATAATTCTCAATAACTTACACAATTTTTTAAATTTATAATATACATCAATAAATTAAAATTAATAAATTATTTTTTTCTTTTTTAATTACAGTTATTTAAATACAAATAAAATAATTATTGAAACACATGTAACAATATAAATATCTGACAATTAAATAATAATGATTACATATTTATCAAAAAATCATGTAAAAAATAAAGACTTTACGTGTTTAAAAAAAAATGAAAAATATATAAATAAATAGTTATTAATATATCGTGTTGAAAAAAAAAATAAAATAAAAATATTTCCAAGTGAATTTGAGGAGTAAAAAATCGGTTGAAAAAGTGTTTAACGTGTTAGAATTGTTATCGTGTTTGTATGTGGTACGATATCAGCAGTAAGGGTAGTTTGTGTCTTGAGTTAATAAATGCCATAAGCCATATCAAAAATGAGTATATATATTTATCTCGAGGATATTATATATTATATTATATATATATATGTTATGGTCATCATTGAGAATAACATCCCTCGACACTTGAACTGGGGGTGGATAAACTAACTTGCTTACAATGACCCTCAAAAAAATATGTTCAATAATATGCTTCACTTTATTTATTTATTATTTATTTTTCTAATAACTTTATTTTATTTTATTAAATCACTCTATTTATCTTGATAATCTTACAATCTGTTCTTGATTGTTTTTCAATATATTATTTTTTTTTGATTTACGATAATAATCAAAGGAAAAAAAAATTATTTAAGAAAATGACAAGCATATGTCAAAAGACTACTCTTGGCCTTGTCTTGGTCTTGTCTTGAAAACTAAGACAAAACCAAGACAAGACTAGGCTTAGTCTTGGGTGAAGCCCTACAAGCCAGAGTCAGTTTTAAAAAAATAGGGCATTTTGGTTGAAAATAATTTTTCTAAGTTGAAATTACATCGGATTATGATTAAATTGAGTCGACAACAATGTAAAACGTTGTTTCCGAGCATTGAATAAATTATTTTTATTCATATTAAAATTTTATTAGACTTTGACGCAGACTTTTACCTCCAACTTAGAGTCGTCTTTGTAAAAATAACGCATTTTGGTCAAAAAAAAATTTTGTAAGCCATAATTTCATCGGAATATGATTGAATTGTGTTCACAACAATAAAAGACGTTGTTTAAAAACATAAAATAAATCATTTCTATTCGATTCCAAATTTTATTGGACTTTGAAGATAACGTTTGCCTCCGACTTAGAGTCGTCTTTTTGAAAATGAGACATTTTCGTTAAAATAAATTTTTCTCGGTTAAAATACTAAAATATTATGATTGGATTGTGTTCACAACGATGAAAGACGTTGTTTAATAGCATAAAATAAATAATTTCTATTCATTTTGAAATTTTATTGAACTTTAAAGATAACTTTTACCTCCGACTTCGAGTCATATTTGTAAAAATAGGGCATTTTTGTAAAAATAAATTTTTCTCAGTTAAAATATTAAAATATTATGATCGAATTATGTTAACAACAATGGAAGACGTTGTTTCTAATCATTAAATAAATCATTTCTATTCGATTCCAAATTTTATTGGACTTTGAAGATAACGTTTACCTCCGACTTAGAGTCGTCTTTTTGAAAATAGGGCATTTTTGTTAAAATAAATTTTTCTCAGTGAAAATATTACCATATTATGATCGAATTATGTTAACAACAATGGAAGACGTTGTTTCCAATCATTAAATAAATTATTTCTATTTATTTCTAAATTTTATTGGACTTTGAAGATAACTTCTACCTCTGACTTAGAGTCGTCTTTGTGAAAATAACGCATTTTGGTCTAAAAAAATTTTTGTCGGTTAAAATATTAAAATATTATGATTGAATTTTGTTCACAACAATAAAAGACGTTGTTTAAATGCATAAAATAAATTATTTCTATTAGACTTCAAATTTTATTGGACTTTGAAGATACTTTCTACCTTCGACTTAAAGTCGACTTTGTGAAAATGAGGCATTTTCGTCAAAATAACTTTCTTTCGGTTAAACTATTAAAATATTATGATTGAATTGTGTTAACAACAATGAAAGACGTTGTTTCCAATCATTAAATAAATTATTTCTATTCATTTTGAAATTTTATTGGACTTTGAAGATAACTTTTACCTGCGACTTAGAGTCATTTTTGTAAAAATAGGGCATTTTGGTCAAAAAAAATGTTTGTAAGCCATAATTTCATCGGAATATGATTGAATTGTATTAACAACAATGGAAAACGTTCTTTAAAAGCATGAATTGAATTATTTCTATTCATTTTGAAATTTTTGGACTTTGACGCAAACGTCAACATCCAAGCCAGAGTCAGTTTTGTAGAAATAGGGCAACTCGGTCGATAATAATTTTTCTAAGTTAAAACTACATCGGATTATGATTACATTTAATATGATAAAAGTTCAAATATAATGGTTTTAGAGTGAAATAAATATAAAAAAAATATATATATATTCTTATAGTCACGTGCTTTTATTACTGATAGAAAATAAATAAAAAAAATGCTCAAAATAGTATAATAAAAATTTTTGTTTTTTAAACCAAAAAAAAAAAACAGTTTTAATTTTAGTAAAAGAAAAAAATCATATATCGTGTAATTAAATTCAAATTTAATCTATTTTTTAATTTATTGATTTCAAAGTTTGTTATATAGTATAATATTTATAAAATTAATAATTTAAATTCGTATATATTTAAAATAACCTGGTAAATATATCGCATGGTTGTTTGGATATTTGATCTTGTAACACGATAATATGTATATATATAGTTATAAAATTGGTGTTGTAAAATAATTTTAAATGCATTTTAATGTTTAGGTATGTGTCGTAAGTTTAAAGGCTTGTTATCGTGAAATAGCAAAGCTTGAATTGTATACATATATAGGGATGAGAAAAGTTGCTATGTGCCACACACCAAGTTGTATAATATTGCAGGGTATTTTATCGTGCCAGGCTCCGTGTCCGTTTTGCCACATGAATATGAGCAAAACAGCAGTTTTTTTTATACAATATTTTTCCCATTTTTTTGACTCAACCAAAAGCACAAGTGATGAACGTAAAAAAAAAGTTATTAACTATTGGTTTATATATGTATTTTTATGCGCCAAAAAATAATGTTGAGTTGTACTACTTGTTTAAACTTTCAACGCTTTAATTTTACTTTTTTGCTCATTTTATTTTTCATTTGTATTTTTTTTTTAATTTAATTAGTTATTTTGTTCAGTTTAGTTTAATTTTTCATTCGCGTTTTGAGCAAATAAACATCAATCTGTTTTTTTTTTTTTTTTTTTATAAAAACGAAAAATACAAAAAAAATAAATATATCTGCAATAATAAAATTAATTATTTATAGATATTAATTTTCCCTTATTAATAATAATCAATTAATTTTTAAATATTGAAAATTTTCATATAATTTTCAACTAAATACTTATAAAAATTCTTGTTGAATTATAATCGATAGCTTAAAAATTTCAGTGGCATTTCGTGACACGAATTTTTACGACAAAAAAAAAATTTTTAAAAATATATTCTGACAAGGCGATGATTCTTATAATTATTATTATTTATATTTTGACAGTTTGTTATATAAATAAAATAAATTTTATGGTAAAAATATATTTTATAATATCTATGTTTCAGTGTATGTAGATATAAATAGATATCGTGTTTCATCAATCACATAATGATATTCAATATAATGACCAACGACACGCGCATACAATTCGTGACAGGTTTTTTTGGTGTCTAGACAACTCATAGATTGAAATATTTTCAAAAAACACTATCCACCATATCGTAATAATAAAAAATCAAAAAAAAAAAATTAAAAAAATACAATATTTTTTCTTATTTTAGCAACAACAAAATTGTTTTCTAAAAACAGTTTTTTATCGTTATTTAATCTCATTTAGTAAAAATATATAAAATAATTTAATAAAAAAATACAAAATACATATTATATAATTTTTTTTCAAAATTTTAAAAAAATATATTTTTAAAATTTATACTATAATTACAAATTACAATATTAAAAAATATAAAAAATCAAAATTTAAAAAGTAAACGTCAATGTATGTATCCTTTGGCAATGACAGTTTTATTTTTTTTATTTCTATATGGATTTAAATGTGATCTAGGTGCAATAAATTAATTTCATAACATATTTTTTTTTATATATAGTTTATGTGAAAAATAATAAGTATACACGATTCAATAATGCGGAGCTTGCAAAAGGGAGGTTTTTTACTGAGGGTGCCTCATCACGCCAGTTCATGTTTTGACGTGAATTGTAAAACAGTGTTTTTAAATTTAACTAAAAAAATTATTAATAAATATAACAACTTATAAATATGATAGTTTTAACATTATAAAATTTTTTATAGTCATTGTTATTTATTATTTATAATCATCAATGTATCAAATGGACTTTCTCAAATTAAATTTTTTACAAGTAAGAATTTCAAAATTAACATTATTTATAATAATATATAAAATTACTTTATAAAAAATTATTAATCATTATAATTTTTAATATCTACATACTGATTATAATAAATTAAAACAAAAATTAAATTATTTTTTAATTTTTTAAATTTTAATTTACACAAAAGCTTAATGAATTTTGATAATATTTATCTCATCATTTATATACTTGAATATAAATTTCAAAATGTAATTAAGTAAATTATATAATTATGCAAACGATGTCATATGAAAGTTGTCATCATAATATATATAAAATAAAAAAATGCTCATTATTTTTATATAATTGTTATAATAATTTAACATTTTAAAAAAATTAATTTAAAATATATTTTTTTATTATTATTTCATCAAAATTAAAAAATTTCAACAAAATTTTAAACTTGCTGTATAATTTTGTTGATATTAAATGAAATAATTTTGTTTTATAAACTTTTTAGTTTAATTTAAAAAACAACAATTATTTTCCATGAAAAGTTTTTTAAAATTTTTGTTGTTTGGGTGCCATCAGACAAGATTAAATAAATTAAAGTCGATTAAGACTTTTGTGTGTATGTATAACAAAACAAAGGTCTTTCAGGGCATCAAACAGGGTCTTCACTCGAGACACAAAAATTGTGGTTGCGTAAGAGGATTTTCGTAACATACATATACATATATTTATAGGAATATATACTAAGAGAATTATTTTATACGTACATGTACAAGACATATACATATACGTCATGTCAGATCAAGAATGGACCAAAAGGATAACATTGACCGAAGTGGGATTTAAGGGTGACAAAAAATAAAAAAAATTTGTGCTTAAAAAATAAAAGAAAAACTCCAACTCATATACAGACTTTGGAATATTTTATACTCGTTTCTCTCCGGATATTGTTTTATACCATTGATTTATTAAATTACATAAATAGGTATATACAAACAAAAAGTAAATTTAAAATTTAAAATTGAAAAAAAAATAATAATAAATAAATTAAAAAATAAAAACACAAAAAATTCATATAAATTATTATATTAGGATGGCGTTTTGCTTGTGTGACCTATAAGACCTTTTTTGTTTTATTTATTTATATTTTTTTTTGTTATTTTCGTAACGATTGATTGGCAGGATTGCCAATTTGGCCAATTATTGTTAGTCGGTATATTCGCGGAATAAAAAATTAAATTATATAGGTATATCCTATCGATGCTATGAACAAAGAGATGATCGTAACGAATTGGCCGCATGTCTATACACTGTAGCTGACGGCATACAGAGAGAATTTTTTTTGAAAAAAAAAAAAAAATTAAAAAATAAAAGATTCACGATCAAATTCTGATTTACGAATTTTTGGTAAAATTCGAGGTCAAAGCCCCTCCATAAAGACGCACATACTTTCTATATCCTTTTTTTTTTTTTTTTTTTTCATTATTTACCTCAATAATTTTGCTACAAAGAAGCTATTTTAAAAAGATATTAAAGATAAATAATATCATCACGAAATATATTGCTTATTAGTTATTATTAAAAAAAAAAAAAACAAAAAATAAAATAAAAATTTTATATTTTTTGATTTTTTATTCTAAATTTCGTAATGATTTTTATTGAATTTTTTTATTTGTTTATTGTGATCTATTTGTTTTGTTATTAACTAACTAATTAATTACTGTGAAATATAAAAATAGTTGAAATATTTATTGATTGTATGATAAATATATTTTTATAAAAATTATTATTCAAAGTTAATTGAGATAATATATATGAAAATTGTAAGAAATAAAAAAAACAAGAATCTGTAACGCCTTAAGTTTCAGTAATCGCAACTTATACCAGCTCATGAGAACATCTTTTGCGACTAGTATAATCCAGACAGATGGGACTTGTTAATGTTACACGCTCGAATAATTTGCAAGAAATCTAATAACCATTTTGTGGAGTCAGTGTAACTCTCAACTCAGATTTTCTCATGTACAAGAAAACATACAATCTCTGAAAAAAAAAATAAAAAATTTAAGGAAAAATAAATAAACAATATGAGACTATGATAAATGCTAAAAATTATATCAAATAAAAAATAAAAAAACTATTTTCTCAGAATATATTTTTCTCTGTGGGAATGGTAATTTTTTTTAGCATTTTTTTTTTGAGATTCATTTTTTTTTTATCTGTTTCAATGAGGAAGAGATTTTATACAGCAAAATCTTGTTATAATTAAGGTGAGAAAAGTAGGCGTATATTTTATATAAAATTATATTTTTATTATAAATTATATAGTTATAAAAAAAAAATTATAATTATAAATATATTATAGACATAATGTTAATGTTAAAATAATATTTTTTAAATAAAATTTTTATCCAAGGCCTTTTTTTATATATATATTTTTTTTGCAAGTATAATTTTTATTATGTCGTCAAACATTTCATTTGTTGTTATACATTTTTTATCAAATGAAAAACAATAGCCTATAAAATTTTATCTACTTGGATGTAATACAAACATTTAAAAAATTATATTTGTCTTTGAATTATATTTTTTTTATCAATTTAAAAAAATAATTAAAAAAAAAAAAGAGATACTCGTTTATGATACTTTTGTAATGATTTTTTATTATTTTTTTTTATTTATGTATGAAGATTTAGTTTATCTCATATGCAAATAGTCGATAAATTTTTAACCATTAAAAAAATCAGAGTATATAAATTGTAGCTTCAGTTGACATAATATTATTTATATAAAAAAAAAAATCTCAAACAGAAAAAAACACTTAGATTAAAATTATAATTTAAAAATGTTGGTGACAAAAATATTCTTCATTTCATTGTTTGCCTTTGCAATTGGACAAACAGAATTGAATTCAGGAGAAATATCATCACGAGATATTGAACCACATCAATCAGTAACTTTATCAAAATTTGTACAGTTTATATCTAAAGAAGATGTTAATTCAATTGACAAGAAGTTTCAAGTTGAACAAAATTTACGAATAACTAAAATAACTGTTCAAGAATTTAATAACAGTGGAACAATTGTAACTATTAAAAATGGTGGTCCTGGTTTTAATTTTGTTACTTTGACATTTGAAAATCAATTACCAGAACAAGAATCAAATTTTAAAATTGAAATACAAGCTCAAAAATTAAAATTAAAAAGAGTTTTTTCTTGGACATTATAAATTTTCATAATGTTATTTCAATACAATATGTAATCAAATAAAATTTATAAATTAAAAATAAAATTTTTGTTTTATCAATTTATTATTTTATTAATAATTAATTTTTATTTTATTTTTTTCATATAACAATTATAATATATTGACTAATCAGTTTTCACTCTTTGTGTACATTTTTTTTTTATTGATCTCTCTCTTTCATCCCCATCAATGTAAATATATTACCCAAAGCTATTCTTCTTTTTTTTCCCTCTCGTTTATCTTTCTCTCTGCTAATCAAGGTTAAAAGTTATTTTATTTATTAGTCTCAACTAAATAAAAAAAAAAAATAAAATATCAAGTATAAATAAATAAAAAAACAAATTACAAATAAAATAAAATAAAATAAAATAAATATCTATCCATGTTTCTTCAATCTTGCAATCTCTGTTTAATTTTTATTATTTTTTTTTAGCAAGTCATTTTAAACTATACATTCGACAAATAATAATTAATCATAAAAAAACGAAAAAAAAAAAAAAGGATAATTTAAATAATTTTAAATCAACTCTCACCAAGTGCATCATTGTAATTAAATAATAAATATTTATAAATTATATTTATGAATTTTTTAATAACACAGTATAATATTTTTATAAAAATAAATAAAATTTTTTTAATAATAAAAAATATATATAAGTATGATGATCATAATTTAAAATAAAAAAAATATGAATTAATAATATTAAATTTATATTTATATGATATAAAAAAAATAATAAAAATATAAAAGTACTTTTATAAATATAAATCCGAGTGTATATAGGTGTACATTAATATATTTTTTAAATGAAATAATTTAATTAACAAAATCCGACAATCAATAAATTAATAAATGCAACACCTGCAGGCCAATTACGAAAATAACAAGACACATTTGATCGTCAAAAAAAAAAAAAAAAATATATCACTGTGGTGGGTCTTGAACAATAATATGCATGTGTGATTTGGTTTAGTATGTATGTTTTATGTGTGTATAAATAATTTATTTATTTATTTTTTAATAATTATAAAATTATTATTATTTTTAATTTTTATTTCTTCATGTTGTTTGTTAGCGTAGATTGAAACCGAAGTTTGTTGCTATATGACCTCAGGCCCCTGCGAAAAGTAGCTGACGAAAACTAATCTATCCCACACCTTGGCAATGTGGGTGATTCTCTCTCTCTTTCTCTCTTTTACTTTTAAAATATTAAATAAAAAAATTAAAAATAACAAATTAACATTTAGAAATAAATAAAGAATTTAAAAACATAACCAGTTAAGAAACCAGATGCATTCATCCGAAAAAATTCTCGTATTTTAAATGTCTAAAAATTTGTCTTGTAAATTAAAACTGACGTATGTTGAACTAGATTGTATAAAAAATTTAATATATATATATAAAATAATAATTATATAATTATACATCACACTGTCTATTTTAAAAATTAATTAATTTTTATTATTTTTTTTGTAATATTTAAATCATCAATTTGATATTTGAGTTTTTAAATTTTTTATTGATGTAAAAGCTAATATGTTAATATTATTTATATTTTGAATAAATAATAAAAAATTTATATAAATTATTTTTTAATTTACAGAAATGATGAGTTATTTAATTAAAATTAAATAAAAAATATTTTGATGATCTATGGCTGACTACAGGAGAAAACATCTTCTTGTTGAAGAAGTTCCAGGTTTATATATAAGACGTATTACACTTGAAGATCCAAGAATTGCTCGTGATAAAATTGATTCTAGATCACCATCACCAGTACGTCATATCTGTCATCCAAAAAGTAGCCAAAATCGCCTTTGGCGAGGTTCATCATCTAGGTAAATTTACCATCATCACAAATATTACAAAATAAAAATTAAAAATACATTTTACAAATGTTATACAAAATCAAACAAGTATATATAAATAAATAAATAATAAAAAAATATATGAATCAAAAATTTTAACTAATATACAAGTTACGCCCATGACATGGATTGCTCATAATAAATTATATAAAAATCCTGATCTAAAACCTCACAAACAAATTTATAAATTCTCTTAATATTTCTTCGAATGTTTAATTTTATTTATTAATTTATTTATTCATTTTTTCCCACGACAGATAATTTAAAATCATCATGATAGCTACTAATTAAAGAATATTTAAATATATAAAATAAAAAATTATATCAATGATATTTTAAAAAAATATATTAAAATATTGCGTGAATTAAAAAATTGGATAATTTTTAAATTTTTTATTTAGATGAATTTTTGATTTCTGTTTTTTTTTTTTTTTTTTTTTTTTTTTTTTTGTTATTTTTTCATTTTGGCATTTAACATGTTTATGTATATATGTATGTTATTTTGTATATATATATGCGGCAAAAGCCTGTAATTAAATGTACTAAAACTTAACGGTTGGACAGGACGACGAACGGTTCTGGCACGACTTAATAAAGCCCCCATGTCGATCTATACAACGCTTTTACTATGGCCAATATTATCGTGTTATTAAAGCACCTTATTAAAATACGAGCTTACAATATTATATGTATGTAGACTTTCATAAAATATTAATATATGTAACCATACTAAAATATTATACTATTTAACTCTCAACTATTATATCATTTACATATATTTTTTTTAAATATTTAATTACGTTATTTTATAAACCAAAGTGGAAAAAATTTGTATATACAAAATATATAAATTAAATATGGATTTAAATGTACATGTTCTATATTTATTTTTTATATATTTTATATAAATTTTTTCCATTTGTTTTGAAGCCTCTGAAATTTTTGATACCATAACAAGTCAATCAATATATGAATTTGGGGTGTTTGGACTATTTCATATCTATGATCTAGAAGTTGGAAAATTTTTAAATAATTACAGAGTGTTGTTTTTTTTATGCTCTACAAGATAAGCTATAATAATATCGAAGAATAATTTTTTTTTAAATAAAAGCTTTTTATGAAAAAAGCAAGCTGAATTTTGTAGGTATAAGTTGACGTGTTTATCGTCAATTTTATGACTTTAAGTAATTTCTATAATTCTATTGGCGTCAAAATAACCAGAGCATATACTAGGGATATTAAAATAAAAAAAAAATTAAAAAGATTGTAAAAGAAATTAAAAAGAAATGAGTAAAGAAATTCAATTTACAAAAGAGAATTAAATGAGTTTTTTTTTTTTTTTTTTAATATTTTTCGATTGAAATTTAAACAAATTGTTTTATTTATTTATTCATTTATTTTTTTGTTGAATATTTATACTAAAAGTTGATTAATTTTTTATAGTTATTGGTTGAAAAAAAAAAATGAAGAACCAGCTTATTTGACAATAACATCATTGGAATTGCCTGAATCACCAATTCCATTAATTGAATCTCAAGCAAGTGCACGATTAAAATCATCTGGATCAACTGGATCAACTGTTATGTGTTCAGACAAAGATGAAATGTACAATTATTTATATGAAAATATTAATGATGAAAAAAAAATATTCAAAGCAACTGATGAATCTGTTGATCAAATAATTCAAAAAAGACAAAAAAAAAATTCATCGAAATTTTATAAAATAAATAATACAACTAAAAATAATAACAATGGTTTGTTTATAATATTATTATAAATATTTAAAAATTTAGGACACATAAAAAGAATATATTAATTTTAATATTTAAAATTAAAAAATATCATTTAAATTGATGCAAAGCAATGGTAATACCATGTTTTATTATATCAAAAAATAACATCAGATATATATTTGGCATAAAACATGAATATCTACTTTACTACTTTATATTGTCATAAAAATAATTATACAATAAATTAAAATATAAAATTATTTATTTAAATCTAGATTGATAAATTGACAATACACTGAAAAAAAAATTTAAAAATAAAAATCAAAAAAAAAAAAAAGAAAATTATTTAAACAATAATTATAATATTTAAATAAAAGAAATGATATTTTGATATTTAAAATTAATTAATTAAAATAAAAAATAATAACAAATATTAAATAAATTAATTTTTTTTGATAAATATATTAAAATATTTGAATATAATAAATATATTTGTATTAAATTTCAGGACAACATGGTGAGTTATTTTCAAACCAAAATGACATCATCACTAGCACCAATATCAAGGACTGCATTTGTTCAGAAATAACTGATAATATGAAAATAAATATTAAAGAAAAAACTGAAATAAAACAATCATCTCAGAGTCCAAGTCCGGAAGTGACTCATACTATTAAAATTGCAATGAAATATATTGGTCAAAGGTCTGAACTTGTTTATGATGATATTAAAAATACTAAAATTAATTATGATGAATCATCAGTTGATAATTCAAATAGCAATATCAAAAATAATCAAAAATTTATTAAAAAAAATAATGAATGTTGTGGTGTTAATGTTGCATTAGATTTTACACTTAATTGTAATAATTTTCAATTGACATCTCGTGATGTTAACTTGAAAGCAATATCAAAAAATTCAACTAATAATGTAGACGATTTAAATAATTAAAAAAAAATAAATAAATAAATTTTGTTATTTAATTTTAATATAAATATTATACAAAATTTTTTTCTGATTTTTATTATTAATATTATAAAATTAATAATAATACTTGTTTTGATGGAAAAAAAAATAAATAAATTTTTATCAGTATATAAAATCAAAAGTTAAAAAATTTTTTTTTTAAATATTTTCTTAACAATTTATCAAAACGTATATGCAAATTGAATATAAAAACAACATTTGATATCTTTATGATTTTCGATAAATATACTCACAGTGTTGCAAATATATATTTGTATTTTTTTTTTTATTTATTTTTGTCACTTTTCAAGATGTCATGATAGTATGCATAAAAAATAAATTTTTCAAGTCACACACTGTACATTTACAAAGTATTCCAATTAATTTTTCTTCTCTTGTCTTAATATATCCTCAAATATTAAAAACTTATGTCTACCTTTATTTTTTTTTTCATAAAAAAATTGATAAAAAAAAAAAAAAAAAATGACACTGAATTTATAAAGTGCCAAAATTAATAAACATATTAATTATAAATTGACAAAAATAATAATAATTAATAAATCATTTCAAAGATATAATCAATGCAATAAAAATTTATCTATAAAAAAAATAATAAAATTTAATAATTTTAATAACATATTTATGTATATCCAAAAAAATCATCAAAAAATTTATAAATAAATTCAAAACCCAGCAAAAATATCTCAGCAATATATTAAAATAAATGAAATAATATTTTATAAAATTTCCTATTAATTAACTAAACTAATAAATTTAAATGTTGACTATACATTTATATATTCAACAAAAGCTCCGTTAGGCATGTTTATCACATTGATACGATAACCTAGTAAAATAATATATTGTTCTACTTTTATGTATATATCTATAATAAATTCAAGTCGAAATTAGTTAATGCCATATTGTCTAGATTTAAAATACACGTATAAATATAAATGAGTATTTCTTGCAAGCACAATTATTTTTTATTTTTTATTTTTTATTTTTTGTATTATTATTCATCTTCTTTATTTTATTTTATTTTTTCCTTTATTTAAGTGTTCTTATTTGAAACCCTTTTTTTTACTATATTCATTCCCGGTTTATATTCGCTTCGAATTTACCAACTTGTATTTATTTTTTTTTATTTATTTATATTTATTTATTTTCGTCTGTGTTATGTATAGTATAGGTATGTTTGTGGGTTATTTATCTGCTGTTTTAAGGGCGAAAAATGGTTCATGGCCACACCAATGAAATGGTGATTTTGATGCTGTAACTAACACATCGCGAACTAACTTCTGTTCTTTCGCGTTTTGTATAAATACATATATTGTTTATTTATTTAATTTTTTTTTTTTATTATATTTATTTGTTATTCCTCATCCAACAAGTCTTTTCTAAACACTTCTATATCTATTACAATAATAATTTTTTTCTAAACTCTTTTTTTTTTAATTTTCTTCTTTTTTTTTTTTTTTGGAATTGTTAATTTTTATTATCATCTTTTTCTCTACTTTATTATTATTGATATTATCATCATCATCATCATCATTTTTATATTTTTTTTTTTTAATTTTAAATTCACTAATTTCTTTTTTCATCGTCTCGATCGATTAACACACGTTTATTCGATGACGGTGTGAGAAATTCGATAATTAAGAGTCACGCAGGATCTATAAAAGATATTAGTGTCTGCTGATACAATAGATCAAGACATTTTTAATTTAATATGTATATTTATATTTATATATTTTTTTATATATAAAAATATATGTATTATTTTTTTTTGTCTTTTTTCAAGTCTCATTAAAATAATTATAAAAAAAAAAAATTAGCATATTTTAAGTAGTCAAAATATTTGACCAAAATCTGTAAATCATTTTTTTTTTTTTTTCTTTCACTCTTCCGGTTTTATGTGTAATTACTTATTTAATTTATTTACTCAAGTATATATATGTATATAATTTTTTTTTTCCTTAAATTCGTGACACAGTTTTGATTTAATTTTTATAAAAATATGACCGGCAAACTACACTCGCGAGATGACGTCAATTTTTGCACATGTTTAGTCGGCAATGTGGTGCTTCTGAGAATAATTTGATTACATGAGGGTAAAAAAAAAATAATAAAATAAAAAAAAGGATAGTCACAAGTAGAAATTCACAGGAGACCGCTTGTTATACTATTTTACTTTTTTTTAATTTTTTTTTGGTATATAAAAATTCATTGCAAATGATAAATAAATTCAATTATAAAAATAACAGTTTGGCAACATTTTTGATGGAATGTATATTTAATCAATTAGCTCTTTGTAATTAAACTATTATATAAAAATATTTCAAATTAAATTCAAAATTATTTGTGTATAATAAAATTGTTTATTAAAATGTATATTTATTTGCTAAATTTTTTTTCTTAGCTACCTGCAACCTACAAGCTACAAAAAAAAATATTTTTGTTCAGATGTTTTACTAAAACACTCTAATTATTATTATATTATTTATATATACAATTATTTTTTGAAAATAATAATACAGATGGTATAATTAAGTATACAATCAGTAAAATTTTTTATATAATATTTTTTTCTTTCGAGATCATAGTTATATATTGTAATTATAAACGTCAAAAATAATTGCACAAAAAATATATGTGATTAATGTTTTTTTTTGTTAAAAAAAAATAATCAGGTCATGTTAAAATTATAATTTATTAAAATTTCTATGAGTTTAATTTTTTAAAGTTAAAAAATTAAACTTTTTTAAAAAAATTTCAACCAATTAGATCAAATGACTGTTTTGAATGTAAATTAATGACTTGAATATTTCGTGCTCAAACTTGTTTTGATAAAAAAAAAAGAATATTGTTAAAATATAAATAATCAACTTGCAAAAATATCTTGTGATTGGATATTCTAATTTTAAATTTATATAATAATAATTATATTTAATAAAATATAAAAATTTAAATATTTATAAAAATAAAATATCATCATGAATTTATGAAAATTTTATTATGTATATTAAAATAATGATTTACGATTTATTTAAAAATTTTAATGTAATAAAAAAATTAATAAAAATAATTTAATAGTTAATATTTTTATTTAAAAAAATATATAATCTTAACAAGAGAATAAAATAAAAGAAAAAAAAAAAACTTGATAATTGAAAATATTATGAGAAATTGAAAAA
This sequence comes from Lysiphlebus fabarum, assembly GCA_011426435.1. Taxonomy (NCBI): domain Eukaryota; kingdom Metazoa; phylum Arthropoda; class Insecta; order Hymenoptera; family Braconidae; genus Lysiphlebus; species Lysiphlebus fabarum. The sequence continues at coordinate 1,044,369 of WSYQ01000009.1, forward strand.
AATATAAAAACAAAAAAATTATTTTATACTTTGAATCGTTGTAAATCCATCATTGCATGTTGATGTTTCCCTTAATTTTATAGTAATTTATCAACAAGTTCTTGTTTCCACAGACACAACATATAAATATAAATATATTTTATATAAATAAATAAATATCATCAACTTGATGAGAATATAATCTTGTATGTGCGTGGTTTTACTCGTTTTATAATTTTCAAGTCATTTTCTATAACTAACCATATAAATATCTATAATTTTTTTACTATTATTTTTTATTTATCTTCAACATTTTTTTTAACTTTTAGCTAAATCATCCCTACTGTGAACAACCCTCATTTTGACATTAAAAAATTATTAGAAAACAATTTAGCTGAAATAAAAAAACATAAATATTTTTTTCTTTTTAAATAATATTTATAAATTTTTTTTTTTAAAGATCCAAGTTCAAATTTAATATTAAATATCTACTTTTTTATTTTTTTATAATGAATTATATTTATCATTATTTCATGAGAGCAATGTACTCAGTCAAAATTGCACTCAATTGACATACAATTATATACTTTGGCAAGCCGACAAATCAGACAATGGGGGACCTCCCGGGTGACACAGGAAGGCTTTTATCATCACCGATTTAGGCTCATTAATTATTATTTATTTTTATTAATTTTTTTTTTATTTTAATAATAATAATTATTATTTGTCTGTTTGATATAAATTAAAATTGTCTATAATAATATTCAAATATAATTAAATTATATTTATTATTTCAATTTATAATAATTAAAATACAAAAAAAATCATATTTATAATTTAGATATTAAAAAACATTTGTCACTAAATTTTATAAACGTGTCATACGTTTTTCAATCAATTTGTTTACAATTAAATTTACAAATAAAAATTGAATAAAATAAAAAAAGCTCAATGAGCTTTTTTTTTTCATGATTTTATATTTTTATATATTTTTTAACTTTTATATATATATTTTTTTTAATTTAAAAATTTTGTTAATGGAATGAAGATTGCGATGTAAGGGCCATCTTAGTCAACGCCTACGATTGGTCGTCACTATATAGTCTATAGACGATTCATTGGAATGCAGTTTTCGAGGCTGCACCGGATAAACAAGACGAAGCTCGGGGGTTTATAAGAAGAAGGACCCAATTTAATTTTGTATGTATATATATATATGTACAATTTTATATTTTTAAATGTAAATGTGTTAACCTGGTCCACAAAACTTGACTGTTAAGGACTCTCTTTTTATTTCTCTTCTTTACTCTCTCTCACTTACGAGTGATTCTTTGCCGATAAAGAATATACCATACCAGACTCGTTTATTCTCTTTGCCGCGTAGTTTTTGAACATTTTTATCATACTTAAATTAAATTAAAAATATTCCATAAAATTTATATAAGTATATATATATATTTTATAATAAATAAACAATAAACCAAGAAAATATAAAAAAATTAAAAAAATTTTTTATGTTAAATTTGTTTAAATAATTTTACTTAATTATATTTTTAGGTAATTAATTTTTACATAAATAAATGATAATTTTTATTATTTTTTTTTCAAATTTTGTTTAATATTTATTTGAAAATATATCACAATCATTCTGTAAAAATTGTAGAATTAAAATTTAAAAAAAATAAATGAAAATAAACAATTCTGCAGGTGACTGTGGATAATTTCCGACTGTGCCTCAACAAGTTGTATACACATAATTTGACCCAGATATACCCGAGGCCCTGGTGAGTGAGGTCTGGTGTGTTTGGTGGGTATATGAGTATGATATAATAATACAAGTAGCATCTTTTGGCCCTTCGAAGGGTGCCAAAAAAAAAAAGGTAGGTTTATGTTTCTTGGGATATAAATATAGGACAAACAAAAATATAACGACAAGCATTTAGTATATATGAGAAAAAATCCCTAAAGTTTTTGGCCAGATGAAGATGAGAAGTGGGAGGAAGGGGGTTTGAGAATTTAAGAATTATCACGGTATTTCTTTTGCCCTTTTCATTCGATATATATATACAAAAATAAAACTAGTAAACTGACGATGAGAGAAGCATCTTTTTCTGCTCTCTTTCCTCTCTTGACACCAAATGTTGCTACTATATATATATGTATAACATCTTCAAGAGCATGAATGAATTACAGAGGATCACGTTCATTCATTCCCTCATTTAAGCAACCTAGAAACCTAACAAAAAAATTTGTAAGCATATATATATTTTTATTTTTTTTTGTTTATAATATTTTTTTCTCGAATGTTTTTTTGTTTGACATCATTATATTTATAAGTTAAATTGGAAATCAAACGACAAATAGTAATTAAACAGATTTAAAATTTGATTGCGTATTTGAGGGATAAAAATAAGAGATAGTCTTTTGTGTATTCTTGATACTCAGGGGGTCTAAAAAAATGAAAAACATGAAATGAATAATGTCGTTGACCCAGGTCGGTATATACTCATCTTAGTGATGCTCTTTCAACTTTGAAGATATATATTTATATACTATAATTTTATCTGTCTGAATTTTTGTCTACCTCTATATTGATATGTTTCACTTGTTTGAATTTTTATTATTTTTATTTGTTATTTTCTTATTTTCTTGGTGTGCAACATTGGAAATCCTTCAACGATCTTTGATTCGATTAAGCACAGATTTTTTGGTGAACCACGAAAAAATTAAGTGCTTTTGCTTGTCGTGGTCAACTTATTTTATTTCTCACTCTATATATATTTTTATATCATGGTTATTTTTTATTTATATTTTTATTCTTTTTATATACTTGTATTTTTTTCTCATCACTTTGTCTTATTGGAATTTTAAAGTGAACATAAATGTTACCTTCAGTTGTTCATTGATTCGACAAATACAATCGAGAAAGTTTTATTAAAAATTAAATATAAATGGGAAAAAAAAATATATCATATATTTTTATTGATAATTTTTAAAATGAATGATGATTTATTTGACTTTGAATAATGCAAGAATTTATAATAAATGTGACATAAATTGTTTAGTCTGGTTCAGTATTATTCAAGTTTAATATGCAAGTTATTAATACAGTTTTATATATTTATTTATTTTATGAATACGTAAAGATGCATTGCTTCAGGTAAATTTGTAATTTATTAGCTCAATTAATTTATATACAATTTTTTATCGAGAGCTACTGAAAGATATAAAAAATAAATAAAAAAATTATTTTAATATCAACATTTCAATTAATAAAGATTAACGATGGATTTATGTATACATGGATAATTATTTTTATGTATATTTATAAATTATTAAATATTATGAACAACATTATTTTATTACGATGCAATTTTTTTCAGTACGTATTACATATGTTTATATATATATATTTTCCATTTAAATGTCCTTGATATAAAAATAAAAAAAAAATTCTTTTAAATGTTTTATACTTCCTACTATTGAATGTTTTATGAATTTACTGCATATTTTTAAAGATAACAGGTAATAATATGCAATATTAAAAAATTTATTCTATTATTCCAAAGAGTATCGTAGAGAAAAATTACAAGTAGCTGGAATAAATTATACAATCACGGTCAAAAAAAAAAAAAAAAATAGTTATGAAGTTTATTGTTTTTCTTATTTTGTTAATTTTCATTATGACAGGAATTGATAGTCAAGAGCCTATAAAGTAAGTATAAGAAAAGAGTGCTCATGTACTCTGTAAATTTTTTTACTGTTTAAGTTTTTGAAACAATTGATAATAATTTCAGAGCAAGTCAATTTATATTTCAACCATCACTGATGCACAGATCATTGTTTCAAATTGCTATAAACTGGTGGAAAAGTAAAAACATGATTAACAAAATGAAAACTGATATAAACAATATATTTTATTCAGGACGAGGTATACCACGTATTGTAGTGAAACATTTGTTACGTGATACTCATCAATGCATCGAAGAATTAGAATTACCTTCATCATTGAAAAAACAATTACCAGAAGTTTTTTATGCAGTTGGTGAAAAAACAACTGAATTTTTAATTGATGCAAGAAGAACAATAGAGCAAGATTATTTGCATCCAACATTCAATGATTTTATTGAAAATATAAAATACACAGATGTAGGCCAAGTTGATAAATCACAAACAATAAGAGCCATATTTCATAATATCAAACAAAAATATGATCGTGAAAATTATGATTATAAATTTTTGTTTATAGAAGCATGTAAATATTGTTCTGATGAAAATATTCAATTAATATGGCAAGAATTATCAGAAGAAGAAAAAATTGAAATTGCACATGCAGCTACTGATTCAGTAAACTTTCATCGTATGACCGATTTCAATCAATATACAAAAGCAATAGTTTTATATTGGGGAACTCGATTGAATTTATTTCATTCAAATGATCCTACTCAGTCAAATGAAATTATATTGCAAAATCTATTTGAAAAATTTGCCATGCGTATGTTTTTATATGAAGACATTGAAACTTTTAAATATTTTTTTGATAAAATGAATTTTCAAGGTGAAGCAAAAGATTCATTTTTGTTAAATAATTTGATCAGTATTGAGACACATTTGAATTATCCAGATAATATTGATAATTGGATTTTTTTAATGCAACAATTGACGGATGAAGCTCGATCACGTTATTTTCTCAAAATTGAAATGAGAAGAATTACAAATTTGGTTAAATTTTGGCCATGGCGACATTTGAGTATTAAGATTCTTGATTCATTTTTAAAGCTACACAATGATATAACAATAATAGATAACACATTACCGTGGATTATCGAAACAATGATTCATGGACATGATATTTCTGAAGATATTAAATATCTGAGTTGCTGGATAATTGAAAAATACTGGTCTAATTTCGAAAATTATTTTGACAATGATATCATTTCAAAATTTTGGCAATCAGATATTGAACTATTAATGAAACTCAAAGGTTTGATTGTTTTAAAAAAATGTTTTGGATATAAAAAAATTGTACAATCTGAGACACGAGTTGAAATTTTTAGATCTATAAATAGTTTTTTTTGGTATATTGATTTGAAAAGTGAGTGGGATTTGTTTTATACAATTTATGAAAATATTTTAGAAACAGATGAGGAAAAATATGATTATACAGTTGGCAGTGATTTAAACACCCTTTGCAATTATTTTATAAGTAACGGTGAACGATATGATATAGCTGATGAATTAATCCGTGCACTAAGTAAAAATAACAATGAAGTCAAAAAAACTATTAAATATAAATCGATAAATTGGTTTGAAATTTTAAGAAACGTTTTAAAACTAACATATCTTTCAATTGAGAGGAACAATAAAATGGCTGCATTTTTCAATTGGTTAGAATTTTCAAGCAGTGAAACGATTGAATTATCAAAATGTTTAAATGACAATAAGCTTGATATTATCAGTGAACATGATTGGTATAAAATACGAAAATGTTTAAAAAAAACTTCAAAAAAATTTATTGTTAAAAAAAAAGAACTTGATTAGAGTTTTTTAATTCGATAATTCAAAGTTTTCAACTTATGTTTTTCATATATATATACACTTGATAAATATTCCACTTGATTGTTATCTAAATAAATATATAAAAAAAAATAAGATTCAAATAATATTGTAAAATTATAATATCTGTAAAATTAATTGAATAAAAAATCAATTGAAATATACCTTCTATATTTAAATTTATTGCATATCTATAACCATTATAACAATAAAAGAAAATCGAGTCGTTATTTTATAAATACAATAAAAAATTGACTCAATATTTATTCTGATTTTCCACTTGGCTATTAAATTTTTTTTTATTGAAAACTTTATCAAATATATATTAAACAATTTTTAATTAATATTTCCATTCACTATCTTACAATAATATCAAAAAATAAATTGATTTTCTTCCATTAAAAAAACTCAAACTTGTCGAAAAATTAGTAGAGAATTGTTGCTATAGATTTTTCAATTTTTATTTGTTAGTTTAGTAATTTATATGTTTTAAAGCGGAATACCATGAAGAACTGATATTGATAAAAATAAATAAAATAATATCTGATAATAATGATGATAGAAATTTACAAAAATAAAAACAAACCATCGCGTCGTTACGCTAGACTGAAGAATGATCAAGGAGGCGCCAAGACTCGTCATCTTTCTTTCACTCTTACTTCATTAATCCTTTTTTTTTCGGTTTTTTTTTTTAAATTATTTTTCTCTGTCTTATTTACATCTTTGTCTAATTCTATTTTAAAAAACAGACCTAAGTATTTTTTACCTGTATATATATCTACTATATACTCTTCTTTATCTAATTTATCTTAATTTATTTTTTTTTTCATCTCAACCATGTTAATTTTTTATTTTTTGTTACTCTGACTGATATGAGGATTGCATTTCATGCAATTATGCCTGATTTTGTTCGGCAAAAAAAAAAAAAAAAATCAACGAAAAAAAATAAAATATGCTGATCAATATGATATTTCAAGTGATCAAATGATCGATTGATTCTTCTACAAAAAAATTATAATAATATCAATACAAATAATTAAAAAGAAAAAAATATAAAATACAAAAGTTTAAATTTAATTTATAAATATTTTTTATTACTTAAATTTTTTTTAGTTTTATAAATATTATATATAAATATATAAACATTAAAAAAAAGAAAAATAAAAACACAACAATTGGAAGTATCGAATATAAGTTATTTTATTTTATTTTTCACTTATTTTATATATAATTCTTTATATTGGTATCAGACTACTACTACTACTAACTACTACTACTACTACTACTAAAAAACAAAGTTAAAGAATAGAAAAAAAAAAATGAATTTTTTCAAATGTTTGTTACTTCCTACTATTTATTACTTCATATTTTTTAAAGATAACACACGATAATAAGCAATAATAAAAACTATTATTCCAAAGTATTTAGTGGTAAAAAAAACCACCAGTTGTATACTGTAAGTCACAAGTAGATGAAATAAATAAAAACAATCACGGTCAAAAAAATAAGTAAAATAATCATGAAGTTGATTGTTTTTTTTGTTCTATTAAATTTCATTATGACAGAAATTAAAAGTCAAGAGCCTATAACGTAAGTATAAAGTAAGATAGAGTGCTCATGTATGATAAAATGAAATTAAAAAAAATATTAATTTTTATTTCAAATAATTTCAGAGCAGGTCAATTTATATTTCAACCATCACTGATGCAAAGATCATTGTTTCAAATTGCCATAAACTGGTGGAAAAGTGAAAACATGATAAACAGAATGAAAACTGATATAAACAATATATTTTATTCAGGACGAGGTATACCACGTATTGTAGTAAAACATTTGTTACGTGATACTCATCAATGCATCGAAGAATTAGAATTACCTTCATCATTGAAAAAACAATTACCAGAAGTTTTTTATGCAGTTGGTGAAAGAACAACTGAATTTTTAATTGATGCAAGAAGAACAATAGAGCAAGATTATTTGCATCCAACATTCAATGATTTTATTGAAAATATAAAATACACAGATGTGGGCCAAGTTGATAAATCACAAACAATAAGAGCCATATTTCATAATATCAAACAAAAATATGATCGTGAAAATTATGATTATAAATTTTTGTTTATGGAAGCATGTAAATATTGTTCTGATGAAAATATTCAATTAATATGGCAAGAATTATCAGAAGAAGAAAAAATTGAAATTGCACATGCAGCTACTGATTCAGTAAACTTTCATCGTATGACCGATTTCAATCAATATACAAAAGCAATAGTTTTATATTGGGGAACTCGATTGAATTTATTTTATTCAAATGATCCTACTCAGACAAATGAAATTATATTGCAAAATCTATTTGAAAAATTTGCCATGCGTATGTTTTTATATGAAGACATTGAAACTTTTAAATATTTTTTTGATAAAATGAATTTTCAAGGTGAAGCAAAAGATTCATTTTTGTTAAATAATTTGATCAGTATTGAGACACATTTGAATTATCCAGATAATATTGATAATTGGATTTTTTTAATGCAACAATTGACAGATGAAGCTCGATCACGTTATCTTGTTAAAATTAAATTTAGCAAGATTACGAATTTGGTAGATTCTTGGCCATGGCGATATTTGAGTATTGAGATTCTTGATTCGGTTTTAAAGCTACACAATGATATAACAATTGTAGAATATGAATCCGTCTTAACACTTATAATCGAAACAATGTTTCATGAACATGATGTTCCTAAAGATTTGGAATACTTGAGTTGTTGGATAATTAAAAAATACTGGTATAATTATGAACATTTTTTTGATGATGGTATCATCCCGACATACTGGAAATCAGAATTGGCTTCATTAAAAAAAATCACAGCTGTAATTGCCATTAAAAAATGTTTTGAAATCGAAACAATTGATGACGCTGTCACGCGAGCCAGAATAATTGAAAATGCAATTTCTTACCATTGGTTTTTTAATTGCTTGAATGAGTGGGATTTATTTTATACAATTTATAAAAATATTTTGTTAACAGAAGAGGAAAAATATACCTATATGGTTGGCATCGATATGAACATTATTTGTGATTATTTTATAATTAACGGTGAACGATATGACATAGTTGACGAATTTATTGATACACTAAGTAAAAATGATAATAAAGTCAAAAAACATATCAAATATGAATCGATAGATTTGTTTAAAATTTGTAGAAGTATTTTGCAAGACTCAAATTTAATTAATATGAATTATAAAATGAATGCATTTTTAAATTGGTTAGAATTTCCTACCAGTGAAAGAATTAAATTATCAAATTGTATAAATGGCAAAAATCTTGATATGTCCCATGAAAAAGATTGGTATAAAATACGCAAATGTTTTAAAAAAACTGCTAAAAAATTTATTAGTAAAAAAATTGAAACATGATTGAAATATTTCTTTTATTTGTCTAAACAGTTAATTATGTCTATGATTAATATACAAATTGAATGTTAAAAAAAAAAAAAATTTCAAATCACTTATTTATTTCAGTTTTAAAATTTATCAAAAATATATTAATCAATTTTGAAATAGCATTGCAATTAATTGTTTTTTAATAAGATTAAAAATTAAATTGAAATTAAAACTCGTGGAAAAATAATGTATGATAATAAAAATACAAAATTTAAAAAAAAAAAGAAATCTAGTATAAATTGAATTTGAATTTTTTCGGGACTTTAGATCTTTAAAATATATTTTCTTAATATTTAATTTTTTAATACCCAAATTTTGTTGATTCTTTGAAATATGAACAAGCATTAGAAAAAGTGAAAAATGCAGATACAACAACTGGGGGTATTAAATTTATTATTTTTTTCTTATTTAATTTTTTACAATGAAATCTTTGGTTACGCTAGATTGATACAAATTGGTTAAACTACAGGGGTTGTTTCTTGGTATTTCAAAATCGATTAGTACAAGTCCAGTTTTCTTTTTTCATTTATATTTTTTTTATTTATTTCTTATTCTTTTATCTTTTTAACGATGAAAAATTTACAGCAGCCGTTGATCAAAGACACATGGGCCATTTTATTTTTTTTCCCATATCAAAAAGATAAAACTTAAATAAATAATTCAAGAATTTCATAAAAATAATGTAAACAAGAAATAAAAAATACAAATTATTTATTTATATATCTAAATTTTAATTAATATTTATTTTGCTAAATTTATAATAAACATAAATCAATCTCAATTGAATTTTACTTTGATTGAATTGCTGTAAAATATTTCATAAAAATAATAAATAATATGTTTGTTAATTTTTTTTTTTTTGATTTTAATTTCTCATTGTTTATTTAAATTTTTATTTTTATTTATAATCAATTAATGTATTTATTAAAAATATATATAACATAAAAAATCATTCTCACGATACCATAAAAATTTTTGATCATAACACAGTCGTGACTTGCATTTATGAATCAAAAATCGATATTATTTATTTTAATAATTTCGAGTCATCTCATGTATATATTAAACATGAATGCATGTCATGAATCATTAGTTGAAAAATAAATAATATATTTATTATTTTTATTCGTCATATGTCAAAATTTTATACTTAATTTTTTTTAATTTTAATTTTATATCTCGAAAATATAAATTATAAAAAATTATAAAAATATTTTTGTGATTTAAATTGAATCATAATAAAAAAAAACAAAAAAAAAAAAAAAAAAAATTTAATTATGTCATTTTAAAGTTACAGGTTTAACAAGTTACATACTAAATCAAATGATAAAAAAAAAAAATAATAATCTTTATGAAAATTTTCATATTTATTGGTTGGTTGACTGACCTGCTCAACTAATGTCATGTTACGTTGTCAACAGGTCTGATCCCTCTGCATGTGTCTTTCTATTTTTGACAGTCAAAAAAATACAAACTACTGTTTTTTTTTTTTTTTATTTTTTTTATTTTATTTTTAACGGTAGCAAAAGGTAGGTCACTACGCAAGAGGATGCAACCTGTCGCAATGAAATTCACTATAAGAAAATACAACTATACCTGCGGGACGCACCTTTTTTTCACGCTTCTTTTTTTTTTTTGTGTTAATCGAGTTGAAGTGTTAGAACTGCGTTTTTTAGTCCATACCTGAGGATCATGAGGATCATAAATACAAAATTTTAGGACTTAAGGTGTCATTGCCTGGACAAAATAAAACTGTCGTATGACAAAAAAAAAGGTCAAGTATATAGAAGAAAAAAAAAATATCAACAAACGGTAAATACAAATATAAAATAAATTAGTTTTTTTAAAAATAAAATATTTGTTTACTATTTTAAATATCAAATAAAAATATAAACCTTTAAGAAATTTTAATTAAAAAATAAATATAACAACTCAACAATTTGGATAATTAAATTTTTTATTTATTATAAATATGTATTTGAGTATTTAATCAGGATCACTAAACTTAATTTAAATAAAAAAAAATTATGTATTTATCATGACGTTTATAAAGAGAGTTGATCGTACTTTGTGATGCCTTAATGTATATAATTTAATCTCGTTAAATCGTACTGAAGATCGTTAAATTTGAGGTGAGAAATTAGTGATAGACCAGGTAATGATTTTATATTATTTATACATGATTATTTTTTATGTAAAATAATATAATTTTTTACTAATAAACAACATCAACAACAATAAACCATTACTTTATTATTCATATATATATTTTTTTTTTATTTTTAGATTTTTATTTTTAATCTTATTTTAATTAACAACTCTTCTTATTTTTTTTGGGTGATTTTTATTTTCTTTATATTTTATTATATTCGATTAAAATATACTTTATTTATTATTTTTTTTTTACCTCGTTTGTTGTTCAAGGTGATTTTTAACAATGGTAACCTAAGATTTAATAAAGGGTTGACGAAAATAACGGTACCCTTTTTTATTCATATATATATATTTTTTTTTTTTTGTTTTCATTTTATAGTTCTTATTTTTCTACATTTTTTTTTAATTATTATTATTTTTTTTTTATGTTTATTTATATATATTTTTTTGTTTTCTTTTACTACGATTTAAACTCCCACGATATTCAGTGGATTAGGATCATTTTTATTTTTTTTTTCCTTAGCTAACAACATTTATCTCTGTTCAGATGACAGAATAAATTCATGATAAGTCGTAAATTATTATTAAAAGTATTTTTATTTTTAAAATTATATTTCATCGATAGAATTTTTAATAATAATTTTTTATCGCGAATGGAAAATCTGATTAAATAATATTTTTATTATTTTATAAAAAAAAGTTTGTATTACCGGATAATAAAATTATTTGAAAAAAAAAAAATAAATAATTCAGTAATACAAGTCAATAATACGTCAGACATATACAAAAAATATAGAAAATAATTTAAAATATAATTTTATAAAATTTATTTAAATAAATAAATAAATAAATAAATAAATAAATAAATATTCATTTATATAAATGTAAACTGCTATTAAAAATATTATCATTTAAAGTAAAAAAAAATGAATAAATATGTAAACTAAAAATAATAAAAAAATAATATAATTTTTTATAATTTTTATAAAAATAAATTTAATTTAAAATTTAAATTAAAATATTTTTAAATATCTTATATATAATTATTTACAAAAAACAAGTTAATTAAAAAAAAAAAATAATAATAAATTTTTATATTAACATGTTATAAATTTAATATGTTTAACGAAAAAAAAAAAAAAATTTAATTTAATATTTATCAAAATTTTAATTAGACTTTTTTGTTATTTTTAAAATATTTCAATGAGTAATTATTATTTTGAGAAACAATTTCGCCACTGCATCTTTAAATTTTCTCATTGATTGTACATCATTATAAACAGTGACTCATACCTTCAAAAAATATTTAAAAAAAAATTAAAAAAAAATGTAAAAAAATAATAAAATAACCAGTTTGGCGTATCGTGATTTTTATATTTTTTAATTTATTTTTTATATTCATTATTATTTTCATATATATTTATACACTTATATATATTATTTAAGCGAAACTGTAGATGAAATATACTGAAAGTGAAATGAAAACTATATATATATATATATAGTGAAAGTGAATAAATAAAAAAAAAGACAGAAAGTGAGATTGAACTTGGCATATAAACTTATATATAAAAGTTTTATCGATGTTGCAGTTGTGGAATTTGGCATACACACTAACTTGCTTATATATATACTCAAACGTTTGTTTTTTTATATATTTTATACATTTTATTTTTATATTTTTATTTAATTTTTTTTTTCATTTCAGCGAGTGATTCGGTGCAGCATGCTAGCTCATGTTGCTTGCGACAAGAAATTTTTGGCAATGGTAAAAGAAAGATGGTAAATGCCACGACGTTGTTTCGTGAGAACAATAATTATTGTTCTTTGGCAAAAAAAAAAAAATAAAATAAATAAATAAAAATAAAAATAAATAAATAAATAAAAAGCATCAGACGCGAATGGTTCTTATCGTACCAACGAATCATTTTGCGTGGGCTCTCACGAAGTAAAGATTTACTCCAAACCATCCTACAAATACCACCTGAATATTCTCTTTTATATATATCTTATTGATGAATATATAATTTTTTTTATTTTATTTTATTTTTTTTTTATATTGTTTTTAATATAATAAATATATTTTTAATATTATTTAGTTATTTGTTTTATTATTTTTTATATAAATTATAATATTTATTTTATTTTCTTTTAAAACGATAATTACAAAAGTATTTATTTTTTTAAAATTGTATGAATGAAAATATATTTAGAATATATATATAGTGTTGTTATTAGGTTTTTTTTTTTTTTTAAATAAAATTACAATAAATTTTTATATTTTGTTGCTAACATAGTACTATGGAATTTGAACTTGTTCAAGGTGAGTTTACAACTCAGGTGGTCATGTCAAATAATAATTTTCATTTTGCAAAATAACACCATTTTAACGTATTAATATTTATATTTTTTATTTTTAAAATTTACACGATGAAAATCAGGTTTACTTGTTTGATATTACAAAAAGAAAAAAAAATCATTACATTTATTTTTATAAATTTGATAATAAAATTTAACAATAATAATGAAAAAAAAATTTATAAATTTATTATTTAAATTAAATTTTCAATCAAATAAAATGTATTTTAAAAAAATTATTTAAATATAAAAAATATAAAATAATTTTTTAATAAAATTTATATTTAAAAAATATTAAAATTCATATAAAGTAAATATATATTTTTTTTAAATAATTTTTTATCTTTTATTTCTCAAGTCAACACTAAACATATTCATTTTATTATTTTTTTTTATTTTTAATTTTATGTATTTACAGAAGTATGGAATTTTTTTAATATACTTTTTGTAATTTTAGATTACAACTTGATATTTATTACTTCTACGATAAGAATAACAAGTAAATTTAAAAATTATATATTTTAAAAATAAATATTTAACCTTGAATTTATACATTATTATTATATTTTTTAAATTACTTATATATATTTGTTATTTATTTTATTAAATTATGAAAATATAATCTTTATAAAAATTATAATATTTCAAGACTAAAAATAATACAGATATTTTATATTTTTCACCCAACTAATAATCAAATTTTTAAAAAACAATTGGCTTCATAAATGTGTTTGAGACATTTAATTTGCTCTAAATACGAGTTTTTTTTTTCTACCCTAATTATTTTTCAGAAGCTGTGATTATTATATGTACATTTTAACAGTAATTTAAAATTTTAATACCATTTCCAAGCAGATGCACAGTAGTTTTTGTGGTAATAAAAAAAAATTTATATCCTCATAAAATTCAATTTTTCAAAAATCATTGTTGATTTTAAAATTTGCACTATATTTACTTATTGAGATCAACATAAATTTGATGAAAAGGTATATATTCGTGGAATGTGTCAGTACATGTATTCATCCCCTTTAAAATTTACCTCCCCCAATACTTTGGCACACATTTTTTTTATTTTTTTTTCATCCCATCACGTCGTTTGGTGATCACCCCAGGCACCAAATTGCCAGTAAAGATGAATGGAAAATAAAAAAAAATAAAAAAGAAAAACTAGAAAAGCAAATAAGAAAAAAAAAAAAAAAAAAAAAAAACATATATATTTATAGTCCTGCATATAATACATGAAACTAGCAAATCTTTATTCTTTAAATTTTGATACCAGCAACCTCTTTACTCTCTTTTTCTAACGAAAAAAAAAAATACGGATTTTAGTAAGCCTGAATGAATAAAAGTATTACATTTTCAGGGGGATGAAATATATATTGTATATATTTTTCACACTTGCACAATACAACAATTTGTAATACAATTTTTTTTTTTTTTTAAATATCAATTTATGTATCAACTGCTTGTATATTTGTGTTGAAATAAAATTAATTTCAACGTAAAATATGATATTATTTTAATGATGATTTAAAAAATAAAACCCTACATTATTTAGAAAAATAAAAAATCTAAATGAACATTAAAAATTGTAACTTGATCCATGTTATTTGTAAAATTTTATAAAATTTGTAGTAAGTTTATTGTTGTTGAGTAACTTGACATGAATGATCAGGTGACAAGTATTGTCTTTAAGCTCACATGTATTGCATGTACCTCTTATAGCCTCTTGTTTTTTGTCAATATAAATTATTAAAACATATATATATTTTGCTTTTCATAAGTACATCAACAAAACATACTTCAATTATTCTCTTTAAACAATTTTAAATAAATCATAAAGCAACATTATCAACAGAAAAAAACAAATATATTATGATAATTTTTGATAATAATAATATAATTTGTTGATATATATTATTATTATTATTTGTATAATATTATAAATGATTGATTGGTGCAACAATATATGCATATTGATCAACTCATGATGGACCAATTGATGGCCAACACAGATTTAACTGTTTTTTTAAAAAAAAAAAAAAAAAAACAAGAAATGAGTGTTTTATCATGATACTTCAGTCTCTCTCAAACTAAAAAATAAAAAAAATGATTAGGATCTTTGTTTTTTTTTTTCCTAAATTGATTATATTCTTGTTTTATAAATTTTTTTCTTTTTTTTTTTTTATAAATTTTCTAGGTTGTTGTATACATCACGCGACGAATTTTATTTATCTTGAGGAAGGACACGCAGTGTCGTCTTGTGCCTGACATAAAAAAAAAATATATAAAAAATATATTTAAAAAAAAATACATCATTATTTTATATATTAATTAGAAAAAACAATAAAATAAAAAAAAAAAAAAAATATAGTATAATTATTATTTATTTTGTTGTTATATAAAATTTTTTATTTTTTTATTTTAATGTATAACAAATTACAGTGAATAATTAAAATTTGTAAATTAGACAATTTAATGTCATTGATATATTAATATACAGAAATAAGTATAAATAATATTTATAGGTATAAAAAATATTAAATAAAAAATTTTAAAAAATTTAATCACACCCAAAATATTGGTTGAATTAATTAACATTAGACAAACTAGTAATTAAATCGCCTCAAAATTGACGTTCTACTAATGAATATTCTGGTAAAGTATGTCTGACTCTCATTTACTCTTTCTACATTTAATCTATCAATCTTACTTTTTTGCCCCTTTTTTTTCTTATTTATTGTTATTATGATTATTATTTTATAGTGTTGCACCCGGTACTGCATTCCTTTTTATATGCTGCCAGAGTTATCATGTATACAATCATCATCCTCTAAACATGTTCCAAGAATAAAAATCAAAATATGATCTTTATTTTTTTTTTCAAATTTTAAATACTCAAATCAATGGAAAATAATTGTTTAACAATTAAAATAATATATATATTCATTTATACATTTTATTATATTTATTATCAATTATTGATTTTGATAGAATAATTAAAAAAAAAAAATTAGATAAATTGATTTGATTTATCTACAATTTTTTAACAACAAAAAATGTTTCTTTATCTTGTCAAATGTTAATTGATTGTTGATATAATTTAATTGTTGTAATAATTAAAACAGAATTTCATTGACAAACTGATGTTTTCAATTATTATTTATAATAAAATGAAAAATAATAGAAAAATAATAAACAAATATTTTTTATTTTTATGAATGTAATAAGAGTTTTTACATTCATTCTTTTCATCTGATTTGTTTGCAAGTTTAATAAATTTATGTATGGATGTGCATGCTTACTTGTAGGTGAGATTATTTGAGGATAAATTTTATTTTTATTTTTTTTAAGGGAGGTTATTATTTACTGTAGAGAAGTAGTACAGTTGCAACGCGGGTGGTTTTGAGTGTTCCAAATACGACAAGAAATTTTATTCGATTTTGGAGACTAAGAAAAAAACCAGGACATGGCTATATTGTCGAACATCGTCTTCTTGCTTTATCTGTTTCTATCTTTTTTTTTTTTTTTTATTATTTTTATACATATTGTTTAGGATGTATGTTCGTTTTCCTGCAAGTAAAGACTCTTTGCCATTGTTGTATTTTACGAGGCGTTACAATGTTACAAAAAAAAAGAAAAATACATAAATTTTTTTTTCATACATTTCTTGAAATAATAATGAAATTTAAATTTCACATTAAAAAAAATAAAAAGAATGAATGAATTATTTGTAATTGTAAATAAATTTGATTAAAATAATTTGATTGTTTGACTCATCAAAGTTCAATTCATGAAATTACATGTTTTTAAAATTCAATCTAAAAAATATTTTAATAAAATGAGTGTTAAAAATATGTGTTGAAGATATTTATTATGAAAATATTTTATAATGAAAAGTACATATTAAACATTGCTTAGTCAGAAAAATAAAAGCAAATATTCTTTTTTTTTTTTAAATTTTTTTTTGTCTACTTCAACTTGAATAAAAAATAATAAATAATAAATGAAAATAATAAAAAAAAATATAAATAAAAGCTTTTATAAAAAAAATGAAAAAAAAATTTCATACACAATTTTATGTTATATTGTGTATGCAAGTCTCTCTTGCATCACAACAAAATATTTGCTTTTCTTTAAGATGCGTATGTTTGTATAGGTGCATAGATGATGCCCCAAGGTCTTTTTATGAATTTTTTTTATATTTTTTTCTCGGCATAAATCTTTTCATCTCCAGTCTAAGTCGGTATTTTTTTTTATCCTCCTTTACCACCCCAATATTTTCAGACATTTCTAAAAACATTTGCCTAAAAATAACAAGTGTTTTTTTTTTTAATTTTAATGATAATATTGATAATTAATTTCCATCATTTATATTTCTTAAAAAAAATATTAAAATTAACATATTAATTATATTTTTTTATTTGTATTATTTAAAAAAATCAAAACAATTTTTCTTTAATTTTTTTTATAATTAGTGGTGAACTTTAAAGCTCTATGTTTATAATTTAATTTAATTTACATTTATTTCAAAATATATGATATAAAATTTCATTTCATAAAACAGTTCAAACAATTGACTATACCTTTTTCTATTTTGTTAAATAATATTTTCTGAAAATATAAAATCAATAAATAAAAAGATAAAATAAGAATTCAATTAAAATATAAAAATAAATTTAAAATAAATTGGGTCAACAATAGTAGTTGACAATACGATTTGTAGAAAAAAAAAAAAAAATGTATATAAATTGTAAGGATTAACTAGAAAACAGTGTAGGTAAAATAGTATACAATCGGAAAGAAAATTTGCTCCCACGTGGCGAGGGTAAAATTGCAACAGTCACAATCAGACCACGTGTGGTGCATATATGCACACACATATACAAAATTATTTCCAACATTGATTCTTAATTTGATCTTGATGTAACACATTGTAATGTAATATCTGACAAAGCAATATGAACCCACCGAGTTTAAATGTCAAACAATAATAATTCAACTATTAAATAGTGACATGTAATTTTTTATTTTTATTTTTTAATATTTTTTTACCCCATTATAACCACAATTTGACAACCTGTAATTTTTTATTTTTTCTTTTATTATCAATTTTTAAATTGCTACTTTATGTTAAACTGTTATACAAAGAATTACAATTCAATGTTATATTTTCAAAAAAAAAAAAAAAAGAGTTGAATAATAGAATAAAAATGTTCCACTATAATCAAGATATTATAAAATATTTTTTGAAAAAAAATAAATAATTTTAAAAATTTTTATATAAACTATAGTTGCAATAGCAAATGTTTTAAATTATTTTTTTTTAAATATTTTTTTTGGGCATATTAAAGTATCTTTGAATTTTTTTTGCAAAAAAAAACGAAATTAATCTGTCACAATACCGGATGTAGTTTACTCACCGGAAGTAAATATTATTTATAGTGTCACCAGCATATGCGTTTAAAAATTTCACACAGTCAAAAAAAAAAAAAAAAAAAAAAAAAAGCTAACAATGCTACCGATTGTCCATCGAGCTATATATGAGGCTTTTGGAGCATTCATACTTACTCCATGACCTCCAGATAAATAAAATTTTTATACGCTCAATGACATGGATTTTATTTATTTCTTTTTTTCACCTTAAATTCTATGAATTTTTTTGTAAAAATGAGATTACTTTATTCAGTATTTAGTATTATAAAATATATATATTTTAAAAATTTATTTTTATTATTTTTATTAATTGTTGTTTATTATTTTTGATTATCTATTTTATAAATTTCAATGTTTATAAGTTTTAGTTTAGTTGATAAAAAAAATTTAATAATATAAAAAATTGAAGAATTTAAAGGACAATTTTATAATAAATTTATAGTTGCAACTTGCAAGACACGTGTATTATATTTTTTTGAAAGATAAAATTTAAATAAAATTATTCTTTACACTTGTATGTATATATTTATACAAAAAAAAAAAAAAAGAAAATTTTACGACGTAAAGAAACACAAACATTTATTATAAAATAAAATAAAAGTTTCAGGGTCATTTTCACTTAGGGGATGCTAGTAAAACACAATTTTCATCTGGTATTTTATTTTCGCGACTAAGAAAAACACATAAATGTAAAAAGAAAAAGATAAAAAATAAAATTCAAAGAAATGAAGATTTATTTTTTTGAAGAGACTCTAATGGTTCACCTTGCCCAAGGTAGTTTACCCTGCCTCTTTTGCATCTCATATCATATCACTCTGAGCAAGTAGCTAAATTATGATCTTGTATAAGGGTAGCTAGATAAAAAATTCCGAGGGTCGTTTTTACTCCTCTATATTTTTATATATATTCATGTTGACTTGTATAATTCATCGTCATATTCAAATTATATTTAATATATCAAATTTTCACTGATTTTTTTTTTTTTTTTTTTGATAAATTAATTTATCAAATCATTCAAGTATATTTTTAAATAATAATCTTTATAAATTAATCAGATTGATTTATACATAAATTTATCTAAAATATATATTAAAACGAAAAAATATATTTAAATTAAAAACAAAAATTTATACTCTTCACTGTAACATAATGTAACTAAAATATTATCAAAAAAAGATAAAACATATGTTCATTTTTTAAGTGCATATCTATATATCGATGATGATAAAAAATAATAAAAAAAAAACAAAAAAAAATAAGGCACAAGCGTGGGAAGAAAATTTAAAACTGCTTGGTAATATTACTTTGAAAGGGGAGAAATAGAAAAAAAATAAAAAATATATTTAAGAGTAAGTAAGGGTAGAGAGAATTTATATAAGAAAAGAGAAAAATAAACCGGTTTTCCCGCGAAACATTTCATCGCTATATAAAATTTAGTTCAACTACATCCTATATTTAATTTTTTTTTTTACATTGGATAGAGTTTTATGAAATAGATTGAAAAATATAAAAGCCAATGTTTGTCTAGTTTTGTATAATAATAAATAAAAGTCAACGTTTTCAGAAAAGTTTTTTTTTGATATTCTATAGGGTTGGTTATAAAAGGGGGGTGAAAACCTGTTGCCAATGCTTGGATATACATCAATGTTATTCAAAAGCTGCTGTCTCTCTTTTTGTCTATTATTTTTTTACTTATAGTTTTTTATTTTTTTTATTTTTCTACATATAATGTATATATTTTTTTTTCTTTTTCAACTGACTCTTGTCTATGTCGATGCATCATAAGTGAAATCGGATTTATTCTATATTTATATAGTTTTACAAATTGAAAGAATAAAATGTATATATTTTATAATTTTTTTTAAATTTAAAAATAATATTATTGTATCAAAGAGATGAAAAGAATTGTAATCAACAAGACTTTTGTTATTTGCCATTTCTCATTGTAAGATAATTACCATGTCATTACAAATAAATGTGTAATATAATTTTATATATTGGTATTAAAATGATGGAGTTAATTTTATGTACAATGATTATATACCATGAGATATAGTTAAAAAAAAAAAAAAAAATGTATTTATTAATAACAGTGAAATAAAAATGAATCTAATATTTGAAACATGTGTAGCATTCAAATATAATGAATAAATATAAATATAATTTAATAATAATTTGCAATGAGAGATCAACTTTAATGATTGTATGAAAAAATATATTATAATATTGAGTTATGTTTATTATATTATGTAGTTACATGTTGTGTATATCTACCAAGGTCATCCTCATATTATATACACCCCCATAATTATTGTATATATTTATATTTATATCTCGTTAGTACAATCACTGTACATAATTTTTAAAATGACAGTTTCATCAAATTCATTCCAACTTTAATTGCCTTTTTAATAAATATGTTTTTTAAAAAAAAGATATAATGAGATATCTCTTTTTTTTTTTAATCAAATTATCAGACAAAGCATTATTTAATGCTGAAAAAAAAATTATAATCTATCATGGTTTATTTTTTTAAAAATATTTTACTGATGTATCTGTAAAAGTAGAAAATATTTGATCCTCACAAATCCTGTGAGGAATTGACATAGTCAATTTTGAAAACTTTGAGTCGAAATATTTTCGAAAATTACTGACAAATTTTCTTAGCTACATACTTTTCCTTAGCTACATCTATAAAAAATTTTCAGTAGATATTTTTACTATTTTTCAGACGAATAGAGACAAAAAATTTAAACGTATTTTGAAAAATAATTTAATTTGTATTTTCATGAAAAATTAATTTGAAAAAAAATAAAAAAATTATGATTATAATAATAATAACAAGAAAAACATAAAATTGCGTACACGCAACGTATTATCGAATTCTAGGAAACCAATTAAGCTTTCACTTGATTTATTTAGGGCATAAATAATTTGGTGAAGTTGTAATTATCGCCTGTAGGATTGCCGCGAAAGGGGCAAAGCAAAAACAGGGGGGAACAAAAAAAAAAAAAAAAGAATGAAATATCTATCTATCTTTTATATTTTTTTTTTACGCTCTTCACTCTCTACACAGTTTTTAAATGTTTTTTTTTTTTCCTAGTTATTTTTTCTGTATATTTTTTTTTTGTAGGAAGAGATGAAAGCACCCACCCGCACAGTACCACACTCAGGGCGCGACGAAACTTCCCGTGAAACTATAAATTTAAGAAACAATAGAAAACTCTAACGACTAGACAATAGGATAAATAGAATAAATAAAATAAATATATTCAGTATAATATAATAGTTCATATATATTTAAAAACGGAAATGCTTTTTTGGAATTATATTTTATAGAAGCAACCAACTTGTTAGACAGAAAAATAATAATAACGAATTAAATTATTATGATAATTGTTATCAAAACTACAAGAGATCTTTACTGTCCAATTGAGCAATAAATATAATTTTTAGTCATTTTTTATGATCAATTATTGTAGCTAATTACATTGAACTCTTTATAATTTTGACTGACTAATTACAGAAAAAAATAATCATTTAAAAATGTCAATTTGTAAATGTAAAAACAAACTTTTGCTATGACAATTTCAAGTTTTAGTTAGCCAAGTAATTACAAACCAAGTGTTTAAATATTTAATATAAAGTAATCAAAAACTTGCTTACTAATTACAAAACAATAATATTAAAAAACTTTATGATTAAAATATTAAATATATACAGATTTAAATTAAATAATTTAACATGAATTATGAAATTTTTTTATTTAAGATAAGAAAATAATATTATAAATACTAAATGTCCAATTAAATTGTAGCTTATAAATTATAAATTATAAAAATTATAAAATTAAAATTCAAAAAATAGTATAACGAGTCAATTTATATTTGATATACTCTTATGAAATATTTTATGATGAAAAAAAAATATAAATAAATAAATATAATAATCATAAATAAAATTTGATTACATCAGTTGATTAAAAAGATAGATATATATACAAGTGAAAAATAAATTTAAAAACGAAACACTTAAATGATTTTATTATTTGTATTTTTTTTTTTTTTTTTTTTGTAGATTTATAATAATTGGGAATGTCTGTAAAACGTCAATCAATGTCAACTTCCCAAAAAATTTCCGGGTATTTCTTGGTTATATTTCGATATCATATTTATTTATTTATATTAATTTTTATATATATTTTTTAAATTCTTATTTATAAATTTTTCTATGTATGTTATTGGTAACACGAAGGTATTGTCGTTGTTTAATTTTTATTCAATTGACGTGATAATATCCCGTGAACTGACATTTTGGTCACGTGAAACCAGTTTACCAAACTTAATTACCCTGAGAATAAAATCTTGGCGCTTGTCTTCCCTTGATGAAACTGCTCTTCTCGCTTAAAAAAATATACATTTTACATTTTACAGCTAGAAAAAAAATATATAATAATAAATAAATAGATATAAAATATATACATATTTTTTTTTAAATAAATTAGAGGCGTGGTATCTTTCATTTCTTGCATTTCAAAAAATGAGAGAAGACACGTTATGGATACTAGCTATTTTAAAAATTAAAAAAAATTTAAAAAAAAAAAATGCGGTCAAATGGGCTTTTGTTGTAATGGACAGGTAGGCGGTGTTTTTTTTTTTTTTTTTTTTATTTTACTACAAATGTCATGGCATGTGCCTGATAAATCTCAAATAAATTTGCAAATAAATAAAAAAAAAATTTTAATTATATTAAACATAAAACATTTTTTGAAAGAATTATTAATTATATAGTTTGATGATAATTTGTAATTACAATTTAATTTGTTTTTTAAATTTTTATTAAATAACAAAAAAATTGTATATTTATTTATTTTATTTTTATAAATAATAATTATTGTAAATTTTTAACAACCAGTGAGTTTAATGATCATAGTAAAATGATAAGTTGATACTTGAGAATAAATTTTAAATTAAAAACATATTTTGATCCTTGATGAATCATTAACAGAGATTAAAGATACAAGTATTGATATTTTTATGTTTATATATTGATATATAATTGGTATATTATATAAATAGTCAGAATTGAAACTCGAGAATTTTAAAGATTTTTTAATTTTTTTTAAATCTTTTTTAAAATTTTTAAATGCATTGTCCTTGTGAAATGATGTGCGGCATTCTTTTATTATTATTTAAAAAAAAAGATAAAAAATACTGATTAAAAACAAACGTCTGTCAAGATAATAATAATAAATGTTTATATCTATTTTGAATTATTATTTTTAGAGATATAAAAATATAAAAAAAAATGCAATATCAAGATAACTATATTATTATTAAATAAAAAATTTAATAAACAAATAAAATTATAATATTTTTTTCATGTAATTTTTTAAAATACTTAAAAAAAATTTTTGTAAAATTATTTAAATCAAATGTGTTTGTCTGATGGAACTCATCAGTCTGATGGATCATCAGAAAAAAAATAAATATACTAAAGAAGAAAAAAAAATGTAAAGAAAAAGATATAAAAGAAGAGACGAAACAAAAATCATCATGATCAAATATACATATATGCATTTGAGAAAATTTTTTTTATTTAAAAAAACCAAATAAATATGAAGAAGATGGACCAACTAAATATATAATAATAAAATTCAAAATATAGTGGCAGAGGTCATTGAGAATATAAGACGTGGATATTATAAAGTTGGCTGAAAAAAAAAAGATGAGCTAGATGTTGTTGATGATGAGAAAAATAAAAGACATTAAAGAAACTAAATAATAAAATAAAATAAACTAAAAAAATAACAGACAAATTATGGTGATCAAGACAACATCATGAACTTATAAGATGTTGAAGATCATGAACTTGTATTAAAAATAGACAATTAAAAATACTAAATCAGATGAAAGGTTAATATTACAAGTTCAACATCGTGTACATAAATTTTATCATAAAATAATCTCAATTATAATATATTTCATTAAAAAATAAATGTCATATTAAAATAAATATTATCACAATTTTTTTTTTTTAAGAAATGCTTATAATGTTTGAGTAAAATTTTACCAGATGAGAATCACAAAAGCCAAATGAACCAAAAAAAATAGTCAGGAAAAAAAAAAGTGAGAAAAGAAGAAAAAAAATTGAAATAACAATGAAAAACGAATGGAACAGCAAGATGAAAGAACACACGATGATGAAGATAAAAAGGAAAATAAAATAAAAAAAAAAAAAAAAGCAAAGCTGCCGCTAATGCGTTTCCTTAATGAACGCTTTCTTTGTCTCGAACAAACACCGAGAGGTCCTTTAAGCCTGATCTAGAAGTATAAAGCCCAAGCCACAAGACAATTTTGCACCAAAGAAATAAACAAAATTTTACATCAAAATTTTGTATGAAAACCACAACTTGCTACTTTTCATCAATATGAATTTTTATATTTTATTTATTTAGGTTTTTTATTTATTTATTTTTAAAAAATTTTTAAATAAAAGATAATAAATATTTAATTTTTCTATATTCAAAGTAATATAAAAATATACTAAATTATATTTGCAATTTTATTACTCAAAAAATGACCTTTAAATATTTTTTAGAAATAATAAAATAATATTATCAAAGTTGTTATATATTTTTTAAATAAAATTATTTTTTTTTTTTTTGTAAAAATTGTCATATTTTATGTTTAAAATTATTTATCATTTAAATTCCTTATTAGTTTTTTTATATTTTATTTTATTTAACAAAATTATTGAAACTGATAAGGAAATAGATAAATTATTTTTTATAATTTTAAAAACATTCATCAACAAACTGGTCAAGTTAACAGTCAAAACAGTGAATTATTAAGTTTAAATTACATCAAAAATTAATAAACATGAAGATAATTATTATTTTTTTATTTACTTTAATAATTAAATCAGGAAAATTTCAAAAAACTACAAATCAGTAAGTAAAATTTAAAATAAAAAATTATATAAATTAAATAAATTAATTAATATTAAATTTTTAGAAAAATAAAATTTGAATTTACACCGACATCTAAGCAGATAATTTTTATTCAAAATGCAATAAAATTTTGGCAGAATAAAGAAATGACAAGTAAAATGATAACCGAAATTCCACGTCAATTTTTTGATGGTACAGGAACACCACAAAATATACTAAAAGTTTTGTTGTATAATAATACAAAAGTTAATTCAGATAATGAATTATCATATTTTATTTATGCAATTGGTGAAAAAACAATAGATTATTTAATAAATATCCAAAGAAAGTTGGGATCAGTGAATGAAAATCCAAAGTTGAATGATTACATTGAAAATATAAAATATACAAATGTAGGTTTGATTGATAAAGCAAGTACATTTGAAGAAATCTTGAATGAAATTTTAATAAAAAAATCGCCAGATAACAATTTAACTATCGATAATAAATTTATGTTTATTGAAAGTTGCAGATATTGTCTTGTTGATAGTTCAAAATTATTATGGAATAAAATATTAAATGATCAAGAAAAAGAAGATATAAAAAATTTACTTGATGATACATCAAGTAATTATGATATACCTGGATTGGATCAATTTATGAAACCAATTGTCAAATATATTTTATTAAAATTAAATTATTTAAAAAATGAAAAAACAGATTATCAATTAGAAATTCAAAATATTTTTCAAAATTATTCTTTAAGAATAATTGATGAAAGTATTGAAATGTTGAAATATTTTTTTGATAATTTATTAATTGAAAGAGAAAATAAAGATAAATTTATATTAGATAATTTATTAAAATATGATTTGAATTTATATTATTTAAATAGTGTTGATCATTGGATATTTTTGATGCAACAATTGACAAATGAAACTCAATTAAAATATCTTGAAACAAATAAAAATTCATTGTTAGAATTGATGTTTAATTCATGGCCATGGAGATATTTGTATGTTGATGTAATTAAAACTTTAAAGCAATTTAATACAGAGATAAATACTAAAAAAATATTGAATGAAATTTATAAAAAAATTATTGAAGAGTATAAATTAACAAAGGATACTAAATTTGTGAGTTTTTGGATGATTGATGAATTTTTTGAGAAACAAAAGTATTTGAAAAATAATATTAAAACATATTGGAGTATATCATCTGCAGATTTTCTATCAAAAGTTAAACTTTTAATTCCTCTTATGGATCATTTACTTGAATCAAAAGTTAATTCAACTGAAACAATTATTACACCAACAATTATTAAAGAGATTATTGATTTAAGTTTCATGTTTGATTTATACAATGAATATGATTTATTATATGACATTGGAAATCGTATTTTACTTAAAACTGAAGAAAAATCAGAAATCATGAAAGATGTTAATATCAATGATGTTTGCATGTATTTTATTATTAACAGTAAAAATAATTATGAAAAAATTGATAATATCATCAATTGGGCATTTAAATTTGATGAAAAAACAATAAAAATCTACAAAAAATCAATGAAATCAATAGAAACTATTGAAAGAATTATTTTTTATGAAAAAGGCAAAAATTCAATAGATGAAGTACTAAAATTATTTTTCAACTGGATGAAATATTCAGAAATTCAAAAAATTGGAATGAATAAATGTTTAACAAAATATCCTGATGATAAAAAAATTGATAAATTAAATAATTTTAAAAATTGTTTACGTAAATCAATTCGAGGATAATAAATTAATTTAAAATAATAATTTGTATTTATTGAAAAATAATATAAATGTTTCAATATATTATTCCAAAATAATAAATAAATATTGTTCAAAATATTTGTGTAATTTATTTAATAAAATTTTCAAATAATTATCAATATTATTTTTATAAATTTTTTTCTTTTTTCAATATAATAAATAAATAAATTTAAATATAAAATTTAAAATGCCAAATGGATATAATTATAGGTATATATTTCATCTTTAATAATTTTACTTTGATATATACAAAAAACGAGAAAGATAAGGATAAAATTTTCCCTTCTATATTTTGTGTATAAGTTTATACACAAAATGATTACCAAGCTCAGTTTAAAATATTCAAAAATAGCCATAAGCACAACGTGATTCTTTGAGTTATTGAAAATAAATGATGGCCATTATCTATGCGAGAAGAGAGACACCTTTTCTTAAATACTTAAGAATATAAAAAAAATTTAACTTAAACATGTCAAGTGTGACACTTGTGACACTGTGTATAATTAAAAACTCATTCTCTCTTATCTCATCACACAAACAAAAATACAAACAAGAGCATAAATTTAAATTGAAAAATATATCAACAAAATAATTTTATTTTTTAAATTTCTAATTTTTTTTTATTTTTATTATTTAATTTATAATTATAGCTACGCATTTTGATGATTTAGTATATTTATATATTCAATAAATTTATTGTATTGCAATTACAACTATTTGAAATAATTGGAATGTCAACTGACTTAATTTGTCTAGTATACAAATGGACTATTTCTCACTATTGCCAAACATCAGTCGAGCATGAAATTACTAAATTAACTTGTAAATTTACATTTACCTTTATAAATATATACGCATATATATTTATATACAAATCATTTCAAAATTCTAATAAATTTACAAAAGCTGTATATTCTTAAACATCAATCATTCTTTCAAAATTTAAATAAACCATTAAATTAAAATTTATTTATTTTCAAATATATAATCCTCAAAATATATCCAAATGTCTAAACAGTTTAAAATTTAAAATTATTTTTATTTTAATTTTAAAAAAAATTATAATTGAAAAATAAAAAAAAAATATATGCACATATTAATAATTAATTAATGAAAATTTCAATAATATTAAATTATGCTGTATGTTGGTATGATTGAGAGAATGATAAAAAATATTATATTATATTTTTATATTCAAGACAAAATGAGATATTCCTTGGAGGCATATAACATTTGCATCACGTGAAATGCATATATGTGTTTGAGAATATTAATTATGCACATGATGATAGTAACAACAAATGTAATCTATATTATCATAATTATATATGTTGATCATTGATCAAACAACATTTAAATTTTGAATGTTATTGACGTCTTTTGAATGAAATCAGTTGGTGTCTGTATGTAGATTCAAGAGGGTGAGAATGAGAAAATATATATAAATGATGATATGATGAGAGTAACAGAGGGTGATGAAGAAAGAAGAAGAACTATACACATGAAGAGACCTAGATGTCCCATCAACTGAAATCACCAGGCATCGTCATTCGTCCACGACAATGATGCTGATGATGAAGACAACGATGTTCTCTTCAACTCTGCAAAACTTTGATACAATTTTGAGTTTATTTCTCACTTGTTCTTGAATGTTGTCTTGTCTAGTTGTCTTTGTTTTAATATACAGATATATAGATCAATTCGTATTTTACTCTCAGTCTTCAATAGCCTATTTCTACCCTTATTCAAGTATCTTACTCTTTCAAGGTAACAATCTTCCCTTCGTGGTTTATTTTGTTGTCTTTGTCAGTCAAATTTTCAAATTGACTCTTTATCCTTTTTATATATTTTATACTCATCTATACTCACTTACTCATTTGCACTTGTTATATATATTTTTTTTCTTTTATTTTTTTTTTTTTTTGCTTAAATATCTTCATACACCACTTACCAAGGAATCTAGGGTGGTGCGTTCTCTGCTCGGTTGCCTCACCATCCAACCAACTGGCTCGTTGATATTTCTCCCTCTTATCTTTTCCTCTTAACAATATATAGGTGGATTTCTATCTACTGAGAGACCCCCAAGTCCTTTCAGAGAATTACGTTCGATCGAGATGACTCCCTCTCTTTATATTGTATATATATAGTTGTAAAATTTTATACGTATATATAGATATATAGTTTGTTTTTTTTTTATTTTTTATTTTCTTTTTTTAGTTGTACCTTGAAGGGCTCAACTTGTCCCAATAGGTGACTATTTTCTATTGCTTTGAATAACCAGCTGGCTATTGTTGCATATATCAATGGATACACTGGATTTTTCAACATTATGAATTTGTGCATATTCATAGTTTTTATTCTAATACACAAATTTATTACCTGAATTTATTACGAATCGTTGGTTTTTATTATTTTTAAAAATGATACTAATCATCCTATGATAAAAAGTACACATGACTGCATATTATTCAAAATCTGATTGGTCTGAGTTTTTCGGCATTCTTGTTTTAATTAAAAATTATATTTCTCTTTCACACTAAAAAGTTACTACGTGTTGTAGTGTCATTACTATGTTTGATTTTTCTAGGCAGTTAAACATAATTAATTTTGAATATATTTTTAGTTTGTATCAGGAAAATATGATGACTCAAGAGGTGTGCAAATTTTTTTTTTATTTCGAAAAATTTCAAAATTGTATTAGGTGAATATAATCACCAAAGAAGTATTCAAGGCTTTTTTTTTTCGAAAAAAAAATTTGGAATTTGTATCAGACAAATATAATGATCGAAGAGGTATTCGAATTTTTTTTTTTCGGGAAATTTTAAATTTGTAATAGGAAAATATAATAACTGAAGAGGTATTTAAATTTTTTTAAAATCAAAAAAATTCCTCAAAATTTTTTCGAAAAAATTTCAAGTTGTATCAGGGTTAGAGAACTTGGGAAGAGGTATTCGATGAAGCTTTTCTTTTTATTCCAGGATCAGGACTTTTTAAAAAAAAAATTCTGCGGCCTTCAAAAAAAATTGGAAAAATATGGGGTTGTATCAGGGTTATAGAACTCGGAAAGAGGTATTCGATGCAGCTTTTCTTTTTTTTCCAGGATCAGGACTTTTTAAAAAAAATTTTCTGCGGCCTTCAAAAAAAATCGGAAAAATATGGGATTGTATCAGGGTTATAGAACTTGGGAAGAGGTATTCGATGCAGCTTTTCTTTTTTTTCCAGGATCAGGACTTTTTAAAAAAAAAATTCTGCGGCCCTCAAAAAAAATCGGAAAAATATGGGATTGTATCAGGGTTATAGAACTTGGGAAGAGGTATTCGATGCAGCTTTTCTTTTTTTTCCAGGATCAGGACTTTTTAAAAAAAAAATTCTGCGGCCCTCAAAAAAAATCGGAAAAATATGGGATTGTATCAGGGTTATAGAACTTGGGAAGAGGTATTCGATGCAGCTTTTCTTTTTTTTCCAGGATCAGGACTTTTTAAAAAAAAAATTCTGCGGCCCTCAAAAAAAATCGGAAAAATATGGGATTGTATCAGGGTTATAGAACTTGGGAAGAGGTATTCGATGCAGCTTTTCTTTTTTTTCCAGGATCAGGACTTTTTAAAAAAAAAATTCTGCGGCCCTCAAAAAAAATCGGAAAAATATGGGTTTGTATCAGGGTTATAGAACATTAAAAGAGGTATTCGATGCAGCTTTTCTTTTTATTCCAGGATCAGGACTTTTTAAAAAAAAAATTCTGCGGCCTTCAAAAAAAATTGGAAAAATATGGGTTTGTATCAGGGTTATAGAACATTAAAAGAGGTATTCGATGCAGCTTTTCTTTTTATTCCAGGATCAGGACTTTTTAAAAAAAAAATTCTGCGGCCTTCAAAAAAAATTGGAAAAATATGGGTTTGTATCAGGGTTATAGAACATTAAAAGAGGTATTCGATGCAGCTTTTCTTTTTATTCCAGGATCAGGACTTTTTAAAAAAAAAATTCTGCGGCCTTCAAAAAAAATTGGAAAAATATGGGTTTGTATCAGGGTTATAGAACATTAAAAGAGGTATTCGATGCAGCTTTTCTTTTTTTTCCAGGATCAGGATTTTTTGAAAAAAATTTTCTGCGGCCTTCAAAAAAAATCGGAAAAATATGGGGTTGTATCAGGGTTAGAGAACTTGGGAAGAGGTATTCGATGCAGCTTTTCTTTTTTTTCCAGGATCAGGACTTTTTAAAAAAAAAATTCTGCGGCCCTCAAAAAAAATCGGAAAAATATGGGTTTGTATCAGGGTTATAGAACATTAAAAGAGGTATTCGATGCAGCTTTTCTTTTTATTCCAGGATCAGGACTTTTTAAAAAAAAAATTCTGCGGCCTTCAAAAAAAATTGGAAAAATATGGGTTTGTATCAGGGTTATAGAACATTAAAAGAGGTATTCGATGCAGCTTTTCTTTTTATTCCAGGATCAGGACTTTTTAAAAAAAAAATTCTGCGGCCTTCAAAAAAAATTGGAAAAATATGGGTTTGTATCAGGGTTATAGAACATTAAAAGAGGTATTCGATGCAGCTTTTCTTTTTATTCCAGGATCAGGACTTTTTAAAAAAAAAATTCTGCGGCCTTCAAAAAAAATTGGAAAAATATGGGTTTGTATCAGGGTTATAGAACATTAAAAGAGGTATTCGATGCAGCTTTTCTTTTTTTTCCAGGATCAGGACTTTTTAAAAAAAAAATTCTGCGGCCTCAAAAAAAATCGGAAAAATATGGGGTTGTATCAGGGTTATAGAACTTGGGAAGAGGTATTCGATGCAGCTTTTCTTTTTTTTCCAGGATCAGGACTTTTTAAAAAAAATTTTCTGCGGCCTTCAAAAAAAATCGGAAAAATATGGGATTGTATCAGGGTTATAGAACTTGGGAAGAGGTATTCGATGCAGCTTTTCTTTTTTTTCCAGGATCAGGACTTTTTAAAAAAAAAATTCTGCGGCCCTCAAAAAAAATCGGAAAAATATGGGATTGTATCAGGGTTATAGAACTTGGGAAGAGGTATTCGATGCAGCTTTTCTTTTTTTTCCAGGATCAGGACTTTTTAAAAAAAAAATTCTGCGGCCCTCAAAAAAAATCGGAAAAATATGGGGTTGTATCAGGGTTATAGAACATTAAAAGAGGTATTCGATGCAGCTTTTCTTTTTTTTCCAGGATCAGGACTTTTTGAAAAAAATTTTCTGCGGCCATCAAAAAAAATCGGAAAAATATGGGGTTGTATCAGGACCATAGAACTCGGGAAGAGGTATTCGCTGCTTTTCTCTCATCAATATTTTTGGAGACATCAATATTAACATATCTCAAAATTTTTTTCGAAAGATTGGCAATATTACTAAGCAAACATGACCTCAAAAGAGGTGTTCAATACTCTTTATACATTTTTTCTATCATCGATATTTTCTCGAGATATTGATATTAACTTTTCTTAAAATCTATTGAACAAATTTTGAATTCGTATCAGACGAATATAATAACCGGAGAGGTATTTGACCTATAGAAAATTATCATAAGAATTAGAAATTATCATTAGAAAAATTTGACTATTGAAATGATAAACAAAAATTATTGAACCGTTCGTATACCTTTTCATCTGTCTTTTATCCTCTCATATTTTAAACAGTTTTCGAAAAAAAACCTATCAGTTATTTTTAATCATTATAATATTATTTTGCTGTTTAATTTTAGTTAACTAAAAAAATTTTAGTTCAGTTTCAAGTGATTGTAATTTTGTATTTTATATCGTGAATAAATTTTTCATTTTTTAAATTATAAAAGTTGAAAATTTATTCAAGTAGAATAAGGATAAGGGTGTTGGTCACCCTTGTTGAAGTGTAAAAAAATAATAATAATTTTTTTTTATTTATCAAAATTGAGATTGAGAATGATCAACGCATTGAAGTAAAAATTTATTTAAAAAATATAGATGTGAAATAGTATATAAAAATTAATTAAAACAAAAAATTTATATATTTTAATCTAAGAATAACACTTTATATATATGCATGAGAGAAAAAAAAAATATATAAAAATAAGTAAAATATATAATATTGATGGGATAAATATAAGGGTTTGTCGTCAGTTGCAGAAGAAAAGGGTGTATATATTTTTGAGGGATAAAATCCAAAGTCCAAGCAATGGGGAAGAACATACAGAAATTTATATAGCTAAATGTAATATATGCCAAGTAATTTGCAAAATTTACATTTGATGATAAATTCCAACAGACTTTCATGACTCACGCACATTGAACTAACACAATTACATACAACTAATAATTATTCTAAAGATAGTTGAGAGTTTGACTTGATATAATTGCAGTACATATAAAATTTAAACAATACTTTTTATCATCATACCATTATAAATATGCGTAGTATAAATACATGGATAAATAAACAAAATAAATAATTGAAAAATACAAAAAAAAAAAGAATAAAAATAATGCTGAATTTTCAGTAAATAATATATGTTGAAGGTTGGTTTTGTGAGTAGGTAAGGGGGTGCCAATCACGTGCTAAGATAAACAAACCAGTGTAGACCACCACTGATTGCCGAAGAAGTCCTTACAGAAGTTCTGCTTAGATTATATCTATATATATTATTATATATACTTGGACTGACGTGTGCACAACTCATCGACGTTGTCTGAATACCAAATCAGTCAACTTTGTATATATAAATGTGTGTATATGTACTTCTTGTTTGACTCACTTTTATCATCCCTCAAGACTATATACTGTCCGCATTTACTTACAGAATCTGACATTGCTTCAATTTTGAAGAGACAAACTTCAACACATAAACTAAAGTTTAATCGATTCAAAGATATTTACAACTGCATGTGTATATTATGTATAAAATATTCTCAATTCCTTTGAAATTCAAATTTTAAATCAAATTAAAAAATACCCTTAACTATTTATAATTTATTTTTTTTTTAAATCTATCATTATAAGTTAAAAATATATATATTTTTTAATATCATGTCATTATATATTATTATTAGTGATGTTTTTATATAAAATTTTTATTTCATTTTTTTATTGATCCTCTTGACACAAGTGTCCCTTTTCATTAATATGAATTTCATTTATTATTATTATTTTTTCCATTACATTTTCTGTATATATTTTTATACATTTTATCAGTAAAAAAAAAAAAAAAAAAGCCAGTATGGACGTGAGTGGATATTAGGAAAAACGTTGTCGCTTCTTCTGTCTTTGCATAAGGGAGAATTGTGAGATGGAGAATATATTTTGCTTGTCCAAGCTTTGCCTCGTGAATATTCCAAGCTTTAAAAGCTTCTCATTTTCCCCTTATACAAAATTTGAAGTATATATACTGACATTTCTCTCTTTCCCTATTTTAACATTGCCTCGCAGTATATATAGCCATGAGCAACGTAGGGTCCATCACGTCCATAACAAGCTCAGTCTATCCTAGGCTGGTTGTATGATGTCGAGGCAGGCACTCTGATCCTGCTTCATGAAGATGAAGAAGAACAAGAAGATGAGGGGTTGGTTTATTTTAAAGGGATAGGAATGGACGATAGTCAGAGAAAAAGATAGTAATATGACTTTAAACACCAACACAAATATATGCATGTATGTTTTATAGATATATATACAAAGAGTAAAGACAGTAGCACTTTGATGGTGATGGTGATGGTGATGATGATGATGGTAGTAGTAGTAGTGGTGGTGGTTGCCACGGTTGTGCCTACGTTAGGTAAATTTCTGAATAATGCCAAGCAAAGGGTGGGGCTATAACAGGGAGAGAATTTTGCAAGAAGACTAACATAACACTGGCTGGTTGGTTGGCTTGGCTTGGGTGGCCAACTTGATCGATTACTTCAGAAATATATATATATACATAAAATTTATATATGCAAACACACTCAAAGTAAGAGAGACAGAGAGAGAGAGAGAGAGAGAGAGAAAGACTTAGTCAATTTCTCGGACCCTGGACACTCAACGAAAATTCTCATTTTCTGATGTCCTTCAGGGTATATATATTTTCTCCACGAACATATACCAAATACCATCATTCTCTGCGTATCTAAACTTCAATTATAAACTTAATCCTGTCTTGTAATCCATTCTATATACACCCTTGGAATAGTTATTGGACTTTTGATTGAATGAGATGCACTTTTGATATTTATGGCTTGTCTCTCTCTTTATATCTATATATCTATCTATATTATATATTAACTCTTGTAACTTATTTAATTATTATTTATTTTTATTTCATTTCAAATTTAATTAGTTATCAAATTTATGATTGGTTATTTAATTATTTTAAAATATAATCATTAAAGTTGTATGTTTGCTTTCTCGCTATATACTTGTTATTTCTTCAATGAAAAATACAAGTTTTTTTTTTACATTTAAATTTAATAAATTTTAAAAATAATATAGTCGCAAGCAGGTTGAGGTACTTTTGACTGTGATATACCTATATATTAGAAATTCGTTGCATAAAGTATGGATAAGACGAGACATGGCAATCTAAATTTGAAATCCCTTGACGGAAAGTTGTGGTCTTTTGCTCCAACAAATCTTATCAATTAATCAGATAATTCGATTATAATTTCTATATCAATATTTGATAATTTTAAATATGATTTTTATTCTATATCTAAATCAAAATCATATGTAATTATTATTATAACATCAAATATTTAAAAATCTTTATTATTTTTATTAATTATAAATAAATAATGAATTTAAAATTTTCTAAAATATATTATTCAAAATAATTTAGTATTTTAACTGACACTATGAGACCAACTATGACAGTCGTATGTCAAAAATTTAAAAAAAAAAATTCATTGTCTTAGTAAAAGCTCAAGTGAAATCTTGGTGGTTTATATACTTTGTTGTGAAATTATTCATGTAATTCTTGCGTGCTTTTGTGATTTTAAAACCACTTTTATATATAAATATATATATGGATATAAAATTTCAAGTGTGTTTGCGTATACATAGGGTGACTGGGTAAGGGTATTTTTTGACTGGTAGAATGAGTCAAAAGATAGGGGTAGAAAAAAATACATACAGACATAGAAAGATGTAAAATTGGGGAGACAATAGATATATATACCTATATATGTAAGTATACAGGGAGAATTTGAAAAAATAAATAAAATTCTTACAGTGGCACTCGTTGTTGGGAGGGGGCCTCATGATACCCAAGAGAATTCACACGAACCAGGGAATTTATTTTGAATGTCCACATGAAACTTACGTATTTTCTTGCAATAAAAAAAAAAAAAAAAAACGAAGAGATAAAATAGTCACGAAACAAAAACAACTTTTTTTTTCTATGTCATACATAGATGCTTTAAAAATATATACTGAAAATACGAAGAAATAAAAATTTCGAATTTTTTTATTTTTATTTTGGCTTGTTTTTTTCTTTTTTATCTATTTATTTCGAGTAAATTGAAATTGAAAAAAAATACAATTTTCTAAGTAAATAAATAAGGAAATAAAAATAAAATTTTTTATTGGTCTAGACTTGCAATTTGTATAATATTTAATAAATGTTTCGACACTCTTGTTATTGTGATTTTGTTTATTATTTTTTTTTGCATTTTTTTTTATGTAAATTTAAATCTTGTTATGTTAATTTTCAATTTTAAATAATATATGTAAGATTTGTATATTTTATTTTATTTTTTCTATTTTATATATTTTATTATTTGACAGAGAATTACTGAGAAAATTTACGACAGTATATATATTATAAGCATGGATTTTCAAATGTATCCTGTCACGATTTCCATGCGATTGTCGTAGAATCGTTGGTGACTATTGTTCAGCTAGCATACATGGAAAAGAACACAGCAGGATATCTTATGTTAGAAAATTCGCCGAGGCAACATAAACTGACATAAAAAAAAAAATAAAAAAGAAAAATACACATATAAAAAGAGACAAAATGCCATGAAAAAGTTTGAAAAAAAACTACCAAAATTTAGAATATATATTTTTTTAAAAAATATCTATTCTAAAAAATGAAATAAAAAATTTTAAAACTACATTTTTTTTATTCAACAATACACAACAATACAAATAGATTTATTTTTATTTTACATATTTTGAATTATTTATTTACAAAATTATATTGATGTTGTCAAAAATAAAAATAAATAAATAATTGAATATTTTGGATTTTGACTAAAAACAATGTCACCATTAAATTCCATGACAAATAATTAACAAAAAAAAAAATGTAAAAATAAATTAAATAAAATAAAAAAAAAAAAAAAACGAAATCAATCACTACTATTTAGTTTATCTGAGAATCTTGAATATATATTTTTTTCAAATGGATTCATTACGAAGATGCTTCATTAGCATCACCATGGGGTATTTATTTCTGTCGAACACAGTGTGCATCTACAAACGCCAATGCATTATATATGTGTGTGCTAGCACTGTCTAAAGAATAAAAATGTTTTTTTTTTTTTTAAATCTTTTGATAATCTCTACTTTATTTAGGAAAGCTTTTGAAACACAGAAAAGACCCATAAATACCTCACTCTTTTCTAGTACTTTGGTCAGGATTGCAATATGTGATGGTCATTGTTCTCAAATCACTACAGGTGGTCTCAAACTATTATACGATTTTTCACCTGTTTTTTTATATCTTTTATTTATTTATCAAAATTATCATAATAAAATGCATTAAAATAAGTGTCATTTGTTTAGCATTTTTTGATATAATTTTTATAATTGAAAAACAAAATAATCATTTGATTTATCAAATTTTTGTTGATTAACTAATTTTTTTTTATAAAAATGTCTCGATTGCATCGATAAGTATTTTATCTCAAAAATAGATATATTTATTGTTCAACTTTTAAAAAATAAATAACAACCCTTCCTATTATGTTACATGCTTTCTTTTTTTTTATGTAATTTTTTACAATAGGATGCAGGACCTCATGGGGATGTGAAATCGATCAAGCTTGTTAGAAATTTTCTTCAAGTTATATATTATATAACATTATTTTTATTTAACTTTTCTTTTTTATAAATTTTATTTGATAATTGAAATAGTAAAAGGTTAATTTAGAGTATTTAAAATTGTTCATGATTTTTAAATTTCATCTGGCATTGAACTTTATTATTTTTATTTTATTTTCGATGATTGAAGTTATTTTTGTCGATTATTAAAATGTCAAGAATTTAAATTTTAAACTAATAATACATTTAACATCATTTATCCATCATACAACTGTACAACTTGTTATTGCATATTTTAAAAATAATATCATTTAAAATATGTACATGAGAAAATATAAAGTTGGTAAACTTTTTTATCTCTCTTAAATATAAATCATTCAAATTCATAATAAAATAATAAAATATTACAAAATAAACTAAATTACAATATAATTTTAACAAAATTAAAAAAAAAAAATCATTGAAATATATAAATCTAAAAATCAAACTGACAAATGAATATAATAAAATAAATGAAATGACAATGAATGATTTACAATTGAATAAAAAAAAAAAACCCTTTTTATAAAGTATACACAGTAAATTTATTAAATAAAATTTTTTTGAATCACATTGCATTAAAATAACTATAGATTGAATGAAATTCAGGTGTATTCAAATGAAATATCCCACGTGCCTTTAAACGGTCGTCAAAAATTCCGGTATATATCAATAGAACTATATAAACCAAAAAAACTATTGATGCAAGACCTTTTTTTACGTATGCAAGAATAAAGTGCTCGTTACAATTCAAGATGTCACGCTTTTGAATAATAATTCTTTGACTAAACATAAATTTTTCATATACGAAATGTAACCCTCTTTTTTTATTTCTATTTTTGCATATGTTTATATATATATAAGTCTCGAGTTTCTTTTTCTCGCGTTTATATTCCTGTGGATCGACAGCTTTCATCCGGTTCTCCATTGGGGATCTGCATTTGAATGGGCAACGATTATACTTTACATACACTGACACTGGTTTATGTTAACAACGCGATATAACGCGATATAAATAAAAAACATTAACAACCCTTTTTACACCCCGACTTTTTGATGGGGACCAAAACCAAGAGGATAATCCGATGCGTGACACAATGTTCGCGTAACCGACTATATGAGCCCTCTGGCATAAAGGTATGTATACAACAAACACAAACATATTTGATATACTTTTAAATTATATAAATATGATTTTTTATGATGATGATGATGATGAAAGCTGGTCTGTTTATATATATGAAATAGTAATCATTTAAAATATAATAAATATGCTTGTGCGGTGTTTGTTTGTATGTGTATAGAAAAAAAGGATCAGCAATATTCGTTTCTTTATGTTCAAAGAAATAATAAGAAAAAAAAAAATTCCACCTACAATGAATCGAAAGACACGCGTGCCATCTTATATATTATCCTTGGAATTTTTTTTTTTTTATCCCTTCAAAGTACATTGGAATGACAAAATGTCTTGGGACCGGGTTAACATTTCTCTAGGGATGAATATTTTTTTAATTCTCATCAATGACATTAGCGCACGAGTTGACTATTATATGGTTATTTCAACTTTGAAATTTTCAGAAAATTTAAAATTTATGTTTTTTTTTTCTATTTGATTTATAATTTTTATTTTTATTTATAATTATTTGTTGTTAATTTCTATTAATTTTTTTTATTAATAAATATTTTATATTGTGACAATGAAAAATATTTATACAATTTATATTGATTTTTTGTGTTTCATATTTTATAAAGTACGTATTTTTGTAATATACTTGAACTTGTATTATTAAACATACGGTTTTTATAAATATGCATTATGCATCTGCTATAAATTTAATGCTCGATTTTATTCACAATTTTATTTCACCCTTTTTCATCACCTCTTTTATACATGTACATAAATATAATGCTTTTACAGAAAATATAATTACATATTGTAATATGAAAATTTATTTTTCATCAATTTAAATTATATATTTATTTTTAAACATATATTTTGGATAAATTTTATACATCAGTGTAAATTATTGACGTATTTTCTTACCAATAATATCGATTGGCCTCAATATAGCAAATTAACTTTTTTATTTTTTATTTATTTTTTTTTGAGGTCATCATATCACACCGGAAACAAAATATTGCCGTTATAATAATAAGCTTGTTATTATTATCAATATATTTTTAACCTTACAGTTAATATTTTTGAAATATAGATTTTTTTTTATTTTTATTAAACGCCGGAAGACTTTAGGATCTATACTGCCAATTTACTGAGGGTTATTTTTGAAAATACTATGATTATATTTTTATAAATTATTAATACAACAAAAATATAGAAATTTAGTTTTTTTATTTTTTATTTTTCAAGTAATTGTACATATATATTTTGACAACATGATAAATTTTGAATCGAAAACTTCTTTTATCTTTTTTTTGATGCACTCAGCACCTTGTCTTATTTTGGCGCTTGTAGAAATAAAAAATAAAAAAAATGTATATAATGAATTAGAAGTTTACTTCAACATGCTTTGATGCATTGTTAAGATAACCTTGAATCAACAAACCCAAGACATTTATGCGTACCTGTGTTAAAAGCTTATGTAGCAATATTCACCTTCGAAACGAATACTTTTCGGCTGTAAACTGTTTTATTGCCACAAACCTCCCCTACTTGCATTTTTCATAATGTAAGTTTTTAAAAAAAATAAAATAAAAAATAGTAAAAGTGATGCCGTCAAAAGCATTTTCTTTTAGTAATCGTAAATTTTATGTCTTACCTTGTACATGCCGAAAAACTATCATACATATATATTTTCCCATCGAAAACCCTTGAAAGTAAAAAAGAAATGTCTTGTAAATAAAAATTTGAAAAAAATCTTTTTAAAAATTATTTAACATCTTTCAAAACATTTATGGTTATTGGTTGTTCTATTG
Organism: Lysiphlebus fabarum; assembly: GCA_011426435.1. Lineage (NCBI taxonomy): Eukaryota > Metazoa > Arthropoda > Insecta > Hymenoptera > Braconidae > Lysiphlebus > Lysiphlebus fabarum. The sequence goes on from WSYQ01000009.1 coordinate 1,085,991, forward strand.
AATTTTTTTTTTTTTTTTTTTTTTTGCATGTTACTATGATAATACAGCGTGAAAAATTTTCATAAAAATAATAAAGAAAAAAAAAATAAAAATTATCTAAAATTTTAAGTGCTACAACATGTTTTAAAATAAAAAATTTTCTTTTGAATGCAAAAAATGTATTTTTCAAGGTTTGTTTTTTGCATTGATAAATGTGCTTTACAGTAATTTTGAAAAAAAAAAAAAAAAAAGAAAATTATTTCATTGTTAAATTGAAGGTCAAATATATAAAATAAAATAAAGATAAATTTATTTGAATTTTCATCATTATTTAAACAATATATTTTATTTTTTTAAATTAATAATTTATCTAGTTTTTAAGAGTATAAACACCTGTATGTTTATTTTGGCACGTGTTTACAGGTATATATAAAATGGTCAGTATCTGTATTGAGGGTTTCATTTCATAACCAGGTTAATCCCCGATTGACCCCCAGTAGCTGAACGAACTGACCTGCAGCGATCACGGTCATAAACACAAAAGCCAAGCGTGAATGAAGAGTAAGGAAAAAAAATGAAAAAAAAGATAAAATAAAGCAAGAATAAAAGCGTAAAATAAAAAGAAAGTAAAAAAACACACATACATATAAATAAATAAATAAATAAATAAATAAATAAATAAATGTAAAAAAAAAAAATATCGTAAAGAAAATATAAAAAAGAGAAAAAGAGACAGATATTGGTCCGGCACGCGACTATATAGCCAACAATAATCAGGGTAGTAACAAAAAGGTACCCTCAAAATAACGAACCATACCGGTCACATATCAATGCGAATGAGAGAGACCAAGTAAAAATTTAAGGTGTTCTTCTTAACATAAACCTCGGGATGTGATGTTATATACCCAATGGTGGGTCCAACACCATCATAACATATTCTGGATGGTTTTTAAGCGCCATTTGAAAGGTATGATTTTTTTTATTTTTATTTTGATGCGACAGGTAGCCAATGCATCTGTATATATATACAATGAAAACGACCCACAGGAATTCAACGACCCAAGATTGAGACATAATATATATATATATAATCAAATACAAAATATATTTATACACTAGCATTCTATTTTTAAAAAATTTTGATGGACTTTTAAATTAAATTCTTCATTTGACAATTTATATAAAATATTTCAATACATTCCGCAAAAACATCATCATCATTCATATTAAATTTTGATGATTGTATTTTTATTTCTATGAGAAACAGAGAAATGTATTTCCATGGGAATTTAGTTGTTGTTGATGATGATCATGATGATCATGATGATGATGATGATGAGAATATGAATCGAAATTGAATTTAAAAAAATTCAGGATGTAGGTCATTGATTCAAGAGTTTCAAGGATATCCTGTTCATAGATCGCACTTACTACTAGATCGAAATAAAAAAAAAAAAAAGAAAAGCAAAACAAATGTATTTTTTGGAGTAGATGAAGGTTGAATGGGAAGACCTGTCCAACTAGGGTAATAATAAAATATGCACTTGCGTTTGTACCGCCCATGGTGACACCCTCTTCCGGTTGGATGATTTTTTTAAAACTACTATTTTTTAATTCATCCCCAATTTATATACAGGTAATATTTAAAAATAAACTTGAACAATTACATCAAGCATCATACATCACATAAATGACACTTGAAAATTTAACAATAATATTTAAAAAAAAAAAAAAAACGAATTTAATAATAACAGTTTTGTATAAATATAAATAAAATTATTTTAGTAATTAATCATTATAAGAAAAAAAAATATAAAATGTCATCAAAATAACATTCAATGAGTCACGAAATTTTTATCAAATTATCCATAATGTTAAAAAAATATAAAAAAAAATTTGTATTTATTTTTCTTTTTTATATAATAAAAGAATTTTTTTATATTTTCATTTGAAGGGATGAACAATATTATTATTTTTTTTTCATCATTTCAAAATGTTATTTTATTATTATATATATTTTCTAAGCAACTCATTCGTTGCACGTCCATCAAGATTTGTCCAAAATTTCCCCCGCATTTTGTAAATAAAATACAATACCATCAGCGACGTTTTTATTCCCGTAAAATGCGTGGATTTATCTTTAACCGGGCAGTGAGCTGCACGTAAAGGAATGAACAACAACAACCCCTGTTGTCATGTCTGCCCTCACAATAATATAGGCCCTTCAACTATATCAATGCGATATATGCTATATATATTTTTTTTTATATAAAAACGACAGTGCAATAGGACGGTGCACAAAATTTTTTCGGGAAAAGCTAGAAAGGATTCAATTCCGTGGGAACTAAGGGCGCAAGAAGAGTTGAATTTCAGATATATTTATAAAAAAAAAATGAATTTAAAAGAAAAAAAAAAAATTTATCTTGAGGGGTTAACAAAAAAAAAAAAAAAAATCGAAAAAAAAATATATATAAAGGGGAATAAAACGGCTGGCACACGTTTTGCACCAAATTTCATGCTTTTACGAATAAATCCATGGACATTAGTTCAATCAAAAAAAAAAATCATAATGATTTAATGGAATAGAATGATTTTTTTTTTCCATTTTTATGATATTTGAGTAAAATATAATAAATTGAAAAAAGGGTTAAAAAAATAAATTATAAGGGTGATAAAAATTCGTGGTGGTCTTGTAAAGACCTCCAGCAAATAAAAAAAAATATATTTTTAAAAAATATAAAAAATAAATAATATATAAAAGTTTAATTCAATTAAAAATTAAAGCAGGTATATAAAATATAAAATTTTCATTTATTATTTTTTAAAATAATTTTAACTAGAAAGGGTTATTTTTTATTGAAAAAATATTATAAATAAAATATAATTTTTATGTAATTTATATAAATTTTTTACCTGGACATAAATTCACACGGTTTAACGAAAAAAAAATCATAAAAAAACGAAACATATTTTCTCTTGGAATATATAAATGAATTTTTGGCAGTTAAATATATATATATTTATTTTGTGAAATCAAATAAATGATCAATAGAAATTTGTTACATGTTTATAACTATTTTTTTATTATTTTTGATTTTTAAACTTTCACTGTATATAGATGAACCAATTTTAATATCGATTATATCGTTTAAATAAATTTGTATATTTTTTTGATTATTATAAAATTTCATACAGTCGTATATATAGATTTATTATTAGTGAATGAAAAATACATTAAAATATATAATTTTATATAAAATAAAAAAGAGAAAGTCTAAAAAAACTAAGTATGAAAATAATAAATTTTTAAGATACAAGCAAATGCTTCCACGTGTCTACAATTCAAACTACCGGAAGTTCTTAATCATAACCACTGCTATAAAAACAATATAATGGAAAAAAAAAAAAAATTAGCAAATTAATTTTATAATAAATAATAAATAATATAAACAAAATATATATTTGAATTTTCAATTTCCTGTTTTGAAAATAAATAAATAAATTATTGAATAAATTGATTGGTTTGTATTTATAAAAGAGAAATTTCATTTTTACCTTGAAACAAAAAAATGTGTGACATATGGTTAATGTTATATCACATATTACATATTAGAAAAAAGAAAAAAAAAATAAATATATTTCTAGTTTTTCTGAAAAAAAAAAAAAAAAAAATCTAGAGAAATAACATACATGTGTTTTGTGTATGTCAAATTGTGTGCATGTGGTTGCACGTGGGGGTGCATTTGTTCTGGTATATATACATACACATCAAATGCATTTTTCAATACATAAAATATGTGTTTAATACTTGCACTTAAAGAGAGCACGTATTACACAAAAAAAAAAAAAAAACTTTCTTCGAAGCATTGTCTATTGTCAGAGTGAAAAATCCTCCAAGTTGCCCCAGGATAATTTTGTCAAGCAGCTGATTTTTCTTATAAAAATTTGTACACGTGCAATGATCATACACATGCTTTTTAATGCTTGCACAAACGAGAGCCAGAACATTATTTTTTTAAAAAAATAATAATAATAATCATAATAATCATAAAGAAAAAAAAAAAAAAAGATGATGACTCCTTGACAGGAGAATAGTTATTTCAAGATGTCTAAAAAATATGATTAAAGAAATGAAAAAAAATAAAAAATAATAATCTGTTTGTAAAAAAAATTTATAAAAAAGATGAAATATATAAAAACGAGTGACATAATAAATTAAATTAAATTAAAAATATAAATAGTCACACAAAATTTTAAAATGTAAAAAAAAAAAAAAAAAAAAAAAGAATTTTATATGTAAAAAAATATAAAATTCTTGTAAATAACAAAAAAAAAAAGTGAATATAAAATCACACGATTTGCAGGTTCTTTTAAAACACAGTGAGTTATAAAATGGGATAGTTTGGGGGTGGTTATAGAAGGGTAAAAGCTACAACAACCTGTTGAGTCAGACAATATCGCGTTTTTTCACTAATACCCCAGCAGAGATTCCAAAGCTAATAATTTTTTTTTTTTTTTTATAAATTTTATTTGATACACTGAAAATCACGAGAATGAAATGTTAAGGAGCTTAATGGTTTTATTATTATTATAGAATTTTTTTTATTGTTTTATCTGCCTCCTACTGGGTGGTTGACAGAGGTGGACCTTCCTTTTTTTAAAAATATTCAACGAGTGTTAAACAACGAATTATTCTGCTCGCACTATCTCCACTCGGTATTTAATGTCTTCCGAAAAAAATCAAGAAAAAAAAATAGTATAATATTTAAAATTTACATGCTTGAATGAAGAGTTAAAAAAGATGAAGAAAATAATAATAATAATAAGTATATATTAATACTGAATATATATATGAAAGCAAAAAAAAAAATTTAAGATTTTTATGATTTGAAGTTTTGGCTTCCTGCCATAATGTATAGCATATATTCACTGCAGCAACATCAACAAAGGTTTCAAAAAATCCCTAATCTCTTCATTCATTCAAAAGATATGACTCGACAATTTCTTGGCTTCATAGCTTCAGCCAATTATATATATGAACAAATGTCTGTACTACTTGTCAACCATGAAAATAAAAAATTTTGAAAATATATTTTTAAAAAATAATAAAAGTCCAGATTCAATTGAAATTTATTTTATCTAAAAAAATTTATCTTCAATCATCTGTAAATATAAATTTGATAAAATTGAATTTAAAAAAAAAAAAAAAAAACACCAGACAATTTCAAAATCATCACTTTAAAATTTAATCAAATTTTTTCAAGTGAATATTATTTTTAATAATATCTAATAATTTAAAATAAATCAGAAAAATTGAATTAAATTTTAAACAATAAAAATGTAAATTAAAGATGAGATAATATATCTATGTTATAATAATAATGAAGATAATTGTCTTGGTCGTTGAGGTGTATCAGTGTATTTTCATTTGTCCTGTTTCCCAGGCTCATATATTTAATAAATATAAAAAATAAAAAATAAATGTATAGACAAAATATGCACCTGGTCTGGCGCCGCTCCTCCTCTGCACACATAATAAATACTGCTATATACTATATAATATATATATATATATATATATAAAACTTAAAGAAAAAATCTTTAAAAATTTAAAATGTTCAAAACTAACCAAGCGCCAAAAAAATATATATGCTTTCGTGAACGTGAATAGTAGCTAGACGAACAACCTCGGCAAAGCTTCAATAGAGAAACCCTATGGTGCCCGTCCCATCTTTTTTTTTTTTTTTTTTTTTTAAAAAAGATTTATCTTTTTCATAAACGCATACATTTACACATATTCACGCAGTCATCATTTTTTTAAATTTCCAATAGTTAAATATATATGATATATAAATATAAGAATGTCAAAATGCTTTTTTTAAATTTAGTTCCATCAAGTTATCATGATCATCAACCGGATGCATCAAATTGCAAGAATCATGACAAGTACACTATTTTTTTTTATTTTTCAATTCAATTCAATATATTTTCCTTAGCTACTAATTAAAAAAAAAAATATGTAAAAATAAATTTGTATAATTTAAAAGAAAAAAAAAAGCAACAGATTTTTTGGGATTTAAATTAATAAAGTTAATCGATATTATGCCGAGAAGAAATTCAAGGTACATTTATTACGATACGGTTTGAGTTGCTTGTTAGAAGGTGGACCATATGGTGTTTGGTAATTTCTCATTGCATGGATGTATATATATATCAATATACAAACTGTTAAAAATTGTATGTATTATAACTTGATGATTTTTAACAAACCATGGGAACGTAACTTTGCATGTGTCGATTTGCCTCAGTATATAAATTATAAAAAAATAAATATATAAAAAATAAACAAAGTAATAAATTTTATATTATTTTTCATCATAAACTGATTTAATTTAAATTTTTTTTTTCATATTTTATATATATATATATTGTTAAAAATATTATTAACTATCATCCAGATGGCCAAGAGAATTATTATCGATGATTGAATCTTGTAATTTTAACTCACGTTTTAAAAATAATCAATATCAATTAATTAATATTAATTTTTTTGTTATATAATCGTGATGTTAATTTATGATATTAATATCATAAAAGTAATTGTTAATATTGATACTTTTATAAATACATAATTTAATAAAAATATATAATCTTATTTGTTGTTTTATTTGTGAATTATTCACTTGGGAATTTTAAGAGTATAATTACATATAAAAGTCATTACTGAATTTAGTATTATCATCAAAATTAACACATGTAAGATATTATTTAATATATTTCCTAACTCAATTTGTATTTATACTGACATCTTTGGGGATCAAGTTTTTCTTGTTACTTATATATATATATCAAAAAGAAAAAAACTTTCTTCATCATCGTGACCTGCCTCACTTTTATTTATTTCACTGTCCTTCCTACAACTGTAATTTCAATGAATTATATATTTTTTTTACTACATTAATGATATACTATCCAAAATCAAAAATATAATAAATAAATACTGTCATACTTGTATTACAAAATAAAATATAATAAATAAATATATAAAAATTCCTTAAAGGCTCAAAACTTTCTTCTAGCGTATAATCCTATTGTTAAAATCATATGTAAATTTAAAAATATAACAATTGTTAAATCTAGATATATATTTATTTTTATAATTATTTTTTTTGTCAACAATAAAATTTATATTATTTATTAACTATCATATAAATTTTATTTAAATATAATCCTCAAATATTCTCACGAATATTTTTACTACATTATTTTTTTAAAATAAATTTTATCAATTTTTTTTCATTTTTTTCAATATATAATAATAATTGTTTTTTTGTTTTGTTTTTTTTTGCATTTTAACAAGAAGATAAAGAGATGATGTTTAAAAACCTGCATCGTCACGTACACACTTGGTTGCAGAGCGGTCTTCGAAAATCAAGAAATATACGTGAGGATGCAACTCATTATGACAGCTGTCTTGAGTATGGGAAAAACTTATTATTTATAAGATGAGTATTTTATTTTTTATATAAAAAAAATATTTAATTTTTTCCTCGTCACATATTAAAATTATATATAAACACAATTTATAAATGCATTTTCATGCTACTGCATTTAAAAAATTATTAAAATTTTAAAAAACAAAAATTAAAATAATAATTATTGTAAAAAAAAAAAAAACAATTAAATTTGACAATATTATTCATAAAGATCATTCATAAATCAATCATTATTATCATTTATTTATTTTTTTTCAAAAAATAACCTATTAAAAATAAGTAATCATAATCAAGTATAAATAATAAATGAATATTTAACGAGTATATATTCATGATGAGAACATCAATTTTATAAAATAATTTTTTGTTTACATTATTTATTTTTCCGGTAATCTATGGTTATATAAATTTATAAATTTTTTTTTAATATGTATTTTAAAAAAATTAACTGATCGGGATCTACTGACAACCTTGGAATATATATTTATAGTAAAAATAAGAGCATATGGTCCATGAGAATGAAAGGCAAAACAAGGCATATGAGACTGGTTAATCTTGCTATTTATCATACAGGATGAAAGAAGAAAAAAAAAATAAAATAAAAAACACCAATAAAATCTTAAATTTAATCCTCAGTTTTTCCACCAACAAGATGTGTATTTATTTTTATTATTAAACACAAGATTGGTAATTAGATTTCACCTCTAACTGCTCGTAATTGCAATGTTAAATATATTTAACTGGTGAGTATCATCATCATGATAAAAGTTGTACAAAGAAAAAAAAAAAGATTTATATACTTGTAAAATTTTTTTTTTATATATTTATTTTAAAAAAATTATATGTAATTCTAGACACAAATGTCTTAAAAACAATTTATTTAAAAAATTCAAAAAAAGAAAAAAAAGAAAAAAAAGAAAAAAATTAATAATTATTATTAATTGTTAAATAATTTTGAGAATTTTTAAAATTTTATTATACGGATATTTATTTTTTTTATTATTTTAATAATTAGCTATTTATTTTATTTTATTTTTTTGAAATCGTATGAACATTTGTACATGTGTTTTGCATTATGAGGTACTTGTGTATGGCATTGACAAAATACATCATTGACAATGTATATTTTATACATTGTTATATATAATTATTAATATTTATTTAATTTATTATTTATTTCCATTTGATATTTAACTATCATTTTTTTATTTTTATTTTTGTGGCGGCAATGAATCAATCATTGTAATCAATTATTGTTTTATTTATTTATTTTTATATTATTATACTGTTTTTTTTTATATTAATATTGTGAAAAAAAAAATATATAAAAATTACAATAAATATATTAAATTAAAAAAATAAATTATTGTTATTTTTAAAATTGTTTTTTAAAAAAAAAATTATATTTTTATCATAAAAATTAGCCGCCACACAAATTATTGATTGGCATCATTTAATTCGCATTTATATTTATCCGATAATTTAATATGTTTTTTTATTTATTTCTTCAAATTACTGAATAAACAATAAATTTATTCATAGCAAATTTATAAAATAAGAAAAACATTGAAATTTAGCTAATTTAGACGCATGATATATATTTTATTATGAGCTACATCTAACATCATGCTTTTTATTAATTTAATTTTAATTAATATTATTTATTTAATTATTTTTTTCGTTTTATTTTTTCACATCATCATTATTATTTTTTAATTATTTATAAATAAATTGCTCAATATTGCTTTGTCATCAGGTAGATGTTGCCTAAATCTATGAATATATATTGTAATGACAAATGTCAATTGAGACTATCAACTTAAATACACATATTGGACAATAAATTATCATCACATTCATCATTAATTTCATAAGTTTAAATATATAATGATTTTAAAACGATTTTGCAACAATTTTTTATTAATATTATTATTTTCAAATGTCCAATGCGACAAATGACGCCCATCAATTTAATGATTTTTTGAAATATATACGTACAAATCGATATTTTAAAATCATTTTTACCAAATTAATTAACAATAAAATGAATATAAAAAAATATAAAAAAATAAATAATCAAAAAGTAAAAATAATAAATTATAAACAAATAAAAATCAACAACATAATTACCAAGTGGAGAATAAAAATTAAATATTGGAATTAAAATTAAAATAATAATAAAATCAACAAAATAAATTTATGAAATAAAATATATTTATAAAAACAAAATTAAACGCATGTAAAAATAATACAGTTTACAATAAATGTACAATAAAAAATAATAATAATATTACATATTTTTATAATAATTTTTTTTAATCTTTATTTTATTGACAGTGTAAAAAATAAAATTTAAAAAAAAAAAAAAAAAAAACTGTCACAAATTTTTTTTTTTTTCTTATTATATAACATTGTTTTAGTTTATCGCTTCAAGTGTATGTTTTATTATTTATTATTATTTTTTTTACCACTTTGTGGATTATTATTAATTTATTATTAATTTTTCATTTTTATTATTTCATTTTTTTTTTTTTTTTATAACTTTCACGTATATATTTATGGCACAAGTGAATAAAAAAACGGATCATTTTTTCTATTTTTATTTTTTTAATAATTATTTAATTATTTTTATCTTGTTTATCTATTTTTATTTATCTCGAATTATATAAATATATATTTATTATAAATCAAATAAATTCACAAGTGTATAATTTGATTTCTATAGATAAAAAATAATAATAATAACAAACATGATTGAAAATTACAAGATATAAATTACAACAAAAAAATAGAAAAAATAATTATTAATTTAAAAAAAAATATTACAGTTTGGCACAACCAATCATAGTTTGGTACTTAATTATTTGATGATATATTAGATAGTCATCTTGTGACATTTAAAAATATTATTATTTAAATTAAAAAAAAAAAAAAAAAAAAATTATTCACTGAATAAATGCCCATTGTCGTAAAATTTCGACTCTTTTTTTTTATTATTTTTACCTAATTAAGATTGCTTCGCACAATATAATGTCCGATTTTATATTTTAAATTTAATGTAATTAATTTTTAATTTTTTTAATTTATTTTATTATACTCCAATAAAAACGCTCTTAATAATGATATGAAGTAAAAATATGTATCGGTCATTTTTTTTTTTTTTATTTTATTAATTTTTTTAAATCAACTCTTATACATAAATTTTTTTTTATTTTTTTTTTTTCATAAACTGAGAATACAGTAATACTGTTTGATATGTCTCTAATGTACGTCAATCTATTTATATTAAATTTTTATTATTTATTATTTTTTTCATTTTATACATTTTTTTTTTTTTTTTTTTTAATTTTTTTAAATTTTTTTATTAATTAATTTTTAATATTTATTATTATTTTATATATAACGGTCATTAAAAACGTTTTACCGGCGGGTGACGGAAGGAACTCAATGCCGTTTAGAAGGAGAGAAGTAAAAAATGAATTTGATGCTTTTTTTTTCTATAATTTTATATTAAACAAATGTATATTTATGTGTTGCATCAATTAAAAAATAATAAATAAAAATTCACATTATTTAAAAATGTGAAAAAAAAAAAAAAGTTGTTATTATTTGATTTTTTTATAAAAAAAAAATTGTGTAACCCACCGGTGTTATAATTCTCTGTACTTTACATTTATTTTTTTAATTATTTAATTAATTAATTTATTTAATATTTAATATTATTATTGCATTGGCTTTTTTTTTTTATTTTTCATAATTTCTTTTCTCCTTCCTTAATTCATCGATAATTCCTGAACTCTGAGGTAGTCTGTTCTGGGATGTATTTTATTTATTTATTTATTAAAATGGCAAATGGCTATAATTCGTTACTGTTTTAATAATAAACTAATATATTTTTTATATACAATAATTTTAGTTTTTCAGACCTCGTTTTAATGAAATTCAATAATATAATATTTATTTAATTAATATAATTCATAATTTTAATGATAAAAAGTTTCACAAATAATACAACATGTGAAAAACAAAAATGATTTATTTAAATAATTAAACAAATTATTAATTAATAAATATCCAAAATAAAAAAAAATACATATATGGATGTTTAAACAACAACAAGAATAATTTCCTTTTTTTTTTTTCTTTTTTTCTACACAAATTGTTATTAAATTTTTATAAACAATTAATGTTATTTAAATAAAAAAAAAAAAAGAATATAACTAGTAACAGAAACAATTATTGTGTTTATTTCTTTATCACGAGGTCATCAAAATATGATTATTATTATTTTTTAAATTTTAATTAACCTCGTAAAAATCTCGAAGAATAATTCCAAAAAAAAAAAAATTTATTCATCATTTATTTAATTAATATTTATCTATTTTTTTTTTTTATAAATTTAATATTTTTAAATAATTTCTTCGAGAAATTCACATTGATTGGCAAGTGACTTAGGCTATCTTATTTAAAAAAAATAATAATAATAATAATAAATATACATAGCCACTGTGAAAACGTGCTATATACAACAAATTTAAATGAAAAAAAAAAAAAACGAAAAAATTTATATTTTTATCATGATTATTATCTGCTGGAATGTATGATGAAAAAAAAAAAAAAAAAAAAAAAAATGATAATTATCACTGGAATGTTATGACCAGGAATAGAAAATAATAAATTCAAAAAAATCAGTAAATTTTATATTTAAAAAAAATGTCATGGTTTTTTATTTGTATTTTCAGCATTAATTAAGAATTTATTATCTCTTTTATTTTTATTTTTTATCTTCAATTAGATTGACTTTTAAATTATTATTCTCACAACGATGCGATATAATATATATATATATATATTTATTTATTTAATTATTAATAATTATATTCAACCAAGTATTTGAATTTATAATATATATCATTATAATCAGTTGAAAAAAATAAAAATACTAATATTAATAATTATAATAAAATATAATAATAAACATAAAATGTTACTAACTAATCACTAAGCAAATGCTCGTTTTCACATTGGTTCAATATTTCATTTTTTAATATTTAATTTTACAACATTTTGTTGGTTTTTTATTATTTTTTTTTTTTTAATTTTTCAATTAATTTATTAAATAATAAACAATAATATTTATTATTTAATAAATTAATGTAATTTAATATCTACGATTATATTATTAAACTTAATTTATTTTATGAAAAAATAATTACAATAAAATAATAATATTAATAATTATTAATTATAATATGTCTATACATTTAACATATTTTGTACAGTTGATAAGCTTCCAAGTTTTGACATTCATTTGATATCTATAAATTCATTAAAACTTTGTCTTGTTAATATTATTATTATATAATTTACAATGTTTGTTTTCTTTTTTTTAGATTTATTTTTAATTATTTTTCTTATTTATTAATGAATTTTTAATATCGCACAAGATTATTATACAGGAATGCAACGATATATCGCAATTTATCGAGTCAAAATATATGAAATAAATAATTTAATTTATTATGCATTATTATCATATTAATTATTCAACTCCATATATTGCGATTAATTAAAATATTAATATAGATATTTTTTTTTAATTATATATTTTTTACTATTTCTTGGTAAATTAAATATAATAATATTAAAAAAATTAAATAAAAAAATAATGTAATTATAAATATATATTTTCAATGATAATAAAATGAAAAATTTATCATTTTTCCCTGATGTATTATTTATAATAATATTTTTATGTTTATTTGCAAATTATTATTGTAATAAAAATAATAATAAATAAATAAATATTATTGAGCAATAAAATCAATAATCCCATCCCTGAAAATATTACCACCAATTGATATGTATTTTTTTTTTTTTTTTTTTTAAATTTTATCAATTGGATTGAGAAGTTTTATTGAGAAGAAAAAATCTCATAATGTGATGAGGGAATATTGGAGCCTGAGAGGAAGACATGGAAGGAATAAAATATATTGTGTATTTATTTTTTATTATTATTTTTTTTATCTTTTGTAATGAGGTACTAGTTATTGGGAATGATAATCTTGATATAATATATATGTGTATTTATATTTAAAAAAAAAAAAATGTAGAATTGAATGTGTACAATGAATGATAATAATAATAATAATAATAATTAAAAAAAAAAAATTTAAATTACGTTCTCAAATGAATATTATGTATTTGTTTTTTCTTGTGCGTATCAAGATGTTTCATCATATGATCTTTTCTGATAAATCCCTTGCCGCATGTATCACAGGCATACGGTTTTTCACCAGTATGTAGGCATTGATGCCTTCTGAGGTCTGTTTTGTGATTAAATTGTTTTGGACATTCACCACATTTATATGGTTTATCACCAGCATGTTTAAGTAAATGTTCTTCATGCATATATTCAAGTGGAAAACGTTTACCACATTGATTACATTTAAATGGTTTATCACCAGAATGAAAACTTTTATTATGTTGTGTTAAATAACATGCTCTATTAAAATTTTTATTGCAATCAATGCATTTATGTATACCACCTTCTGATATAAAATGAACAACACTATTTGTACTGGATACCTGATCCTGTTCTTTATTTAATATATTGTTTTTTTTACCTGCACCTCTACCTCTACGTTTTTTAACAACATTTGGATTAACTTCTTCTTTACCTTGTATTGATGGTAAATTATTATTATTTGTTTCTATAAATTGTTGTTCATCTTGTTCAATATTTTGTTGTTGTTCATGTTGTTCATGTTCATTATGTGGTAAATAATCATATTGTTTAATTAATAATGTATCATTTGTATTTGTAATATGTAGTGGATCCAACATATTTGATAATGGCTCTTGATAACTTGTTGGTGAATCATCATGATTACGTGAATGTTGATGTTTATTTTGTTCACTATCATTATTATTATTATTATTATCATTCATATTACTATTATTATTATTATTATTGTTATTATTACTAGTATTATCATTATCATTATTATTATTATTATTATTATTATTATTATTATTATTATTATTATTATTAAATTGATTGTAATTTGAGCTAGGTGATTCAAATGATCTTTCTTGAGGAATATTATCCTCAGGGCTAAGCCCCCCCACGTTTACGGCCTGTGATTGATCATGGCCAACTAAATAACCAGCAAATTGTGTAAAACTTGGTAAGGTCCTTTGATGATTACTAAAAGTACCAAAACCAGGTAACATATCCTGGGCAATATGTGAATGTGATTGACTTGGCAATTCACTATTGTTGTTGTTGTTGTTATTATTATTATTATTGCCAATAGTAGTTTGCGGGCTGGTGATAGACTCCAGCAGGCCCGGGATGCTGGTAGTAGTTGTAACGTGGGGGGGCAAACCGTTTGGGTACGGCTGATGAGGCATCGTAATACCCCCCATTGGAGGTGAAACTATTGATGTGACTCCCGCCATTATGGGTGATTGCGAATTCATGGGATGATGGTGGGTGGATGTGGGAGTGGTGGCCATTGGGGTAGGTGAATTCAGGTGTTGATGCAATGTTGGTGGATGCATGGGTGATATGGGTGAATTCATGGGATGATGGGATACCATTTGGGATGGGGAACCTATTGATAGGTGGTGTTGTACCAATTGGGGTGATGGGGAACCCACCATTTGATGATGATGGACAGCCATTGGTGATAATGCCGGTGAATTGTGACCCACTATTGTGTTGCCCACCATGTGAATTGCCGTTGTAGATGATGCCTGTTGATGCTGTTGTTGTTGTTGTTGCTGCTGTTGTTGTTGTTGCTGATGGTGATGATGGCTGTTGTTGTTGTGATGCTGTTGTTGAATCTGTGATTGGCTTTGATGATGGGGTATTTGTTGTTGTGGTTGTTGTTGTTGTTGTTGTGATTGCTGCTGCCGTTGTTGTTGTTGTTGTTGTTGCTGCGGCTGCGGCTGCGGCTGCGGCTGCTGAGATTGTTGAATTTGCGACGTAGAATCGTTGCTGTTCGTGCTGCTGTTGCTGGAGTTGCTGGTGGTGAAGTGATTGGTTGGCGTGTGAAGCAGGCCCCTCGCCGCCTCGACCGAGGGACCTGCCATCAAGTTTGGGGGACTTACTGATGAGGTAGATAATTCAGGTGATCTTGATGGACCATTATTACGATTTGTATTACCATGACTGTCTCTGCCAGGATGATGATGTGCACTTATTGGCATATTTGCTGGATCAGGTAAATTACTCTGTTTAACAGCATTTTTATGTAATGTTGTATTATAATGCCTTTTTAAATGACCAGAACTTGTAAACCACTTGTTGCACGCTGTACAATTATATGTCTTTGGTCTACGTGCTTCATTACTTTTCCATGATTGATTACCAATACCACTTGTTTTTTGTGATGATTGTAATATACCTGGTGGTATTTGATGTGGAACAATTGGTTGGGTACTTGTTATTATTGGTGATACAGCATGACGTGGTGGTTCAATTGGCATATGTTGACCACGTATAAATTGACTTTGATCTGGTATTGGTGATGAACTGTCAATTGGACCCATTGGTGATAAACCAGGATGATATTCATGTGGTTGTGCTGGTGGCCAACCAAGCATAGAACTTACCGAGTGAGTTGCAACTCGTTGTTGTTGTTGCTGATGCTGTTGAAGCTGTTGTTGTTGTTGTTGTTGTTGTTGTTGCTGTTGCTGTTGCTGTTGCATTGCATGTTGATGTTGTCTTTGATTTTGAATTTGCATTTCTTGATGTTGTTGTTGTTGATGCTGTTGTTGTTGTTGTTGTTGAATTCTCATAATTTCTTCTTCATATCTATGTGTCTGTACTTTATGTGAATCAAGATCAAGTATTTCAGATTGTTCTTCTTGTTCTTGTTTAATTTCTGACTTAATTTGTACACTACCATTATATTCAAATCCTGGTTGAGTTGATGGTTGACTATTTTGAGGTGGTGATGAATGCATTCGTGATGATGGTGGTTGTTGTTGTTGTTGCTGTTGTTGTTGTTGTTGTGGTTGATTGTGTGGACTATCACCAATTTGTTGATATTGTGGTGGTGGTCCAGAATAAGAATTTGGTGATGTTGGATGATTTGATCTAACATGTTCACCAAGTTGTATAGCATCATCAAATACACCACCACATTTATCACATTGTATTGGACTTCTTGGACTTGTTGAACTAACTGAATTTGCACGTTCACTAATATAATGTTGTTGATGTTGATATGGATGAAATCTTGTACCATAATGTGTTGGATTTGAATTTTGTTGTTCATCATGTGTTGGTGAATAATGATGTGGTAATACATATGGTTGTTCATTTTGCAGAAAATAATTTGTTTCACTAAACATTGGCATTTGAAAATGTGGATAACTAGTTTGTGTTCCTGGTGGTGCAGGTATTGTTGGTGGTAATGAAGGTGGTGGTTGTTGTTGTGGCACCTGTGATGATACTTGTTGTTGTTGAAGTTGATGAGAAGTTGTTGAACCAGCTGAAAGTGGCCTTGACACACTAGACTCACTTGAATCAGCAGGTGCTGTTATACTATCTCGTTTAACATGACTATTATGATTACCAACTTTACTAATATTATTATTATTGTTGTTGTTGTTGTTGTTGTTGATATTGTTATTATTATTATTGTTGTTGTTGTTATTATTATTATTATTACTCTCTTCTTGACCAACCCATTGGCCCATTATTCTATCATGTTGATAATGTAAATGTACTTCAAGGCTTTTGTCGCTGTCAAAGAATATATTACAATCTTTACAATGGAATTTTGTACTTGGTATATTACCAGCATAATGCTGATCTTGTTGTTGATGATCAACACTCGTCATTTCACTCATATTGTCTTATATATATTTTTTTATTACAATTTACACAGTCACTTTGTTCAGTTAATTATTACTATTATTTTTTTTATCTTTTTGCCGCGAGAACTCCCGGGCGGCGCCGGCCGGCGCTCTTTTAAGAGGCCCCACGAATTATAAACAAACAAAAAACTCAAATTATATGTAAAAAATAAAAAAATGTAATGAATAAAAAAAATATTTAACAAAAATAATTTAAAAAAAAAAATAAATGTCACCGTATCTCAGTCAAACACATTGATTTATTATTATCACACAATAAACTTTACTTATCACACAATTAAAAACAATTAATAAATGTTTTTTTCTTTTTTTTTCTTAAATAAAAAAAAATAAACTTAAAAAAATTAAAATACTTTATGGCCTACATTTATTATGTATTCACATAAATTGTACCCGTAAATGTCCAATACAACAATGCCAAATTTGATTGAGTTTTAACAATATGAGTTGATGGCGTCATTCTCATTAACTTGAGTATTTTATTTTTAAATTAAATTCAATTTTTTTTTCTTTTATTTTATCAAAATAATTCATTTATATTTTCTAATTATTGCAAAACGAAAATTTATCGTTTTGACTATTTGGAGTAAAATAATTTGAGAGAAATTGATTTGAAAAAAAAAAAAAGAAAAATAATAAAGTAATGACCTTGATTGGTCACATATTCACAATAAATAATTTACCAAAAATTAAACTTTATTTTGTATGTGCCACAAAATCATTAAACAGTTTATTTATAAAATCAAGTCTCTTAAAATAATAATTATCACTTTATTTTATTATTATTTTTACAAGTTTTTACTAAACTTGTCACATTTATCACTTTTCTATTTTCCAAATAGTCACAATTTTATTATTTCAATATTGAAAATTAAAAACACTTGTTATTAATGAAAAAATAAAAGTAGAAAAAAAAAATAAAAAATAAAAAAAAAAAAAATTCAAACGTAACGAAACCAACTCACGCACTTTATTTGATTATTAAATTAAAAAAAAAATTTTTTTTCTCAATAACATCACAATTAATTGTATTTATATTTTTTAAATTTTTTTAATTAAAATATTTATAATTGTAAAATATTTAATAATTATATAAAATTGGCGTGTTGCCAGACGAACCGCGTCGCACGACCGCCGGCACTGCTCTAACCAGTTGAAAAATAAATTTAGCAAGTTTCAAAGTAGTCATCGCAAGCGCGGCAAGACGACAACACTCTGGTGGTAGTATACATCCAACCAACCCCCTCAATCCCACCACAATTTCAGCATCTTCATTTTTCTCATCTTTTTCTCCTTCATTTCTGTACACACATAAATATACACAAAGAGAGAGAATAAGGAGAGAAGAGAAGAGGAGAGGAGAGGAGAGAAAAGGCAACGAGCGGAGAGGAGAGGAGAAGAGAGAAGAGAGCAAGAGAATTCGACCCCTACCGAGGGTCCACAAGCAGGCAGGCAGTATATTTGTTTGCTATTGCCGACCATCACATTGATACACACACACGTATATTCTCTCCCCCTTCTTATCGTTATTCAGGCTTGAGATAACCAACCAAATTTCGAGACGCCAAATATTTCTTTACCCCCACTGTCAAAATTTCTTACTACCCCACCAATACTAAATTTTTATCTCTCTCAATCTTGCCACTGTTAACCACCGAATTGTCCGAAAGACGAAGCCCAAATATCTATCCATCCATCCATCCATCCAACTAGCTTCATCTAGTTTTTTTTTTTATTTTATTTTCTTTTCTATTTTTTCTGTATATTTATACTTTCTGAATTTTTCTACATGATTTTTCTTTTGATTTTTGCTTACTTACCTATATTCTCATTGCCAAAAAATTTTTACTCACAATTTATTCTCCTTCCATGAAAATACCATCTTCAGTATTTACTAACTTGACATTCCTCAACTATTTTGGAGTAAAATTTTTTTATCAAATAGTTTAAATTAATAGTCATAGTAATTTTTATACAAAAAAAAAAAAAAAAAATATTTTTTATAAAATTATATATTATTCATAATTTATTTTTAGTTAATTTAATTTAATTTTTTTTGTCTATCTTCTTGAGAATAATTGAATTTGAAAAATAAGAAAAATAATAAAATTGTTTGTATACTGCTGATGACATGTACAATCACAAATACGTAGTTGTCAGTGTTTACGACAGCAAATGTTAGTATTGGACAAAAATTCATTTTAAATATAAGAATTTAGGGTGTAAGTTAAAAATAAGGTAATAATATGAAAATAAATTTGATTTAAAAATGTAAATAAATATATATTAAATAAGAAAAAATGATTTCCGCAAAAAATATTTTACTTCAAAAAAAAAAAAAAAAAAAAACTGTATAGATGTAAGATCGTAAAAGTTGATTGAAACTTTCTAAAACGAATTCCACATGTGTGACATTGGGTATAAAAGGCAATAGTACACATCTATATATTTTTTTTATATTTTTTGATACAATATATATGTAAGTATGTGAGTTTTGTGTGATGGACCAACTTGATAAAATTATTTTGTACCATATGAAAGTAATAGAACAACGATTTAGAAAGGCAATTTCACAGTTTGCTTATTGATTTTAAAGTTATTTAATACTTCTTGGTATGTTTAATCATTTAAATATTTTGATGTTGGTTGATTGATGAAGCATCAACATATTCAACACAGTTCAAGTAGTTATATTGTGTGATAAATTTTGACAAACAACAATACAATAAGATGATTTAAATCATTTTAACTAGACTTGTTAATTTCAATATATATAACTTGATTCAATTAATTTCAAACACTATACTTAAATATTTATTATTTTCAATTTATTTATTTAAAAAATAAATTTCATTTTCTGATAACAGTAAGTATGATAATTTTTAAATCAATCATAACTAATTTTTTTGTTATTTATTTTTTCTTTGTTTTTTATACTTTCACCTGATCATATTACCACCCTTTTTTTTTTATATTTGTTAATTTATTTTTTCAAATATTGATGAATAATGTAGCTCTGTGTTTATTCACCGGGAATAATTTTAAGTCTCACGTACAAGTTGTGCCAATGACCCGATAAAATAATACCGCAATATATTGAGAAAAAAAAAAAAAAAAAAAGAAAAAAACAATAAGTAAAGACACACGGAAGAACTCGACAAATAGCTGTCACCTTCGTATATATGATCATTGGTGTGAAAAAATAAAAAATAAAAAAAAAATTCATATAGGTATATACATATCTAAGTAACCTTGTGATTCGAATCACAAAGATCTTTTTTTTTTATTTGATACAAGTTTGTTATTCAACTTTGGTGACGATGCTGAAAGAGTACTTGTATTCTACTTGTACTGCACTTTGCATATATGAAATACATCATCCCTTAAATTTAACCCATCAAACACAAAAAAAAATAATAAAATAAACATCATCCCTTTATACCTAAAAAATACACAAATTCATGAATATTTTTATGTACTACTTAAGTGCACATAACACGTCTATAATTATTTTTAAAAATTTTTGAAATATCCAAATTTTTTAGTGACAATAAAAATATATAAAATTTTAAATATCTCTGCGCACTTCGTGTGTGGGCAATGTGATTATATACATAACCGAATCGTTTTAATGGAATATCAAAATCCCGATGACAGATTGAACGAGGTCGCAAATTTTTTTTTTCTCTTTTTATATTTTTATTATTTTTTAATATATTTATTCTGTTATCGTCACAGGATTATTTAAATCTCTGAAGAAATTTTTTTTTTTGTATATTAAATTATATATTTATTAATATTTTTTTTTCTCATTTCGATGAATCATTTTTATAGATTTTGTGATGACTAGAAAATTAATAATAAATATTATTTAAAATAAAAAAATATGAAAAAACAAATGTCAAGATGACACTGGGTTATATTGAGTTGTCTATAAAAAAAACTTGAGTGTCAATTAAACAATAAAAAAACAATAATAAAAACTTAATGATGCAAACAATACTAGAAAATTCATTTGACACGTTTTATAAAAAAAAATTTTTAAGATCATAATGTGGTGACCTTTTTTTGTTTTTCTTCATTTTCATATCACATATATATATTTGTTTACGAAAATAATAATAAAACAATAAAAATATTATAAAAATGAAAAATAATAATCGCAAAATATGATGGAATAATTCAAATTATAACTGACATTGACATGAGCAACAATTAATAATTGATAGTTCCAATTTGCGTCAATAATATATATACCTATAATATTTATTTTTGAATATATTTATACTCATATTGACCTATTATAACACTATAATTATTTGATAATCAATTCACAATTTATTATTATTAATTATATATATATTTTTTAATATAATATTTCATAAACTTCGATACCAAATAATATTGCAATAACAAGGTGATTAATATTCTCAATTAAAAAAAAAAAAAAAAAAAACAAATTAATAACTTGTTATAATTAATTCAAAAAAAAAAATAAATAAAATAATAATATTATTTTAAAAACAAATGTATATGATTTAATATCCAAAGTATATATAATTATTATTTATTTGAAAAATATAATTAAATTAATTTTTTATTTCAAATTTAAATTGGTTTTTAAGTCAACAGAGTATTTAAATGTGAATTATATAATATGAAGGAAAATTTTGTTTTATATAATATAAGTTTTTGAGGGGATATATGTATATAGTGTATATAGTGTCAGATTGAATCAGCCAAAGTAACACCCACTAGTATTCACCTTACTTATTTTGCCTTGGCAACCCCTCGAGGCATTTTTTCAACGAGTTTGGACATCGAGCTGACCGTGCCACTATCAGCTAGCAATATTCGCTGGCTCGGCTTTTGCACCCCCATTTTATTAAGGAAATATCCATGTATATATATATAACAGACTATTTTTTTTTTTTTTTTATTTTTTTATTTTTATCTCTCACGTGAACACCTAGATGTACACATGTGTGTACACAGCATCAGGCCTTGGCACCAGAATAGAGCTTGGACTCTTGGCATATCATTGTGACACGTGCGACATTTACACTGTGAATTTAACCTTATCATTGGCTTCATGTTTGTATGTTTGTATATATATGTGTATTAAACATTTTTACAAATATATACCAAAAATTTTCACCCTTGAATATATTCTTATCTTGTTTTTCATTCCTTCAGCTTGCAAGAATCTTTTAATTTACATGAAAAATTCATTTTTATATATATATTTTTTTTTATTACAAATAAAATGCAGTAAATGTAATTTAGCATTTATTTTTTTTTTAAATATAGATATATTTTATTTACAAACAGACTGAGAGTATATTTTAAGTAAGCAATTTTTGTGTAAATTTTTTTTATTTATTTATTTAATTTACTGTTGAAAATAATAAAATATTAAAAAAAAAAAAAAAAAAATTTAAATGATGTAAAATCTGAAAATGAAAAAGAGAGTTGTTGTATATAGATATATAAATGAGATAAAAAAATTTAAAAAAATTGGAAAGTGTAAAAAATGAAATAAACAGTGATTCAGTTGAGATGGTGGTAGAAAAAAAAGATGGTTAAAAATCAGATGGAAGCAAGTATATCATTAGGAGAAATTATAACGAAGTGGACTATAGCTAGGGGTTTGGTGTGAGGTGGTGGGTTTGTATATAAAAAAAAAAAAACAAGAAAAAAGATGAAAGAATGATAAAGAGCAACAAAAAATGTTTAAGTATTATATATATAACAAAAAATAAAAAAAATGAGTAAGGGGTGAATTAGACAAGTTCGTGATGTATATAAAAAGTACCGTGACATCGTGAAAAGTGCAGTTGGTTTAACTGATAGAACAACATGGAAGGCTGAGTCAGTTCACGAGGAAAATGAATTGAAATTTTAATCATTTCTTCTCGTTTAAAGACGTGCTTTTACATCAACCTCGCGAATTATTTAATTTTTTTTTTTATTCTTCACTGGACAAGAATCTTTCACTATTTTCCAACATCAACTTTACATAATATACTCAAAATTTTATTTATTTTTTATCACAAATTTTCAGAATAGTCCGCACAGTTTGTTACCAATCTTGGGCTACGAAAAATTTATAATTTTCTTTCATAATTGTTATAAAAAAAGATAATATATTTTTCATTTTGATATATTTATTTTCAAAATATATATATTTTTTATTTCATTAAAATTTTTTTAATTCGTGTGAAAATTTTTATTAATTTATTTTTTATATTCACAAATAATAATTACGTATAAATATTCACGTGTATTTTGTGGTTTTTTTTTTTCAGTTAAATATACTTGATATAAAAAAGAATAAAAAAAAAAATTATATTTTTATTATAATAAAAGAATTTATTTATTCTCTGAGTATTATATGAAGATGAAAAAAATAAAAAAATAAAATAAGAGGGTTTATTTCTAAGGCTATATGTAATCCATACTTACATTTACTGAGTAAAGAGAAAAATTTTCATAGCGTATCAAATTTTGTTCTAATTTTAAGAGTAAAAATTTTATTATTTAATTTATTATACAAAAAATAATAAAATAATATTAAAAAATATAATTAAAAATTTATTGAAAAATATTTGTGGTTCTTTTGGTAACACGTGCGTATATATAAAAATCTATATATAAATTTTTGACTTTCATAGATTTTTTTTTTATGTGGTCAAACTTGTAATTTAAAATATATATATATATAAATATCACATTATAAATTTATGATTGAAAAAAAATAAAAAAATGAAATAATAATTATATAATAAATGAAAAAAGTTAGGTTGGTATATAAAAATTTAAGGTATATTGTGTGAAATTAGAGCTCTTCTTATGGTAATTGGACCACCGTATGATTGCTAAGTTTAACAATAAAATAAATAAATTTTTTTTTTAACTTTTTTCAATTTTCATTATGCCCCTAGAGTCCACTAGCATCTCTTAATTTTTTTTTTTTATTCTATAATTTATTTTGTATATACATTTTGAAGTATTTTTTAATTTAATTTTTTTCAAATTTTTTCTTATATGGTAATTGACTCGTTTTGTTATTTGAGCATAGAATTTGATACCTTGAAATGTAATTTTTATATACATATATTTTATTTCTATTACTTTTTTAATTTTTAAATATATATATATATATATTTTCGATAGAATTGATTTTCTAATCTCAAACTCCATTATGAATTACAATTGCAAATGAGTTGTAATTTTTTTTATTTTTTTAAAAAAATGTATTTTTTTCTCGCAATCGTATATATATATTTAAATACAAGTGTAAATATTTTTAATATATTGATGTAATTTAACATAAAGTCATGAAATTAAAACCGGTTAATAATAAATTATAATAATAAAATTAAAAAATTAAATATAATTAGTGAATGGCATTTTTCATGATTTCGAAAAATCAATATAATATTTAATTTTTGCAAGATTTAATATGCGACGAATTATTTATTTCCATAGACCACACACATATCACATATTGTAAAAATTAAAAAATAAATAAATTAAATCATTAAAATGTTAATATAAAAAAAATTTTTTAATTAGTCTTTTAATAAAAGTAGAGAAAAAAAAAAAAATTAAAATAATATAATTATAGTTTTTTTTTTTTTCTTACTCATTAATTTTTATGTCACATTATTTTGGTAGATTTATTTATTCATATAAAATATCAAACTCTTTGTTTATTATTATTTATTTTGTTGTTTTTTTTTTTTTTTTTTTTATTTAAGCAATATTTTCTGTATATAACCTTGATGGAGATCACGAGCGACAAGTTGGTCTTTTGTTACAGTCAAAAGGTGCAATTAAAGATTTATTGAGTTTGTGTTTTTTTCGTTGAATTAATCAGTGTGGATATCTTATTGCATATTTAAAATAATAAAAAAAAACGAATAGACCTGGTTAAATGTTATTTAAAAAAAAAACTATAATAAACATTAAAAACACAAACTAAAATATAAATTAACAGAAAAAAAAAAAAAACCTGTATATATACACCTTGATTTTATTTTTTTAAATTCGTTTGATTACTAGTTATAAAAATAAAATATATATAAAATAATAATAATAAATAAAAAATACCAACATAATAATGAGGAATGAGCAAACAAAAATTATAATGGTAAAAAAATAAATAAAAAAAAAAAAAATGCAGAAGCTGTAAGTATTATAGAAGCGCGGTATATTTTTTTCGTCTTTTGCTTTTTTGTTTGTCTATTTTTTATTTTATTTTTTTATCTTATTATTATCATTGTCATTTTTTTATTCTATTTTTATTTTATTTATTTATATAAAAAGATGAGGTCTCTGTCTATCCACCGACCTATTTCAATCTAAAAAATATATATACCAAAATATATTGGTATCTTTGTTGAATAACCCTTCTCTTAAATAAATATTCGTCGTATTGAGAAAAGAAATAATTCAAATAATGAAAACCTATAATTTTTAGCTTGAGATTTTATCGAAACATATAAATAAATATCATTTATATATATATATAAAATTTAAAATATACTAAATACTAAAATACCAAAGTTTAAAAAAAAAAATATAAGTAACTCACCAAATAACTCACAAAGCTTTCAATAAAAAAATAATAAATTTATATTTATGTTAATATTTTATCTTATTTAAATGTTAAATCATCAATTAATTTATAAATATATATATTTTTTTATTTATATGTACGTTAATTTTCATGTTCTTACAAATCATATAAAATTACATCTTTATTTTCCCACTAGTATGTGAATTTTTAATATTTTTTTTTTATTATTTTTTAACTTTTACAGATAATAAATAAATAAAATGATAATATATTATTTAAAAATAGCCTTTCACACTAATATGTACATATATATAAAAAAAAAAAAAATACAAAATTTTTTAGTATGTCGGTTTACAGCCCTTGACCGACATCAAAGAATGAAGGTTTGTTTATAAATGATATTATCATATATAAACTCGATAACAAAGCATAATTTGTGATAATTATTTGATGTAAAAAAAAAAAAATTTTTAGTGTTAAAAATTAAATTGATAATGAAAGAAAAATATATATGAAAATTGACATTTAAAATGTATAAATAATAATTATTAATTATCAATTATTTTCTTATATAATTTTCATTTTAAAATTATAAAAAATATTTGAAAATAATAGAAAAAAAAAGGCTAAATTTTATAACAATAAAGTACGATTGTTTTATGAACAATACTTGTAGAAAAAATACGTCCAAGTGCATCATAAATAAATTCTGCACTTGTATAAAATTATCATGTTTCTAAATTTTTTTAAAATATCGACTGAGTTGACACTAAAAACACTTGCCATTGTTAAAATTTATAATATTATTAAAAATATTAATCATTAATTTATGTAAATTAATAATAATAAAGTATAATTACTTAAATATTTAAATATATTTTATAATAATTTATACAAATTTATATTAATCAATCAAAAAAAAAATAAAAATACTTTTAATGAACTTGTTTTAATATTTTATTAATGTTTTTTTTTTTTTAAATTACATTATATATTTTTATTATTATATTTAACGATTTAAAAAACGAATATATCCATGATTGATTTTAATAATTTTAGGGTGATTTAATTTATACTATTTTACAAAGTTTTTAGTGTGAGAAAATATCGTCTATTTCTCATGACTGTTACAAACTGAACCAGATGCATCATGTGTGTGTGTTAATGCCTGTCGCTGAAATGATTTATTGCAATGACGCCTTTTTTTTTTTTTTTTTTTTAATATTTTTTGACTGTAGATATTCATTTTAGTTTATATGCATGTGTATATATATTTATAAACACCTTTATAAATTGCCTGTAGCTCTGGTTATACGAGTGTTGTTTTGTGGCTGATGATGATGATGATGATGATGATGATGAAGATTCTGTTGGAATAATGATTGACGCACTTTTATATTTCAGATGCAGTCAATTGTGTACACCTATCATTTCATTCGTCGATGTTAAATACTAAATCTACTTTAGAGGCCACGACAATGCGCAGAATGATTGAGCTAAAATATTTTTTTTTCTATTTTTTCTTCATGCAGGTGCCCACCCTACATTCTCCTTGACTAAACTATAACTAAAATGATGAAGTTCTTTTTTTTTTCTTCTTCTTTTTGCCAGATATGGATTTTTCAATACTTTTTTTTTCTTTGATTTTCAAGTCTTTGTGTTTTTTTTTTTTTTTTTTTATTATATTAAAGTCATGTGGGCGAGGCTGAATTTTTATATTTTATTATCCTGTCGATTGTGATTTTAATGAACTTATTTATTCTATTTTTTTTTTTTGTTATTTTATTATATGAGAATGTATAACAAAGAAATAATAACGTGTGAATCTATAAGTTATATGAAATTTATAATTTAATTTATTTTGATATATATGGTATTTAAATGTGAGTCATTTTGTGATTAATAAATTTGAAAAAAAAATTATGTCAACGACCTGACAAGTTTAACACACTTAATGACTAGTATAAGTATAAATACGAAAAAAAAGGGAGTGTTTCTTGTATATTAAGTATATTTATAAGTATATAAATATTTACAAAATTTTTCTGGGTATTTGTAGGGTGATTCATTCTATAAATTTGGAGTTGAGAAAGGTCACGTAATTCGACCTTTTATGCATCAATATTTTCTTATCTTATTTCCTAAATTTGATTCTGATTAAATCTATAATGTATTAAACAAAAAACTAAAGAAATATCATAAATCGAATAAACTTTCAATCCATTAACAGATCATTCATCATTATCACGT
Organism: Lysiphlebus fabarum; assembly: GCA_011426435.1. Lineage (NCBI taxonomy): Eukaryota > Metazoa > Arthropoda > Insecta > Hymenoptera > Braconidae > Lysiphlebus > Lysiphlebus fabarum. Next base: position 1,114,194 of record WSYQ01000009.1, read on the forward strand.
CAGCAACTCATTTTTTTTAAATGTTAATCATAAAAGTATTAAGTTAATTTTTTTGTTAATCATAAAAAATTGGTATATATATTTCATCAATTTAATAACAATAATATGCAAATACAGTTACTTGAAAAATTTAACAAAAAATACTTAAATATAATTAAATTATATCTGATAATCAAAATAAAATTTTTTGGACTCACCAGTATGTTGCATTTGATGATTGAAATTTCAAATTGATATTGTCCCACTAGAATTTCCATCATCTGCAATAGTTAAAAAATAAAAATAAATAAAATCAATTAAATATAATTTTCATATTTTCTTTTAAACATTTTAAATTTTACATGAAAAAAAATCAATTATTTCTTCAAATAAATAGTTATTAGTTTAATATAGTTTAATATATATTTTTAATTAATAAATTATTAATTAAATAAATATAATAGCCAAGTTGGATCAAAATCATGTTGGGGTAGTAAAATTAAGGGTAGTTTGTTAGACGTAACAAAGTTGTGTACGACTTGGTTCATCTATCGGAAGCGTCCATCAACAACAGTTTTCCCTGAGGCATTGTTTCACCTTCATCGTCCATTCTATAAATTCTCTAAAGACTGGACGTGCAAAATATCGTTAACAATATCTCAAAGCAAGTCTTATATTTTTATATTATTATATATATATATACAAACAAGACATACTGACTTGCTTATATATATATAATAACAATGTGTAGTAAATATAAATATCGACATAAAGTCACGCACAGTCACCACAAGATACAGCTATTAAATACAATGAACCTGACAGATACATTTCTACATCTCATATTATATACATACTCTCTTTGTCTTGATATTTTCTAAATTCATTACAACTAATTACTTATATTTTCATCAATTAAATTTTTATCTTTCACATATATATATATAAATTTATACAATTATTTTTAAATATACATAAAAAAAAAGAAAGTAACTATGTAATTTACATTTTACTTTAATAATAAAAATAATCAGATGAATTTAGCATATATAAAAGAGACCACCCTGAAAAACCACCCTGTAGACCACCAATAAGACTTGACCACTACTTTGAGTTTTGTATTAAAATATATACGTGCTTTTACAGTATATATTGTTAAATCACCTCTTTTCACTTTTCCCTTAATCTTTTTTAACTCTCTTATTACTTTTTTTCATTATTTTGCAAATATCATGTATATTATTATCATTTTCAAAGTATATAAAATTGTATACATAAAACTCAAACACATACATATACATTTTAGTTAATATTGTCTGGGTATATATATATATAATATAACATTGGTTATATGTTCTCGCGAAAGCTTTAGCCCAATTTCCCCTTAACGCTAATTTATCTTAATTACATTCAACGCGCGTCGGCATGTGCCAGGGGCTTTTTCAGCCTTCAAATACGTACGTGATGTGCTGTTTTCCTTGTTTTATAATATGTCTTTGTATGTTATACATTTTTTTAATTTTAACATTTGCGCATGTGTAAATCTTATATGTACATATATCAGTATTTATTTAAAGAAAAATAAATTATTTGTCAAAAATATTTATACCATTGTGTGTGTGTGTGTGTGTTTGTACATAAAAATTTATTAAAAAAAAAAAAAAAAAAAGTATATATATATAAGTAAAAAATTTTCCATCTATATATATTTGTAAAATGATTTTTTTTTTTTTAAATAAAAGAGAGAATTTTAATCTTTACTTTGCACGAATATATATATATATTTTATTTTTATTTTACATTTTATCTTATATATATATATGGTCCAGGCAAACGAGGCGTGGATTTTACCAGGATAAGGAAGGTGGACGAGAAAACCGGGTGTGTTTGTGAAATTGAGGGGGTTGAAGAAGAGAAAACCGATGGGAATGAAAATAAAGAAGAAAATGAAAAGAGAAAAAGAAAGAGAGAGAGAGAGAGAGAGTCTCGATCGATTTGCAATTTTCATGGAGGCTCTGGTCAAGCGTCTCGTATTATACCTTACTCTTACCCTATAATTTTTTTTTTTTTTATAAATTTTATATATATATATCTACCCTCCAACTGACCTCTCTTTAAAACACCCAATATTCAATTTTTTTATTATTATTATTATTATTTATCAAAAATTTTCAAATTTAATATTATATTATTATTAATTTTAAATATATACGTTAATTATAAATTATCAAGCTAAATAAGAAAATCAATATAAATTTATATACAAGAAAATATCAATTAAATATGATGATGATAATAATAATTGAATTTTCAATCATATTCAGTTGGCGATTGCTCTTGGTCTTATCGTTATAAATTATCGTCCCAACGAAATTTCATGTTTGGGTTAAATGCTACAGCTTCTATATATATATACAGATAGACAGATAAATATAGACAGAAATTTTGTATACATATATATGGATTAGACTCATATATGCACAAGGGGTAAGGTACTTTGGCCTCTAATAACCCAAGAGCGTTTATCTCGAGATTGAGCATTAGGATTTGGTGCGTGTATATATACATATATGTGTAAAATTTTGTGTTTGTATATATGTAATGCAAAATGAACGAAAGGGTGATGCAACCAAGAGGAGACAAACTCGGCCTTGCTTGGTAAAGATAAGGGGTAATTTCTGGGCATAGTACAAGAAGGGGGTCAAAACTGGCCGTAGCTCATCTCCGGACTATAATATTACTGCTACAATGAGAGAGAGGGAGAGAGAGTAAAACTCTCTCTTCAACTAGATTACTTGATTACTTGATTTTTTCTCTTTTTCTTTATCATAATCTTCTTCTAGAAATATATCACTTTTGCTATATTATAATAGTATCTTTTCACGTGACGAACTTTGCTCTTGCAGTTGATAAATTTCATTTTCTTACTCATTTTACTCATCTTTCTCATTTTATATTTCATAGACATTACTAAAACCAATCTTTTACCCAAAAATAGTATAACATCCACATGATTTTTAAGTCACTTTTGGACTTGTAAAAATTTTTTTGTAATTTACAAAATAAATTTTTATATTTTTTGGTAGAAAAAAAAAAAAGTTTCAATCAAGTTATACATTGATTTATTGATTTTTATTTAGTTATTATGTTATTAAATATTTCTTTTTGATTAAAATATAATATTATGAAATATAAAAATTACCTTTCACTTAATTGCACTTGTAACTTTTTTTTTTTTAATATATATTTTTTATACTTATAAAATACGAGATATAAAAAAAAATTTCTCTTCCAGTTTTTATTTTGTAAGTATCAATTTAATTCAATTATAATATGATATTCCAATGGTTAAAGTCGAGACAAGAATACGATCAAAAGAAGATAATAATAATCAAAAAAAAAAAAAAAAATGTATAAAACAATATATAAATAAAAAATTGAAGGAAAAAAAAAAAGGTAAATTAAGAACTCGCGTGATTGTTCAATGTTCAAGTGGATTGTGAAGGGCTGTATTGGCAATATGTGAATGTTTCGTGGGCATTGCACGTTACTTTTTTATTTTTTTATTTTTATACATCTCTAAAAGTAATGTTGAACACGTAAACTTCTGACATATTACGATGCCAAGAATAATTTCTTTTTTTTTTTTTTTCTACATATATATATTTTTTTATTATTATTTAATATTATTAAGCTCAATTTTTTTATTTTTATTTTCTATATTTGAATGATTTTTTTAATATTCAATTATAAATTATCTCATATTCTTGTCCAATTTGACATGTTCGTGTTTAAAATTGGATATATTTTAAAATAATTGTAATTGACGATTCAGTCATTTTAGATACAATGTTGAAATAACAAAAAAAAAAAATATATAAATAAAAAATTACTAAAATATTGTACCTATATACGATGTCGTGTCATTTATTTATTTATTATTTTTTTTTTTTAATTTATATCTAATATCCAGTTACACGTGTATATTCTCAAAATAAAAAAATTGTTAATCTATAAAATAATTCTTCGAAAATTATTATTATCCAAGTCAAAAAAAAATAATATATAAAAATCAAAAAAAAAACTTTCAAAATTCCATGCTATAAAATTGGTTATACTTTTACAAGTTTATAAAAAAAAAAAAAAAAATCAAAATCGATATGTTTTCATTGTCGTTAAAAGCCAAGTTATAAATAATAAAAATAAATAAATAAATAAAATTTAAAGTTAAACTTGATTCTTGTCATTTCAGGGTTAAGGTGTTAACGTAAAAATATATACAACAAAACTTTATAAAACAACTCGTAGTATTTTGAAGAATATTGTTGGTACTTGCAAATAAATATATAAATAATATATATATATCATTTGTTAGGGGTGAGTTTGAACTTACAGAAAATAGAGTAAGATAAACTGTTGTATATTTTAGTCTGCAAGCTTTGTTATATATATGTCCAAAGGTATGAGAATATATATAAGAAAGTATGTCACGTGAGTAATTTGTGAAATTTGTAATTTCTTAGCTCAACCCTATCTAACTCAATGTTGTCTCTTGAACTTTAAAACCACGAAACTTGGAACAATCTGTGGTGATATAGAGACTTAATTTTCTACTCAAGATATTTATCATCAACCCTTCTATACAAGAATATAAACAATATACATTAAATAATGTTTACACAAAAATTATTTATTAATTTATTATTTTTCATAAACTATGTTATTATTTATTTATTTATTTATTTATTTTTAAGCTACATGTACACATTGTATTTTATTTTTTGAAGCATCAATTTTCTGGAGGAAATGGGCGGGTCTCAAAATACACAAGGATTGAGAAAAAATAGAGGGAAGAAAATGAGATAGAGACCCCGGGCGTTTATTTACAAAGACCAGTGTGCTCGGACATTTTAAGTTTTTTTTTTTATATATTTTTTTATTTTTTACAGGAGAGGACAAGGCAATATATCCCTTGGGTTTGAAAATTTTCGCGTGTGTTACAGACAGCGTCTCTCCTTTTGCTTTTGGCAACCCCTTCGTTTTAACGTCCGGCCGACACCCTCACAACCATTTCTCGCGACCATTGGCGTAGGAAAATTTAAATAAAAAATGTCCTTGACAAGAGTTGAATAAAAAAAAAAAAAAAAATCATATGAAAATATAAATAAATTTTGACAAAGAAAATTTTATAAATAAATTATCACTCTACTGTCTATAATATTAATCATCATAATTTAATTTTTTTTTTTTTATTTTTTGTTGAACTTGTATTCCAAACTTTATCAAAAATAAAAAATTTTCATTGACAGGTATAAACAAATAAAATAAAAAATTTTTAACATAAATATAAAAACTAGAAGAAAAAAAATATATACATCATAAAACATTGACATCCAATTTTGTATTTATCAAATTTAAAAAAAGAAAATTTATATTTTTCATATTTTTTATGACATTATTTGAAAATAAAAATAAAAAAAAAAAACCCTAAAAAATAGAAAACACATCGTCAAGAATAAAAATATATATATATATAAAAAAAAACGAAAATGATGGTTTGAAAATTGTCCTTCACCTTGAATATCGCATATCTCGTTATTATACGTATATATATAAGCAAAATGTAAAATAAAAAATTCACAAACTATCTTAAAATGATTTGGTTTACGCCAATGACCAAGTAGAAATTCACCCCTTGGTCAAGGGGATACAAGTCTCTCCGAGATGAGATGATAGAAAATATAAATATATATATGTATATAGGTATATTTTAACTCAGAGACCCTCAAGGGGTGAAAACAAGAGGAGAATGAAAAAGAGGAATAAAAGATATAGAAGGGATTGGTTTGAACGTGCAAGTTGGTGGAAGAGACACGAAGAGAAAATGAGGGAGTATAAGGGTTGGAGACGAAAAGAAGAACAAGATAGCTATGGGGTTAGATAAAATGGTTTGGGAAGGTCGAAATTATATGCGCGCGCCTGAGCAGATATATACTCAAGGGTTGTTGTTATATATGTCCATTCCCAGGAAACCTTACACAGTGGACTTTTGAAAGATAGGGTGCGTGCAATTTATTTATTTTTTTTTTAAATTGTAAATGTATTTATATACATATAGCTATACAAGTATACAGCTAAGAGCTATAGGGACACTGAATTTATTTATTTATTTATTTTTTTTTTTTTATTTTCGATATATATATATATATATATAAAGAAAATTGTTTTTATCAGAACGTATACAGCTAAAAATAAGAAAAAAAATAAAAATGTATATGAAATTTTTATTTATAAAAAAAATTAAATAATAAATTTATCAATTTATTAACAATTTTTATTAAAATAAAAAATTAAAAAATCATATTTAAATCTTTAAAGTATATTAATTACCATTTTTTGATTTAAAAAAATTTGAAAGAAAATAAATTTTACTTGATGTATTTTAAAAGCTAATGAAAAATATAAAAAATATATCTAGTAGTTTTCTTAAATGTAATGAGAATAATGTCATGTAAATATATCCATATTCCAGTGCACTTTTAACTAACATGTATTTTGCATAAAGCTTATACATTATTTGAATTACAATGTTCACTAACACAACGTCTCATCTTTCCTTAGGAATATATAACAAACCCTTTTACATTCACATAGGTACACATACATATATATTTATGTAGATGGACGTGCAAATTTCTAGATGGTATATACCATGTAAATTGCTTCTCTAAAGTATATACCCACCACTTTGGTCTTTTACAGTGACGAGAATGACTCCCTCAACCTCTTGAAGTTTGGTTTTACTATATGAACGAACCAAACTACATTAGACATTAGTATATGTAATATTTGTAAGTAAAAATACATACATATATATTAAACCCTATGTGAATATCTTTAGTATATATATATATAAAACAAGCAATGTTGGACATGCGATAGTGTTATAGCTAAAAGTGTACAGAGAAGCAATTTATAACCATGCGCACGTATCTGGACGTTAGTATGTGGCTTCTGCAACCCTCTTGAAAATTTCTTCTCTTGTTGTATTATTATTGTATAATGTATATATATATATATTTGCGTGTGTACATAACATACATGTATTATATATTGGTCCACGCAACCAGGAAAATTTAGACGCAATGCGCGTTTTCGTAAAGGGGATGAAAAGTAAAAGAGCCAAAAGATATATAAATGAAAAAGATGGAAAAATAAAAAGACAAAGGATGGTTGTTGTACAGTGGTGAGATAGAATATATATAAAGAAGGGTCGAAAGGGTCTCTGTTGCTCGCATCTACAATAAATATATATAAATATATTTGATGATGCGGGTATGCGTATGATGCTCTTAAGAGAAAAAAAAAAAATAAAAAAGGGTTTTTGGTTTTGATCGTGGCAAAATTCATTACCTTGGTCATTATAACGCATTATCGTAGGTGTTATGTATATATAATTGATTAGTAAATATATATAGGTATATGCGTATGTATATGTACAAATTTATATATACCTATATGGCCATTGGTTAATGTCACATTGAATAAAAAATTTAGGAACCGCCCATGTCACAAGTCACAGCAATCTTTTGTCTTTAAAATTTTATTATACATATAAGGATATATGTATTTATTAATATATGTTAAATTGATATTTTTAATTATTATTTATTTTAAAAATTTATTTTTTTATATCAAACTTAAAATATATAGATAAAAATTCAAGACAATAAAATTAGACGTGCAAAGAAGCATATACCAAGGATAATTAAGCTTTTCCTACCCTTGTTTATGCGTGACTTATTTTTTAAATCTTTATACTATTTTATAGATATATATATATATATATTGTACCTATTGTATTTTATTGTTATATATATTAAAAGTAAAAAAAAAAAAATAAAAAAAAGCATCATCGTTATTTGAGATATCATATGGCTAAAGGTATATGTATACTTCACGTGAGTTAAAGGGGTAAGTCCCTAAAAATAATAAAATAAAAAAATATGATAGATACACAATAAGGGGTTGAAAACATTTGAGAATAGTTGAAGATAGTTAAAAGAAAGAAATAGTTAAAAAGGGGGTAATATTGTTAACGGTTTTTCCTCTTAAAATGACAAGGTGTAAATCACAGTCAAACGAACCCAAAGGACTTTCTGTGCTGGATAAGTCCTGGATTATCGGTGGACATGAACGAGATCAACGATTTTTTTTTTTTTTTTTTTTTTTCTTAAAATACATATATAAACCCCCTTGATCACCCTCAACATATTTTTATATATGAAAAATAAAATAAAATGTTATAAAATATAAGAGACTCTTGAGAATCTTGTCCCATATGGACATGTCTATATTTTTTTTTTTTTTTTCTTACTTCAACACTTGACAGACGGTGTGTAGTGGTAAACATAAAAATTCTATTAAACTACTTTCTCATTTTTTTTTTTTTTTATCATGTCAATAAGAACATAAAAATGAATATATTAATTTTAAAGTACAAAAAAAAAAAAATGCACTATAAATATAAAAATAAAATAATAATTTATAAATTTTTTTTTTTTTCAACATATAAGGACCTTATATATATTTATATAATATTCATAAAAAATTGTCTCATCCATAAATTTTCATATATAGAAAAATTATCACTAAAAAAAAGTAAAAAAGTAATAAAATGCCATTAACCACCCCTTTTGGAAAATGACCCATTCATTATCTCTCCTTAAAAAAAAATAAAAAAAAAAAAAAACAAAACAAAATGATAATAATAAATTGATTTAGCATACGAGTAAAACAAAAATATAAAAATAATAATAATCCCTCTAATTTGTACAATGACTAAAAAAAACAAAACAAAATAAAAAAAAATTTTTTTTTTTTACCTCTAAAATTATATGTTTCAAGAGAAATGAAAAGCCAATGTTTCAAAGTATATATAACATACATAAAATGTTAAATTTTACATTTGTCAGAATAATGTCAGACAGAAGAATACCTTGGCAAACTGTATTTATATACATTTATATGTACATATAGTAAAATAGTATATGTAAAATAGTATATGCTATGTTGGGGATGTACATGGTTAAATTTATGTATATTTTACCAAAGATGTACAATCGTGTGTTATACATATACACAAGATAGCAATGGAATGGTAAATGTTGAGGGCAAGAGACGAGCTACAACTAGGCAGGCTATTTTGTATGTACGCACGCTGACATCTTATCCACCCGTTGGACCACCCTTCCGGCCCGTTGATAATGCTTCGTATATATGAAAACCAAGGGGTGAAGAAAAGGAAAATAAAGGAGAAGCAAGATAGAGTGGGTGGACAACGAAGATCAATACTTGTGCACCCCTTGGACCAAGAACTCATACCTCTTTTACTTTTATTCTCATCTCTTTCTTTCAATTCTCTTGTTCGTTTAAATATATATATATATATATATAGGTAAATGGCATGTGGCTCATGTGTATGCGAGTATACTGGACCTCTTAGAATCTTTATACTAAAAACCCAGCCTCAACTTTAACTCACCCCTATGACAACCACATTTATATATATAGAGAATAACAGTGGTGAACCACCCTCTAGTCATCTACTCTAATCCCCACTATCTAACTTTAAAGCAATGTGTCTAACAATTATTTTAAAAAAAATATAATTAAATTATTTTATCGAGTATTTTTTTTTTTAATTTAAATGATATCAAGTATTATTATTATGATAATTATTTATTTTTTTATATCAACTGTTAAATTATGTTAAAAATATTGTGAAATTATTTTTTAAATAACTATCTGTATACCAGGCTAGCCTTATATATATATAGGTATATTTTTTTTTTTTAATAATTAAGAAATAATTTCTTTTTTTTTTTTTATTTATATATTTTATATTAATTTTTTAATACGGATGTAATTCAGTTTATGAGAATGCGAGATAAAAAATATATTTTTTGTCTGCATATGGTATTGCATTTAAAGCCCTCCAGCTTTATAGTGACTAAACAATATTTAATTTTTTTTTTTTTTTAAATTTATAATATTAATGATGATGCTGAGAAGTATGGGAATAAAGGTTGAGTCTTTGTCTGCAAATAAATACTGTGAGACAAAAAGGAAAAAAAAAAAAAAAAACAATTTGAAATAATAAAAATCTGGTCAGAAGTGGATGCTGTGAAATTGGGACAGTAGATTAGCCGTTGGTCCTCGTTGCATTGTGTTAGTGGCCATCATAATTTTTGCATCACAATTAATTCAAGGTACATTTAATAACCACCTGGTCCACTGAATGTCCTGTACATATAGGACAATAAAAAAAAAATCATCTTTATTCGCATAGAGTTCTCATCGGCCCATAACCAAATGGTATAAAAGTAAAATAAAAAAATAAATTAAAAACGACCATTCGATATAGTGTACATATCCCATCTCAAGATGACCTGCATCACGACTCATCAAAGGACAGCATCCCCTACTTTAGATAACTAATATATAATTCTACAAAAGGGTGAGCCTGAGAAATATATCAAGGTGAATCACGTTCATGCAAAAAATAATAAAAAAATTTATAAATAAATAAATTATAAATAATATATAATAATAATAATAAATTCATGAAAACAAAGAACTCATGTCCATATATATTCATTTGACGAATATAATGATGGAATAATTTTTTTTTTTTTTTTGATTTTAAATTTATAATAGCACAAAATTACTGACAATCAATCAACAATCATTCGACTCGTGATGTAGAAAATTGTTGAATCGTGATGTTTATATTTTTTTTTTTTTATTATTTTGATACAACAATGCACTCAAAACTTTAATACTTGTATCAAAAAATTAAACAAAAATAATAAAAAAAAAAAAAAAAACTAAACATTTAAATTAATAATATTTTTTTTTTTTTTTTGAGTTGATTGAAATATCGATGTTGTGTCATTGTGTGGTTTTGACCCTTATATGTGTATTTATATGTTTTTTTTTTTATATCTTTTAATAAATGAATATAAACATATATACAGTGCGTATTGACCTCCAAGTGGCCGGTTACGATTACACGCTCATCAAATTTAATGACAGTATAATGATCCTGCGGCGTATATAACAGGACGAATAATAAATACATATATAAATACGAATTGAGGTGGTGACCGGCTAAATATAAGAGAAAGACTTTATGACTGATCACACACAACAAACTGGACATTGCGCACAAGCCAAAAAATAAAAAAGGGGAAAAAAAAAACAAGCATTTCTTTGTGTCTTACACGTACCAAAAAAAAATTTTTTCACTAATCCTGATTAATTGTTGAGATCATAGGGTCATTTACAGCATGTCCAGGGGAGTTTTTTTTTTTTTTTTTTAACTTGACCACAATCATCAACACTTGAAAATTTAAAAGAATATCACAAAAAAAAAAAAAACATATTAAAAATTTATATTGTTAAAATATTTAATATATGCATGATTAATTCGACAACAATATTATAAATAATTCAACAAATAAATTGCAAAATATATATTTAAAATATATTATCAAGTGAACAAAGAAATTTTTATTTTTGTTGATTATATTACCAAAATTTTACCACTCAAAAAATGACGTCATATTTTATTTGTTAATTATATGCACCTCACGAACTCGATAAATTCGACTGCTTATACACGACTGATTTACGACTTGCATGTTACCAAAGATTCTTGGGATTGCAAGAATATATGCATGGATATTTCACAAATGTGGGATAAAAAAAATAATTATTTATTTATACTTTTTATTATTCAAAATATATAAAGTCTACGTGGATATTTATATATAATCGTTTAAATAAACCAGACGATATCATGAAATTATTAAATCAAGTCCAATGATTTAGTTGCAATTATTATCTAAACGGGTTTTCGATTGGCAATTAACGTTTTTTTTTTTTTTTTCAAATAAATCTTAAATAGTGTCATTATATTTGCTACTTTTTTCAACTGTTTTTCATTATTTATTTTTTTTATTAAATTCAGTAATTTATTTAAATTTATTTTTTAAATAAAATTAAATATCAAATTTTATAATTGATAATAATATTTTTTTTTTTTAAATTATATTTACTGTTAATATTTTTTGATTTATTTAATTCCAAAAAAAAATGAAAAAAAAATTATACTAAAATAGAAATTAAATTTTTAATGTACAAAGATATTTCGAGTGTTGATATTTTATTTTATTTTTTTTTTTTATAAATTTGTTTATAAATCATTAAAAAAAAAATATATATATATATATAATTATAATAATTATTTAAATTATTCATTACTACAATAACGCCGCTTGATTCACTAATATTTAAAAATAAAAAAAAATTCTACGACAACGACCTTGTAAAAATTGAACAGTCATTTAAAAAATTTTTATCCACAAAAAACGAAAGTCAAGAAACTTTAACATAAACGAGCACAAAACCAATTAATTTTATCGACATCATGTTTAAAACTTGCCATAAAAAAATATATATAAATATATATACGTACAAAGTTCAAAAAATGAAAAAAAAAATTATAATAAAAAAATAAATAAATAAAAACATAAATAATATATATGAAACTTGGCAATTAAAATGAAATTAACGTAGAGACATTTCAAATTGCAATATTAAAAAAAATAAATAAATAAAAATAAGTAAACTTTTTAAAAGTAATAATAGTTATAGTATTAATAATAATAATAATAATAATAATAATAATAATAATAATAATAATAATAATAATTAAGTAAAAAAAAAAAACAGAAGGTAAATACGACGACTCGCATTTCGGTCAAAGATCACAAGACTGTAATGGAAAAAACTTGTCCATGAACAAAAAAGTCGTCAGAGTTAGCCATATAGTCAGTTTTGTCCAAAATTGAATTAAGTTTATATATTATATAGATACACACCCCTTCCATCACAAAATGGTCAGGGTAAATAAAAGAAAAAAATAGTTAAATTGCGAGGGGGTGAAAAATAAAATAAACGTTGACAATGCTAAAAACTTTTAAAAAAATAAGAAAAAAAATTGACAATGAAAGGCAAATAAAAGGACAAAAAAAATTAACAAAATAAAATAAATTATAACAAAAAAATAATAATAATAATAATAAAATGAGTGGGGATTGAGAAAAATAGGAAGCGACCAAGGGTCACAGATGGGCGTTGCCCAGCACCTATCAGATTTCAAAGAGCCACCAGATCAAGCACCTTCACATATCTATTTTTTTTTTTTTCTTTTCGATTTCTCCCTTTTTTTTTTTTTTGCTGCCCTTGATCGTTGGCAGGTAATACACTAGTTCGTTACGCGAGCCTCTGATTACAAGAACGACCAGTGGTCGGTTTTATATACCTTTTTATCTTCATTTTAAATTTTGTCTTGTTTCTTTTATTTATCATCGTCATCGTCATCATCGTCATCTTCTTCTTACTCTTATTTTTTATTATTATTTTTACCTTCTGTTTCATTTTTGAACCCAATAATAAAAAGAGGGATACGCAGGGCACGTGCGACCCATGGAAATACTCTTCAATGTACATACGTTACGACCTTTTTTTTTTTTTTTCTATTTCTTTTTCTTCATCAAAGAATTTTTTTTTTTATATGAAAATGTTGCGAATTGGATATATATATATAAAGAATATACAGTGACCGCGGACAGAGTTTGAATTTAATCGGACAGTTGGGAGTAAGAAGTGTAGGTTTACTCTGGGGAACCCATGGTCAAAGAAGAAAGAAATAAAAAGTAACGGATATGTAAATTTTAATGTAATTTTTTTAGTTTTTTTTTTTTTATTTATTTTTACTATAACCAACGGGCGTTTCACGCTTTTTTATCTTAAAACTTGGCGCGTTTTTTATATATATATATTTATAATCAAATTGATGAAAGACAACTGGATATATTTTCCATTTTTATCATGAGGTGTTATTTATGATAAAATGATATGTCATTTATTGCTTTGAATTGTCATCGATTAATTATAATAAATTTTAATTTTATATATATAATTATCAATTCACATATCTACAATTTGAATGATTTGTTTTTTTTTTTTTTTCTCTAGTCTTTTTATAGATATAAAAATAGTCACTTGTATATTTTTAATTTATTTTTTGTTTTTTTCATTTATTTTTTTATGGATAAAGTGTGAATGAATGAAAGAGGATCCTTCACGCCCTATATATATTTATATATGTGTATTTTGTGATGCTATTTTTGATGGTGAAAAAAAAAAAAAAAAAAGAAAGGGAGAGTTTGGGAATGCCATCAGGATTGTGGTCCATATTAATGCGTGGTCTTCCGGGCACAGAATGACACAGGTGTTGGGACTATTTTTTATATTTTATATTTTATTTTTTTTTATTCATATATCTATAGTTTTTCCCCTTCTTCGTTATTTCACCCTGGGGTTATTCACTTCATCGTTGTTGTACTTTGATGGTGGTGTAACTGGAGATGTATGCAACACGTGCCTTCATAGTTTTGGTCAGTTTTTAAGCCACGAGCTGGACCATACAAATTTTTTATTTTTTTTTATTTTTATACACTTTACTTTATTATTTATAATCATGTTTTTCATCCCTCGTTGTATACTGAATTCTGTATGAATCTTTATTCCAGTTTGTTATTTTTATTTATTTTTTTTTTGACATGGTCCAGAATAACAGAAAGACATACTTTGTATTCCATTTCATTTCATAGCTTGACAGTAACATCAAATTATAAATAATAAAAAAAAAAAATAGTTGTATAAATAATAATAATAATAATAATATAAATTTAAGGAAAAAAATTAATTAATGATGAGTAAAACTTTGAGATATATACTAATTGAAGAGTTGACCATCTAAAATAATTTGATGCCAAATTATTGTCACTTGAAAATATATGTCATATTGAATATATATACAATTGTAATACTTGCAAGTATTTACATATATAGCACTTGTCAAAAAGCCCATCAGACAAATATATATCAACTAAAACCATAACAAATGTCCAACTTGCCACAAACCTATAAGTCAACGACAATTCTGTCTCTATTTTTTTCTATATATGTATGTCATGACAAAAGCTCTTGTGTTGACATGTTGAGAAGTGTCCATCGTGTCAAACATTAATCAAGAAAAAAATCCTTTTTTACCACGACTTGAAGACATTGATTTATTATTATTATTATTTTTTTTTTTTGTAGAATGTGTGATGCTATATGAATATTCAAGGGTTGATATATAATATAAAACTATATTTGTATAAAATATATATTTGAAATCTCTAACGACTTTTTATTCTAAATATTAAACCACATATGCAATTTTTTTTTTTTTCATTTCTTAAATTTTGTATTGAAAAAAAAAATAATCCAAATATAATAATAATAAAATCATTGTCAATATAGTTGTAGATCAGTTGAGTTATTGTGATCAATGAGATGCAAAATATATACATAAATTTTTTTTTTCTTTCTTTTTCGATTGCGGATTTAAAAATTTTATTATTCCAATATAAAAAAAAAAATAAAATAAATCAGGGAGAATCAATCAAAACTCTTTTTTTCTTGGTTCTATAATATTTTTTTAATCGGGGGTTTGAGACTATAATGCATATGCCTAAAAGACATTATGAGAATATCGAGAGCATCAATGATGAGGGACCATCACCATCAGGTATACATATATAAACCTGTACAAAAATTATTTTTGCATTCATTATTTAGTAATGAAAAAAAAAAAAAATATATATATATATACAATAGGTAATATATATGAAAAAAAAAAAAATTTGTATAATCCAGTAAGCCTTTTGCACTTGGACGAATTTCGCGATTGATATTTAATAAATATATTTTAGTTGTATTTTAAAAAATTGATATATTATTTTTTTCAACGGTTTATTTTGCATCTATTATTATATTTAAGGTCATATTGATATTTTCTTATTGAAATCACTCATCGTAACCTATAAATCGCAAATCATATGTACATATGAGTACGTTAACCAAGCAATAAAAAAAAAAAAAGAGAGAAATATAAATAAAAAAATATAAAAAAATAAAAAGGGGAGATACAACAGTATGGCACTTTGATGGAAATAAAAATATCACAGACCGCGGGAACGGAAGAGATGTTAGAATTATAATGTTAAAGGGATGCCACCTAGATCATTTGCGTTTGTATGTGACTACATCATTGTAAAAGATTTTTTTTTTTTTTTTTATCAAAAGAACTTTGCAAAAGGGGAGAAATTAAAATGTAAAAGGGATGATGTGCGTGAAAAACCAGAGCCAAATTTCAATTTTTATCTTTCCCTTTTAAAAATACCTATACCTATATTTTTTATTTTTATTTTATTTTTACTTTATATACTTATAATAATTTTTCTGGGAAATTAAAAAGAGGGTTTTTTTTTTTAATTTAAAAAATTGGAGGATAAGAGGTACTAGATGATGTAGAAAGGGGTGAAATAGAATATAGAAAACTCACATGTACAAATATATATAAAAAACGGAAGCAAACATACATCCTTTTCACGAATTTCTCATATATATTTATTTTTTTTTTTTATTTCTTGATGATGAAACGGAAGGTGAGTATCGAATTCAATCTGAGATATTTATTTATAGTCATAAAAACGCAGATGTATGTATACAAGTCTTCATTGTAATGAACAAATATTAAACAAAATCAAACATTTATTTTATTTTTTTCTTATATTTATTTTTCTTTGTGCATATATAAAAATCTTAATTGACGTGAGATTTTTTTTTTTTTTTTTTCATATATAAATTTTTGTTAATAAATACAACAAATAATTAAAAATTTATTTTTTAAATTATTGAATACTAAAATTTAATTGATTTTACTGATTAAACATCCAAGCAAGTTATCACTTGTTAATTTTTATCAAAAAAAAAAAAACATTTAAACATCATATTTATATGATGAATATGATGAAAAAATAGTGATACAAGTGAAGATGAGAAAGATTATATTTAAAAACAGGAAGTAAAAAAATATACATATACACGTACAAGGTACCAGTTGGTTTTCATATAGTAAAATATATAAAGGGTATATAACGCGTGTGTTTAACAGTAGATACAGGTGATCTTCTACACCGTGAGAACATTCCCACAGCATCCCCATCATATACAGATCAACCCCTTTATTATTTTATTTTTTTTTTTTTAATATTATCCTTTTTCCCTGAATCATCTTTTCGTCTCGGTTCTTCGATTCACCTTCACATATTCACTAATACCACTATCTTAAATAAAAATCCATGTGTCACAAGGTGGTACAGTAAATTGCCAAGGTTTTTTAAAAAAAAAAAAAAAAAAAAAAAAAAAAACGACCCCCCTGGCTAAATAACTTCAACCCCTCAACGCGGATTCCACGCGTTTCATAATGGAAAACGGTTAGGGGCATATTTCTTCCGGGTTGTAGATATTTATTTTATTTTATTTTTTTTTTCTATCAATTTGATTTTTTTTTTTTTATTCTGGTGCCGCGAATGTGTGTACGAAAAAGCAACGGGACATTATTGTCCTAGATACAGAAACTGACAATTGTCAAATACTTTTATAAATAAGTAAAGGATAATACTCAGCTGGATGTCTCATCTTTTTACTCGTCTGCCAAAAACAAATCTTTTATATATATATTTTTTTCCCTTTACGATTTTTTTTTCGTTTTTAATAATAATAGTAACAATAAATTATTATTTTTATAGATATTTAATATACATTATTATAATTGTGTAAAATATAATATCAAAAAATAAATAAAAATTATATAAAATTTAATTCAAATGAAATTCAAGTTATTTCCGGAATTTAAATGATGAATTTATGATTCATGAAATATCTTTGGATTGACTAATCTCTTTGGATGTTGAGGTCAAAATGTGTAGAAACAGGCGTAACATTATGGTTATTGTGGGACAATTTTAGTGAATGTATACAGTAGAAGTTATACATAGAGGGGGAATTGTTGGTTACTAAATTGACTCGTCACTTGGTCCTTTGGTCTTCTGAGTAAACGCATTCACGCCCATCGACTCATGCACTGACCCGTAAAAGCCCAATGTCCGGTTTTCATCTGGACCTATGACCACAAAACAGGTCCAGCGCACTTATATTCTATACATTGTTCAAGGCAATATACATTGTCTGACATAGCGCCACTCTATTATAATATCACTTTACGATAAACAACCCCAAAAACTTTTTAATCAAATTTATTTAACATTTAAGATTATTATACTGTAATAATCTAAATTTTTTTATTTCAAATTTTCAAACAAATCATCTTGGATTTTTTCAAATGATTTAGAAAAAACATAAAAAAAAAAAAACTTTTGTCTCTTTTAATAAAGATAAACAAAAAAAAATAATAGTAAGTATACACCTCTGGGAAAATTTTCCAACAATTCAGGAAATCCCGTTGGCTAGAGACAGGTGATCCCAAAGAGCTTCCGTCCTTGTGTATACACACCATCAGTACCATCAAGCGGATTTTCAAGTCTATATGCGTGTGTTGCTGTTGTCAAGAATCTTGGCAAGATGCACCTTTTCTCTCGTGGGAGAATAATACATCGTACAATATATGTATGGGTATAAACAAAGCCAAAAGATTTGAACCTTATACAAACCAACAACAGACTGGACTGACTTGAACTACAGACTCTCTCACTTACATGTAATAATACTGAATCAAGTCAAACTTGCAGTATAAGAATATATTTGTGATGGTAACTAAGTATACATACAATAAAGGCTAAGGTAACCATCATCATCATCATCATCAACTGATGTACATACAATTTTAAATTCAAACGACAAAATAATAAATGCACAAACTTCATTACATACATATTTAAATAAATATTTTCTTTAATTTGCTGAGCACTGTATTAATGCAGGTAAGTATATGTTATATAAACCAGGAAGTAATAAAATAATCACATGGACAAATCACTTGTGATTACAAATCTAGATTTCAATGGTAAAAATATACTTTGTAACCAGTTGATAGATAATCTACCAATTGATACTGCAAGTACACGATCAGATAAAATTATAAATAAAAGTAAAATGTCCAATGAAAGATGATGATGATGATGATGATTATATATATATGGTTGGGGTCAGACCCGTGGGATTCTTGGGTCACTAAAGTCGCGAACTTGTCTATGATACGAACCGGAAGACAAACTTGTAACTCAAAAATTTTTTTAAATACTTTATTTACAAGTATATATATATAAGATCAAGTTAAAAATAAAACTGGTAAAAAATTATTGTATCTATATATATATATGCACTCGAATTTAATTTCTTTTTAACTATATATACAACTTTTTATTCATTGTCAAGAGGATCGTTAGCACGCGCTATATTCACTTGCAATGCCTGTTGATTTTTTATCCTGTTTTTTTTTTTTTTTAAAGTTTTTAAAATTCAACAGGATATATCAGTGACAAGCTGAATTTATTGTTTGAAAAATATTGATATGATGAAGTTGTATTCCAAGTTATTTTTGGATTTATCAAGAACAATAATGGTTTGGCAGGTAACGGTCAATTTAGGTCGAGTTTCAGGTCATGAACGTTGACCATTATCATCAACTTGAACTTGACAGTTTTGTTTAAAACCGGTGATTTTTAAATAATAAATCAAATATGAATAACCTGATGAATAAAATATATATATATATATAAAACTTGTTAGTGATTTAATACAGCGTATGTTGATGTCCAACGTAATGTCATGAAATTATTATATTTTTTTTTTTTTTTGACGTGAGCATATGATATAGAATTTGACAAGGCAATAGTTGCATGCGACTATGATTGGATAATGGTAAACTAGATTTTATGATACTGGTTAGTCTGGACTATCTGTCAACGGATTATAAGGTGAAGAGTGCAGCTAATTGTGAGTTTGACCTCTTGTTATACTTATTTGTTCATGAGTGTTTGTAAGGGTAAACTAGCAACTTGCTGTCACCTTTACAAATTATTTTTTAAAAAACAGGTAAATGGAAGAATGAAAAAAAAAAAAGTGTATATACTTGGATTGAATATATGACTGTAAATATAATGTAAATTATTTTTCATATATTATTTTACACAAGCTGTAAAATATTATAAAACCTGAGGCTATAATATCAACCCCATAGTTACTCGTTAGTTTTTAGTTTATAGTTATTATATTTATATTTATTTATTATTATACTACTTTTTTTATTTATTTTTTTTTTCACTATATAATATCACTTAAATATTTAATATTATCATCAAACAAAATATATTTACATAAGCTAGAGTTAATGATTTTTTAATTCACATGAATGTAATATTTTTTTTTTTTTATTTTTTAATACGAATATATTTATTTTAAACTAAATAAATATATACAACAAAAAAATATATATAAAGTTTGTCAATTATAAAAAAAATAAGAAAGTAATTTAAAATTTTGAACAATTTAATATTAAAATAATTTATTTGAATTAATATTCATCAAGATTGAAAAAAAAATTAATAATAAAATAGTAAATCAAGTTTTTTATGTGGTTAACCATCTGGAACTTTTTTAAAACTTTTATTTTTATTTTGAAAGTATACTTATCATCGATTTCATAAAATTTTTACTAAAAATATAAGAAAATTTTTTTCAACGGAAATACCCTATTTTTGAAAGACTGACACTGGTTTGGAAG